>OX403615.1:0-16665 GCA_948107665.1 Lomographa bimaculata | reverse complement strand
AAATTATAAATATAAATAAAAAAATTATAATTCATAAAATAAATCTAAATAAATAAATTTTAAAATTATTAATTTGATAAATATTATAAAAAATAGAATAATTTTTTATAATATTAAATATACCTCAACCACTATATAATTCTCTTCAACCAAAATCAATATTCTTAAGTAATTTTTGACCATAATTTAAAAAATAATAATTTAAACCATAAGTTCTTAAATTAGGTATAAATCATATAACACATAAAAATGTTCTTAAATTATAAGTGAATAAATACTTATTTAAAGAATAAATATTTATATTTCTAATAATGTACCCCATTAATGCTCCTAAAAATCTTACATAAATAACCATTATTTTTAAATTAAAAGGTAAATAAATTATATAAGGATAATAAAAAATTAATCATATTAATATACTCCCTCTAATAACTCTTATAAATAATAAAACTAATATACTTTTTACTATAGTATAATCTTCATCATATAAATTATAAATACTTAATAAATTATAATCATTAACTATTAAATATATTATTAAACGAATTGTATAATACATAGTTAAACCGGTAGAAACATAATATAAAAAAAAAATTAAAAAATTTAAATTTCTAAATCTAACTATTTCTAAAATTAAATCCTTAGAATAAAATCCTGCTAAAAATGGAATTCCACATAAAGCTATATTTGAAATATTTATACATAAACAAGTTATAGGGGTATATATTCTAATCCCCCCCATAAACCGAATGTCTTGCATATCATTTATTAAGTGGATAATAACTCCAGCACATATAAATAATAAAGCTTTAAATATTGCATGAGTCAATAAATGAAAAAAAGCTAATGAAGGTATTCCTATTCTTAAAATTCTCATCATTAAACCTAATTGTCTTAAAGTAGATAAAGCAATAATTTTTTTTAAGTCAAATTCATAATTAGCAGAAATTCCCGCTATAAATATAGTAAGTCTAGAAAATAATAATAATAATTTAAAAAATATTGTATCAACTAATAATAAATTAAAACGAATCAATAAATAAACCCCTGCTGTAACTAAAGTTGAAGAATGAACTAAAGCTGAAACAGGAGTTGGAGCAGCTATAGCTGCAGGTAGTCAAGAACTAAAAGGAATTTGAGCTCTTTTAGTTATAGCAGCTAAAATAACCATAATTCTAACATAAATTATTGAATAATCATTTTTTATAAATTCTAAATAAAAAATATAATTTCAACTACCATAATTTATTATTCAAGAAATAATTATTAAAATTAAAACATCACCAATACGATTAGATAAAGCAGTTAATATCCCAGCATTATAAGATTTTAAATTTTGATAATAAATAACTAAACAATAAGAAACTAACCCTAATCCATCTCAACCTAATAAAATTCTAATTATATTAGGACTAATAATTAATAAAATCATAGAAAAAACAAATAATAAAACTAAAATAATAAAACGATTTAAATTTAATTCTGAACTTATATAACTTTTTCTATAATAAATAACAACAGAAGAAATTAATGAAACAAATATTATGAATAATAAAGATATTCAATCTAAT
This sequence comes from Lomographa bimaculata, assembly GCA_948107665.1. Taxonomy (NCBI): domain Eukaryota; kingdom Metazoa; phylum Arthropoda; class Insecta; order Lepidoptera; family Geometridae; genus Lomographa; species Lomographa bimaculata. The sequence continues at coordinate 15,094 of OX403615.1, read as the reverse complement.
AAAATTGACATAACAATTCTAATAGAATTAAAAGAAATAATTTCTCATTCTAATATTAAAACTATATTATTTATTAAAAAATAAATTATAAAAAAAAAATTTAATAATATAAATATAAATAAAAAAAAAAAAGAAATAAAACAAATAGAAAAATAATTTTTATTAATAATTTAAAATGACATTTAATCATATTTTTGACTCCACAAATCAATATTTTATTTAAATTATTTAAATAAAATCAAATTATTCTATAATCAATTTTTAATACTAAAATATTTAAAGGAAATCAATGTAAAAATAATAATAAATATTCACGAGATACTCCTATATAAAATCTATATATACCATAATAATATTTACCATGTTGAGTGTAAGAATATAAATATAATCTATAACCAGCTCTAAAAAAAGAAATTAATATTAATATTAATATAGAAAAAGAACATCAACTAACTAATCTATTAATTAATATAATTTCACCTATTAAATTTAATGATGGAGGAGCTGCCATATTAGAAGATAATAGTAAAAATCATCATAATCTTATAGAAGGTATAAAATTAATTATACCCTTATTAATTAATAAACTTCGGCTATTAATACGTTCATAATTAATATTAGCCAAACAAAATATCCCAGAAGAACATAAACCATGCCCAATTATTAATAAATAAGAACCTAAAACTCCTCAATAATTTATAATTATAATCCCACAAATAACAATTCTTATATGAGCGACAGAAGAATAAGCAATTAAAGATTTAATATCTACTTGACAAAAACATTTTAATCTAATGTAAAATCCCCCTAATAATCTAATAATAATTCAAATATAATTTAATTTTATATTAATCTCCTGTAAAAAAATTATAATACGTAATAGACCATACCCACCTAACTTTAATATAATTCCAGCTAAAATCATAGAACCTGAAACTGGAGCTTCTACATGGGCTTTAGGTAATCATAAATGAGTTATATATATATTGGTATTTTAACTAAAAATGCTAAAATTATTCTAATATAAAGTAAATAAAAGTTTATATTAAAAAACTTTAAAAAATAAATCATAATACAATTAACTTGATTAAAAATATAAAAAATACCCATTAATAGTGGTAATGAAGCAAATAAAGTATAAAATAACAAGTATATACCAGCTTGAATACGTTCAGGCTGATATCCTCAACCAACAATTAATAATAATGTTGGAATAAGTCTAGATTCAAAAAATAAATAAAATAAAAATAAATTTATAACTCTAAAAGTTAAATATAATAATAATAATAATAATAAAATATTAAATAAAAAAAAATTAACATAAAAATCTAATTTATATAAATTTTCTCTTGCTATAATTATTAAAACACAAATTCAAATTCTTAATAAAATCAAACCAAAAGATATAATATCACAAGAAAACATATAACTTAAATTTGAAAAATTATTAATATTTAAAGTTAAATTCATAAATATAAATATTATTAAAAATAATATTATTTGAACCATTCAAAATATATTTAATGTAAAACATAAAGGAATTATAAAAATTATTATTATTAAAAATTTTAACATAAATTATAATAAATTAAATCTTTTAAAATAATCATTACCATGAGTACGAATTAATGAAACCAAAATAGAAAGCCCTAAAGCCCCCTCACAAACAGAAAAACTAAAAAAACTATTAATATATAAACTTCATAATTTAATATTAATAAATAAAATAAAAAAAAAAAAAATAATCTTAAAACTATAAACTCTAATCTAAGTAAAATAATTAATAAATGTTTATATTTAGAAACAAAAATTAAATTACCAATAATAAATATAAAAATAATAATAACATATATATATTTTATTATCATTAGTTTTTATAGTTTAAATAAAACATTGGTCTTGTAAATCAAAATTAAGAATATTCTTTAAAAACTTCAAAGAAAAAGAAATTCTTTATCTATAATCTCCAAAATTATAATTTTTAATAAACTATTCTTTGTTATAACAAAAATATTTTTATCAATATTTATATTAATAATTTCAATTATTATAATTTTTTTAAATCACCCATTATCCATTGGATTAATAATTCTTATCCAAACAATATTAATATGTTTATTATCAGGAATATTAATTAAAACATATTGATTTTCTTATATTCTATTTTTAACATTTTTAGGAGGATTATTAGTATTATTTATTTATGTTTCAAGAATTGCTTCAAATGAAATATTCAATTTATCATTTAATATTAAATTTATACTAATATTTTTATTAATAATAATAATATTAAATCAAATTTATTTATATTTTAATGAAAATATAAATTGAATAAATTTATCAAATAATTTAAGAGATAGAAATAATTTTATAAATATTTTTTTTTTCGATGATGAAAATAAAATTAACTTAAATAAATTATATAATAACCATACATATATAATAATAATAATATTAGTAATTTATTTATTTATTTCTTTAGTAGCAATTGTTAAAATCACAAATATTTTTTATGGACCTCTACGTTCTATATAAAATAAATATAAAAATTTAAATTTATATTAAAATATATTTAAAATAAAACTACTAATGTTAAAAAATAAATTTTCAATAATTCGAAAAACACATCCTGTAATTAAAATTATTAATGGATCATTAATTGATTTACCATCACCATCAAATATTTCAGCATGATGAAACTTTGGGTCTTTATTAGCATTATGTCTAATTATTCAAATTGTAACTGGATTATTTTTAACTATATATTATACTGCTAATATTGAATTAGCATTTTACAGAGTAAATTATATCTGCCGAAATGTAAATTATGGTTGATTAATTCGAACATTACACGCCAATGGAGCATCTTTTTTTTTTATTTGTATCTACTTACATATCGGACGAGGAATTTATTATGAATCATTTAACTATAAATATACTTGAATAATTGGAGTAATTATTTTATTTTTATTAATAGCAACAGCATTTATAGGTTACGTATTACCTTGAGGACAAATATCATTTTGAGGGGCAACAGTTATTACAAACTTATTATCAGCAATTCCTTATTTAGGAACTATATTAGTTAATTGAATTTGAGGTGGATTTGCTGTTGATAATGCAACATTAACTCGATTTTATACCTTCCATTTCTTACTACCTTTTGTTATTTTAATAATAACTATAATTCATTTATTATTTTTACATCAAACTGGATCTAATAATCCTTTAGGTATTAATAGTAACTTAGATAAAATTCCATTCCATCCTTTTTTTACTTATAAGGATTTAGTAGGATTTATTTTATTATTATTTTTTTTAATTATATTAACTCTAACTAATCCATACATATTAGGAGATCCTGATAATTTTATTCCTGCTAATCCTCTAGTAACCCCTATTCACATTCAACCTGAATGATATTTTTTATTTGCATATGCAATTTTACGATCAATCCCAAATAAATTAGGAGGAGTTATTGCTTTAGTAATATCTATTTTAATTTTAATTATTTTACCATTTACATTCTTTAAAAAAATTCAAGGAATTCAATTTTATCCTATTAGACAAATCTTATTCTGATCATTAATTGTAATAATTATTTTATTAACTTGAATTGGAGCTCGTCCAGTAGAAGACCCATATATTATTGTAGGACAACTATTAACATTTTTTTATTTTTCTTATTTTATTGTTAACCCTTTAAGAAATATTTTCTGAGATAAACTATTATATAACTAATTAATGAGCTTGTAATAAGCATTTGTTTTGAAAACTTAAGAAAGAATTTAATATTCTATTAATTTATACTAAAATTAATATAATTTTATAATTATAATAAAAAAATTTTTAACCCAATAAAAAATAATATAAAATTTAAAGAAACAGGTAAAAATCTTTTTCAACATAAATATATTAATTTATCATAACGATATCGAGGTAATGTACCTCGAACCCAAATAAATAAAAATGAAATAAAAACTAATTTTAAATAAAAAAATAACGACATATTATAACCTCCTAAATAAATTAATACAAATAATATTCTTATAAATAAAATTCTTGAATATTCAGCTAAAAAAATTAAAGCAAATCCACCACTTCTATATTCTACATTAAACCCAGATACTAATTCACTTTCACCTTCAGCGAAATCAAAAGGAGTCCGATTAGTCTCCGCTATTCTAGAAGCCAATCAACATAAAGATAAAGGAAATATAATAAACATAAATCAAATTAAATTCTGATATTCATTAAATTTTAATAAATTAAAATCTATAATTAAAATAATCCCAGATAAAAAAATTAAAGCTAATCTAACTTCATAGGAAATAGTCTGAGCTACAGCTCGAAGACCTCCTAATAATGCATAATTAGAATTAGAAGATCACCCCGCAACTATAATAGTATAAACACCTAATCTTGTACAACAAAAAAAAAATAAAACCCCTAAATTAAAACTAACTAAATTAAAATAATAAGGAATTAATATTCAAATTATTAATGACAAAATAAATCTAATAACTGGAGAAAAATAATAAGAAAAATAATTAGAAAATATAGGAAAAGTTTGTTCTTTAGTAAATAATTTAATAGCATCTGAAAAAGGCTGTAAAATACCAATTAAACCTACTTTATTAGGACCTTTACGAATTTGAATATAACCTAAAACTTTGCGCTCTAATAAAGTCAAAAAAGCAACACCAATTAAAACCCCTAAAATTAAAACTAACAAACCAATTAAAATTAAAAATAAATCTTTCATAAACATATACTATCTATATAATAAATTAATTATATTTATGAATTCTAAAATCATTACATTTTTCTGCCAAAATAGTTTTTAATAAATTATAAATAAATTTTCAATTTTATTAGTAATTAATTATTAAAATTCAATAATTATATAATTTAATTAAAATATTTGATCCTTTCGTACTAAAATATTTATAGTAATTAAAAGATAGAAACCAACCTGGCTTACACCGGTTTGAACTCAGATCATGTAAGATTTTAATGATCGAACAGATCAAAAATTTTAAACTTTTGCATTTAAATTTTATCTTAATCCAACATCGAGGTCGCAAACTTTTTTTTTTATTTGAACTAAAAAAAAAAATTACGCTGTTATCCCTAAGGTAATTTAATCTTATAATCATTAAAAATGGATCATTTATTCACTTATTTATGTAAAATATAAAAAAAAGTTTAATTAATTTTTTTATCACCCCAACAAAATAAATAAATTTATAAAAATATTAATAAATAAAAATAAATTTATTTTAATTAAACAAATAATTATTTAATAAACATATTTATAAAACTCTAAAGGGTCTTCTCGTCTTTTTAATTTATTTTAACTTTTTAAATAAAAAATTAAATTCTATAAATTAATTAAGAGACAGTATATATCTCATCCAATCTTTCATACAAGTCACCAATTAAGAGACTAATGATTATGCTACCTTTGTACAGTCAAAATACTGCAGCCCTTTAATAATTAAATCAGTGGGCAGATTAGACTTTAAATTAAAATCAAAAAGACATGTTTTTGTTAAACAAGTGAATATAAATATTTGCCGAATTAATTTTAATTAATTAAATTAATAATTATTAATTAAATTATTATTAAATTAATATACTAATTTTATCATTATATTTTAATTTAAAAAATTAAAAATAATTTTTTTTATAAAAAATTAAATAATAAAAATTAAATTTTATTTTTTATGAAATTATTTATAATAAATTAAAATTTATTAACAATATAAATTATAAAATTCTCAAAAAGATTATTTTTAACATTATAAAAATTTAAATTAAAGCTTATCCCTTAAAATATAAAATTTATAAATTAAAAAAATTAAATAATTAAAATTTTTAAAATTTAAAATTTAAAATTAAATTTTTTTCTAAAAAAACTAAATATCATTAAAAACGAATAACATTTCATTTCAAAATAATTATTAAAAATAGTTTTGCTACAATAACTTTTATAATTATTTAACTCTTTTAATTTTGAGAAATTAAAAATTAAATTAAAAATTATTAATAAACTCTGATACACAAGATACAATAAATAAAAATTACTTTTTAATAAATTTATTTTCAAATATTTCAAAATTCTTTTACAATACTAATACACTATAAATTTAATAATTTTTTCTTTAAATAATACTTTAACCCCTATAAATATTATTAATTAAAATTATTTTTATTAATTATTACTAATTAATTTTTCCCCTCAAATTAATTAATATTATTAATATCTTTCCAATGTAAATGAAATACTTATTCAAGCTCTAATTTGATCTTTCTAGAAACACTTTCCAGTACCTCTACTTTGTTACGACTTATTCCAATTTATTTATGAAAGCGACGGGCAATATGTACATATTTTAATTTTTAATCATTAAATTAAATTAAATTTTATTACATTTAAATCCACCTTCATTTAATTATTACAAATTAAAATTCATTTAAATAAATTTATTGTAATCCATTATATTCTTAATTATAATCTGCATCTTGATTTGATTTAATTTTTACTTATAAATTTTAAATATTATAATTATTAAAAAATATTTTTTTAACAACGATATACAAAATAATAAATTAAGTAAATTTATTCGTGGATTATCAATTAATAAACAGATTCCTCTAAATAAACTAAAATACCGCCAAAACATTTAAGTTTCAATAAAAAATTATATACTATTTTAGTATTATAAATTTAAATTTTAAATAATAGGGTATCTAATCCTAGTTTAATTTTAAAATTTATTAATTCTTAAAATATATTAAATAAATTAAAATAAAATTAAAATTTCACTTAATAATTTTAATTTTAAGTTATATAATAATTTAATTATTAATTACTAATAAAATTTAATTTAATTTTTGTATAACCGCAACTGCTGGCACAAAATTTGTTAATAATTTTTATATTACTAAATCTTAATTTCTTAAATTTTTAATATTAATTACTACAATAAATAATATTTTTTAAATAAATAATTTATTAACACTAAAATTTATATGTAAAATAAATTTAAAATAAATTTTTTAAACCATATAAAATTTATCTATATATAATATTTTTATTATAGAATTTTTTTTTTTTTTTTTTTTATATTAAATATTTAATTTATTATTATTATTATTTAAATATTTTTATTAAAAATTTATATTTAATTATATATATTATTGATTAATATATATTAATAAAATTTATTATATAATATTAATATTAATTATTAAAAATTTAATATTTTCTTTCTCTCTATTTATAATATTTCTATTAAAACCTATAATGGCCATTAAATTTTATATCTTCAATATAAATATTAAATTACATTAATATGGTATAAATAATATTATCTATTTTTATATAAGTTATTTTAATATATTATTATTAATATAAATTATATATATATATATTAAATATTTAATTTATTATTATTATTATTTAAATATTTTTATTAAAAATTTATATTTAATTATATATATTATTGATTAATATATATTAATAAAATTTATTATATAATATTAATATTAATTATTAAAAATTTAATATTTTCTTTCTCTCTATTTATAATATTTCTATTAAAACCTATAATGGCCATTAAATTTTATATCTTCAATATAAATATTAAATTACATTAATATGGTATAAATAATATTATCTATTTTTATATAAGTTATTTTAATATATTATTATTAATATAAATTATATATATATATATTAAATATTTAATTTATTATTATTATTATTTAAATATTTTTATTAAAAATTTATATTTAATTATATATATTATTGATTAATATATATTAATAAAATTTATTATATAATATTAATATTAATTATTAAAAATTTAATATTTTCTTTCTCTCTATTTATAATATTTCTATTAAAACCTATAATGGCCATTAAATTTTATATCTTCAATATAAATATTAAATTACATTAATATGGTATAAATAATATTATCTATTTTTATATAAGTTATTTTAATATATTATTATTAATATAAATTATATATATATATATTAAATATTTAATTTATTATTATTATTATTTAAATATTTTTATTAAAAATTTATATTTAATTATATATATTATTGATTAATATATATTAATAAAATTTATTATATAATATTAATATTAATTATTAAAAATTTAATATTTTCTTTCTCTCTATTTATAATATTTCTATTAAAACCTATAATGGCCATTAAATTTTATATCTTCAATATAAATATTAAATTACATTAATATGGTATAAATAATATTATCTATTTTTATATAAGTTATTTTAATATATTATTATTAATATAAATTATATATATATATATTAAATATTTAATTTATTATTATTATTATTTAAATATTTTTATTAAAAATTTATATTTAATTATATATATTATTGATTAATATATATTAATAAAATTTATTATATAATATTAATATTAATTATTAAAAATTTAATATTTTCTTTCTCTCTATTTATAATATTTCTATTAAAACCTATAATGGCCATTAAATTTTATATCTTCAATATAAATATTAAATTACATTAATATGGTATAAATAATATTATCTATTTTTATATAAGTTATTTTAATATATTATTATTAATATAAATTATATATTGAACCGTATTTTTTAATTTTCATATAAATAATAAAAAAAATATTAAAAATAAGCTAAATTTAAGCTTTTGGGTTCATACCCCAAATATAAAGGAAATCCCTTTTTTTTAAAATAAAGTGCCTGATTAAAGGATTATTCTGATAGGATAAATTAAGTAATTAATAATTACCTTTATTATATTTTATAGAATTAAACTATATCTATTAATATCAAAAATTAATGTGCATCTTACACTAAAATATAATTTTTATAATGAACATATAATTCTTTAAGTTAAATTTAAATTTTAATATTTTTAATTCTTTTTTTTATTAATTCAAATAAAATATTTTTTATTTTTATTTTAATTTTTAGAACTATAATTTCAATTTCCTCAAATTCATGATTTGGATGCTGAATTGGGTTAGAAATTAATCTAATAAGATTTATTCCTCTAATTTCAAAATCTAATAATTTATTAGCTTCAGAAGCATCATTGAAATATTTCTTAACTCAATCTATTGCTTCGATTAATTTTTTATTTTATATTATTATAAAAATAATTATATTTAAAAATTTTGAAATTAATAATATTATTTCATTAATAATCAATTCATCAATATTAATAAAAATAGGAGCTGCCCCATTCCATTTTTGATTCCCCAATATTGTTGAAGGTTTATCTTGATTTAATAATTTTATTTTAATAACATGACAAAAAATTACCCCTATAATTTTATTATCATATTATTTTAACAAAAATTTATTAATTTTTAGAATTTTTTTAAATATTATTATTGGAGCTGTTGGAGGTCTTAATCAAACATCTTTGCGAAAAATAATAGCTTTTTCTTCAATTAATAACTTAGGATGAATAATTTCTTCTATTATAATTAGAGAAAATTTATGAATTTTTTATTTAATAATATATTCATTTTTAATTAGAATTATATGTTTATTTTTTTATATAATAAATATATATTTTATTAATCAACTTTTTATTATTAATATAAAATCAATAATTAAAATCAATATTTTAATTAATTTTTTATCTTTAGGGGGATTACCCCCTTTTATTGGATTTTTCCCAAAATGAATTATTATTAATTTTTTAATAATAAACCAATATTATTTAATAACATTTATTTTTATTATAATAAGATTAATTGTATTATTTTTTTATATTCGAATTATTTATTCTTCGTTTATAATAAACTATTTCAAAATAAAATGATTTAAAACTAATTTCAAAAATAATTTATTTTCTATAATAAATTTTTTTTCAATTTTTTCAATTATAGGAATCATTTTTAGAACTATATTTTTTTTTTAAGAAGGTTTTAAGTTAAATTAAAACTAATAATCTTCAAAATTATTTATAAAGAAATATTCTCTTTAAGCCTTAATAATATTTAAATTATAACTTAAAATTTGCAATTTTATATCATTATTTGAATATAAGGCTAATATTTATTAAAATAATAATAAAAGAGAATATTTCTCGTTAATAAATTTACAATTTATCGCTTAAACTCAGCCATTTTATTTCTGCGAAAATGACTTTATTCAACAAATCATAAGGATATTGGAACATTATATTTTATTTTTGGAATTTGAGCAGGAATGGTAGGAACTTCATTAAGATTATTAATTCGAGCAGAATTAGGTAACCCAGGATCCTTAATTGGAGATGATCAAATTTATAATACTATTGTCACAGCACATGCTTTCATTATAATTTTTTTTATAGTTATACCTATTATAATTGGAGGATTTGGAAATTGATTAGTTCCTTTAATATTAGGGGCTCCAGATATAGCTTTCCCTCGAATAAATAATATAAGATTTTGATTATTACCTCCATCAATTACATTATTAATTTCTAGAAGAATTGTAGAAAGTGGGGCAGGTACTGGATGAACTGTATATCCTCCATTGTCTTCTAATATTGCTCATGGAGGAAGATCTGTAGATTTAGCTATTTTCTCATTACATTTAGCAGGAATTTCATCAATCTTAGGAGCAATTAATTTTATTACAACAATTATTAATATACGATTAAATAATATATCATTTGATCAAATACCATTATTTGTTTGAGCTGTTGGAATTACAGCATTTCTATTATTACTTTCACTTCCTGTATTAGCCGGAGCTATTACTATACTACTAACTGATCGAAATTTAAATACATCATTTTTTGACCCTGCTGGAGGAGGAGACCCAATCCTTTACCAACATTTATTTTGATTTTTTGGACACCCTGAAGTATATATTTTAATTTTACCAGGATTCGGTATAATTTCTCATATTATTTCACAAGAAAGAGGAAAAAAAGAAACATTTGGTTGTTTAGGGATAATTTATGCTATGATAGCTATTGGTATTTTAGGGTTCATTGTTTGAGCCCATCATATATTTACAGTAGGTATAGATATTGATACTCGAGCTTATTTCACATCAGCTACAATAATTATTGCCGTACCTACGGGAATTAAAATTTTTAGTTGATTAGCTACTCTTCATGGAACACAAATTAATTATAGCCCATCAATTTTATGAAGATTAGGATTTGTATTTTTATTTACAGTAGGTGGATTAACTGGGGTAATTTTAGCTAATTCATCTATTGATATCACATTACATGATACTTATTATGTAGTCGCACATTTTCATTATGTATTATCAATAGGAGCAGTATTTGCAATTATAGGAGGATTTGTTCATTGATATCCTCTATTTACAGGACTATCTTTAAACCCATACATATTAAAAATTCAATTTTTTATTATATTTATTGGAGTAAATTTAACATTTTTTCCTCAACATTTTTTAGGATTAGCAGGTATACCTCGACGTTATTCTGATTACCCAGATTCATATATTTCATGAAATATTGTTTCATCTTTAGGTTCTTATATTTCATTATTAGCAGTAATATTAATTTTAATTATTATCTGAGAATCAATAATTAATCAACGATTAATTTTATTTACTTTAAATATATCTTCTAATATTGAATGATTACAAAATTTACCTCCAGCAGAACATTCATATAATGAATTACCGATCTTAAGAAATTTCTAATATGGCAGATTATATGTAATGGATTTAAACCCCATTTATAAAGGAATATCCTTTTTTTAGAAATGGCAACATGATCAAATTTTAATTTTCAAAATGGAGCATCACCTTTAATAGAACAAATTATTTTTTTTCATGATCATACTTTAATTATTTTAATTATAATTACAATTTTAGTAGGTTATTTAATAATTAGTTTATTTTTTAATAAATATACAAATCGATTTTTATTAGAAGGTCAAATAATTGAATTAATTTGAACAATTTTACCCGCAATTACTTTAATTTTTATTGCACTACCATCTTTACGATTATTATATTTATTAGATGAATTAAATAATCCACTAATTACATTAAAATCAATTGGACACCAATGATATTGAAGATATGAATATTCAGACTTTAATAATATTGAATTTGACTCTTATATAATCCCATCCAATGAAATATCATCTAATAACTTTCGTTTACTAGACGTAGATAATCGAATTATTTTACCTATAAATAATCAAATTCGAATTATAATTACAGCAACAGATGTAATTCATTCTTGAACTATCCCCTCATTAGGAGTTAAAGTAGATGCAAATCCAGGTCGATTAAATCAAACTAATTTCTTTATTAATCGACCTGGAGTTTATTTTGGTCAATGTTCAGAAATTTGCGGAGCTAATCATAGTTTTATACCAATCGTAGTTGAAAGAGTATCAATTAAAAACTTTATTAATTGAATTAATAATTATTCATCATTAGATGACTGAAAGTAAGTACTGGTCTCTTAAACCATTTTATAGTAAATTAACAATTACTTCTAATGAAAGAATTAGTTAATCATATAACATAAATATGTCAAATTTAAATTATTACAAAAGTAATATTCTTTTATTCCACAAATAATACCAATCAACTGAATTTTATCATTCTTATTATTTATTATAATTTTTTTAATTTTTAATATAATAAATTATTATATTATAAATAACAAAAATTTAAATAATAAAAAAAATAAAATTAAATTAATAAATAACCTAAATTGAAAATGATAAGTAATTTATTCTCAATTTTTGATCCATCAACTAATTTATTAAATTTATCAATTAATTGAACTAGAACTTTACTTGGATTAATTTTTATTCCTTATAGATTTTGATTAATTCCTAATCGACATTATTACTTATGAAATTTTATCATCTCTAAATTACATAATGAATTTAAAACATTATTAAAAAATAATTACTTCCAAGGATCAACTTTTATTTTTATTTCATTATTTACATTTATTTTATTTAATAATTTTTTAGGTTTATTCCCATATATTTTCACAAGAACTAGTCATTTAACTTTATCTTTATCAATTTCATTACCTTTATGATTAAGATTTATATTATATGGTTGAATTAATAATTACCAACATATATTTTCACACATAATTCCACAAGGAACTCCCTCTATTTTAATGCCATTTATGGTTTTAATTGAAACTATTAGTAATATTATTCGACCTGGAACTTTAGCTGTTCGATTAACTGCAAATATAATTGCCGGACATTTATTAATAACTTTATTAAGAAGAACAGGAAATAATATAGCTTCATATATAATTGTATTTTTAATCATAGTACAAATCTTACTTTTAATTTTAGAATCTGCAGTAGCAGTAATTCAATCATATGTTATTGCCATTTTAAGAACTTTATATTCTAGTGAAGTAAATTAATATATTTTTTATTAATTAAACAAATGAAAATTAATTTTAGTCACCCATATCATTTAGTTGATTATAGACCTTGACCTTTAACCGGAGCTATCGGAACTATAACTTTAGTAACAGGAATAGTAAAATGATTCCATAATTTTAACATAAATTTATTAATTATCGGATATTTAATTGTTATTTTAACTATATATCAATGATGACGAGATGTTTCACGAGAAGGAACATTACAAGGAAAACATACAATCTTAGTGACAAAAGGACTTCGTTGAGGAATAATTTTATTTATTGTATCAGAAATTTTTTTCTTTGTATCATTTTTTTGAGCTTTTTTTCACAGAAGATTATCCCCTAATATTGAAATTGGATCAATTTGACCTCCAGTAGGAATTACCCCATTTAATCCATTCCAAATTCCACTATTAAACACTATTATTTTAATTAGATCAGGAGTTACTATTACTTGAGCCCATCATGCTTTAATAGAAAATAATTACTCACAATGTTCAAAAAGATTATTTTTAACAATTATATTAGGTATTTATTTTACTATTTTACAAGCTTATGAATATTTAGAAGCCCCTTTTACTATTGCAGATAGAATTTATGGTTCAACATTTTTTATAGCAACAGGATTCCATGGACTACATGTAATAATTGGAACAATATTTTTAATTATTTGTTTAATTCGACATTTAAATGAACATTTTTCTAGAAATCATCATTTTGGATTTGAAGCTGCAGCATGATATTGACATTTCGTTGATGTAGTTTGATTATTTCTTTATATTTCAATTTATTGATGAGGTAATTAATTATTAATTTATATAATATAAAAAGTATATTTGACTTCCAATCAAAAAGTTTAAAAAAATTTAATATAAATAATCATTTTATTATTAATTATTTCAATAATCATTATATTAATTTCTAATATCATAATAATACTATCAATTATTTTATCAAAAAAATCATTTACAGACCGAGAAAAATGTTCACCATTCGAATGTGGATTTGACCCTAAATCATCCGCACGAATTCCATTTTCATTACACTTTTTTTTAATTACAATAATTTTTTTAATTTTTGATGTAGAAATTGCTTTAATTTTCCCAATAATTAAACTTTTTAATTTAGTAAATTTCTATATTTGAATAAAAATTAGATTTTTTTTTATTATTATTTTATTAATCGGTTTATATCATGAATGAAACCAAAATATACTAAACTGAACAGATTAATAAAGGATTATAGTTTATAAAAACATTTGATTTGCATTCAAAAGATATTGAAAATCAATTTATCTTAAATAAGAAGCAATACATGCATTTAATTTCGACTTAAAAGAAAGAGTTTAATAACTCCTTATTTAATTATTAATTGAAACCAAATAGAGGTATATCACTGTTAATGATAACATTGAATTATAAATTCCAATTAAAGAAATATAAAGAATAAAATTAAGCTGCTAACTTAATTTTTAGTGGTTTAATTCCATTAATATTTCTTTTTTCTTTCTTTCTTTCTTTTTTTATTTATATAGTTTATATAAAACATTACATTTTCACTGTAAAAATAAAAATTATTTTTTTATAAATATTTAAAGATAAATTTATCTCCTTAATATCTTCAATATTATGCTCTATTTTATAAGCTATTTAAAT
>CANUFC010000001.1:0-27500 GCA_948107665.1 Lomographa bimaculata | reverse complement strand
AACCTAACCTAACCTAACCTAACCTAACCTAACCTAACCTAACCTAACCTAACCTAACCTAACCTAACCTAACCTAACCTAACCTAACCTAACCTAACCTAACCTAACCTAACCTAACCTAACCTAACCTAACCTAACCTAACCTAACCTAACCTAACCTAACCTAACCTAACCTAACCTAACCTAACCTAACCTAACCTAACCTAACCTAACCTAACCTAACCTAACCTAACCTAACCTAACCTAACCTAACCTAACCTAACCTAACCTAACCTAACCTAACCTAACCTAACCTAACCTAACCTAACCTAACCTAACCTAACCTAACCTAACCTAACCTAACCTAACCTAACCTAACCTAACCTAACCTAACCTAACCTAACCTAACCTAACCTAACCTAACCTAACCTAACCTAACCTAACCTAACCTAACCTAACCTAACCTAACCTAACCTAACCTAACCTAACCTAACCTAACCTAACCTAACCTAACCTAACCTAACCTAACCTAACCTAACCTAACCTAACCTAACCTAACCTAACCTAACCTAACCTAACCTAACCTAACCTAACCTAACCTAACCTAACCTAACCTAACCTAACCTAACCTAACCTAACCTAACCTAACCTAACCTAACCTAACCTAACCTAACCTAACCTAACCTAACCTAACCTAACCTAACCTAACCTAACCTAACCTAACCTAACCTAACCTAACCTAACCTAACCTAACCTAACCTAACCTAACCTAACCTAACCTAACCTAACCTAACCTAACCTAACCTAACCTAACCTAACCTAACCTAACCTAACCTAACCTAACCTAACCTAACCTAACCTAACCTAACCTAACCTAACCTAACCTAACCTAACCTAACCTAACCTAACCTAACCTAACCTAACCTAACCTAACCTAACCTAACCTAACCTAACCTAACCTAACCTAACCTAACCTAACCTAACCTAACCTAACCTAACCTAACCTAACCTAACCTAACCTAACCTAACCTAACCTAACCTAACCTAACCTAACCTAACCTAACCTAACCTAACCTAACCTAACCTAACCTAACCTAACCTAACCTAACCTAACCTAACCTAACCTAACCTAACCTAACCTAACCTAACCTAACCTAACCTAACCTAACCTAACCTAACCTAACCTAACCTAACCTAACCTAACCTAACCTAACCTAACCTAACCTAACCTAACCTAACCTAACCTAACCTAACCTAACCTAACCTAACCTAACCTAACCTAACCTAACCTAACCTAACCTAACCTAACCTAACCTAACCTAACCTAACCTAACCTAACCTAACCTAACCTAACCTAACCTAACCTAACCTAACCTAACCTAACCTAACCTAACCTAACCTAACCTAACCTAACCTAACCTAACCTAACCTAACCTAACCTAACCTAACCTAACCTAACCTAACCTAACCTAACCTAACCTAACCTAACCTAACCTAACCTAACCTAACCTAACCTAACCTAACCTAACCTAACCTAACCTAACCTAACCTAACCTAACCTAACCTAACCTAACCTAACCTAACCTAACCTAACCTAACCTAACCTAACCTAACCTAACCTAACCTAACCTAACCTAACCTAACCTAACCTAACCTAACCTAACCTAACCTAACCTAACCTAACCTAACCTAACCTAACCTAACCTAACCTAACCTAACCTAACCTAACCTAACCTAACCTAACCTAACCTAACCTAACCTAACCTAACCTAACCTAACCTAACCTAACCTAACCTAACCTAACCTAACCTAACCTAACCTAACCTAACCTAACCTAACCTAACCTAACCTAACCTAACCTAACCTAACCTAACCTAACCTAACCTAACCTAACCTAACCTAACCTAACCTAACCTAACCTAACCTAACCTAACCTAACCTAACCTAACCTAACCTAACCTAACCTAACCTAACCTAACCTAACCTAACCTAACCTAACCTAACCTAACCTAACCTAACCTAACCTAACCTAACCTAACCTAACCTAACCTAACCTAACCTAACCTAACCTAACCTAACCTAACCTAACCTAACCTAACCTAACCTAACCTAACCTAACCTAACCTAACCTAACCTAACCTAACCTAACCTAACCTAACCTAACCTAACCTAACCTAACCTAACCTAACCTAACCTAACCTAACCTAACCTAACCTAACCTAACCTAACCTAACCTAACCTAACCTAACCTAACCTAACCTAACCTAACCTAACCTAACCTAACCTAACCTAACCTAACCTAACCTAACCTAACCTAACCTAACCTAACCTAACCTAACCTAACCTAACCTAACCTAACCTAACCTAACCTAACCTAACCTAACCTAACCTAACCTAACCTAACCTAACCTAACCTAACCTAACCTAACCTAACCTAACCTAACCTAACCTAACCTAACCTAACCTAACCTAACCTAACCTAACCTAACCTAACCTAACCTAACCTAACCTAACCTAACCTAACCTAACCTAACCTAACCTAACCTAACCTAACCTAACCTAACCTAACCTAACCTAACCTAACCTAACCTAACCTAACCTAACCTAACCTAACCTAACCTAACCTAACCTAACCTAACCTAACCTAACCTAACCTAACCTAACCTAACCTAACCTAACCTAACCTAACCTAACCTAACCTAACCTAACCTAACCTAACCTAACCTAACCTAACCTAACCTAACCTAACCTAACCTAACCTAACCTAACCTAACCTAACCTAACCTAACCTAACCTAACCTAACCTAACCTAACCTAACCTAACCTAACCTAACCTAACCTAACCTAACCTAACCTAACCTAACCTAACCTAACCTAACCTAACCTAACCTAACCTAACCTAACCTAACCTAACCTAACCTAACCTAACCTAACCTAACCTAACCTAACCTAACCTAACCTAACCTAACCTAACCTAACCTAACCTAACCTAACCTAACCTAACCTAACCTAACCTAACCTAACCTAACCTAACCTAACCTAACCTAACCTAACCTAACCTAACCTAACCTAACCTAACCTAACCTAACCTAACCTAACCTAACCTAACCTAACCTAACCTAACCTAACCTAACCTAACCTAACCTAACCTAACCTAACCTAACCTAACCTAACCTAACCTAACCTAACCTAACCTAACCTAACCTAACCTAACCTAACCTAACCTAACCTAACCTAACCTAACCTAACCTAACCTAACCTAACCTAACCTAACCTAACCTAACCTAACCTAACCTAACCTAACCTAACCTAACCTAACCTAACCTAACCTAACCTAACCTAACCTAACCTAACCTAACCTAACCTAACCTAACCTAACCTAACCTAACCTAACCTAACCTAACCTAACCTAACCTAACCTAACCTAACCTAACCTAACCTAACCTAACCTAACCTAACCTAACCTAACCTAACCTAACCTAACCTAACCTAACCTAACCTAACCTAACCTAACCTAACCCAACCCAACCTAACCTAACCTAACCTAACCTAACCTA
Source organism: Lomographa bimaculata (assembly GCA_948107665.1). NCBI lineage: Eukaryota > Metazoa > Arthropoda > Insecta > Lepidoptera > Geometridae > Lomographa > Lomographa bimaculata. The sequence continues at coordinate 23,964 of CANUFC010000001.1, read as the reverse complement.
ACCTAACCTAACCTAACCTAACCTAACCTAACCTAACCTAACCTAACCTAACCTAACCTAACCTAACCTAACCTAACCTAACCTAACCTAACCTAACCTAACCTAACCTAACCTAACCTAACCTAACCTAACCTAACCTAACCTAACCTAACCTAACCTAACCTAACCTAACCTAACCTAACCTAACCTAACCTAACCTAACCTAACCTAACCTAACCTAACCTAACCTAACCTAACCCAACCTAACCTAACCTAACCTAACCCAACCTAACCTAACCTAACCTAACCTAACCTAACCCAACCCAACCTAACCTAACCTAACCTAACCTAACCTAACCCAACCTAACCTAACCCAACCTAACCTAACCTAACCTAACCTAACCTAACCTAACCTAACCTAACCTAACCTAACCTAACCTAACCTAACCTAACCTAACCTAACCTAACCTAACCTAACCTAACCTAACCTAACCTAACCTAACCTAACCTAACCTAACCTAACCTAACCTAACCTAACCTAACCTAACCTAACCTAACCTAACCTAACCTAACCTAACCTAACCTAACCTAACCTAACCTAACCTAACCTAACCTAACCTAACCTAACCTAACCTAACCTAACCTAACCTAACCTAACCTAACCTAACCTAACCTAACCTAACCTAACCTAACCTAACCTAACCTAACCTAACCTAACCTAACCTAACCTAACCTAACCTAACCTAACCTAACCTAACCTAACCTAACCTAACCTAACCTAACCTAACCTAACCTAACCTAACCTAACCTAACCTAACCTAACCTAACCTAACCTAACCTAACCTAACCTAACCTAACCTAACCTAACCTAACCTAACCTAACCTAACCTAACCTAACCTAACCTAACCTAACCTAACCTAACCTAACCTAACCTAACCTAACCTAACCTAACCTAACCTAACCTAACCTAACCTAACCTAACCTAACCTAACCTAACCTAACCTAACCTAACCTAACCTAACCTAACCTAACCTAACCTAACCTAACCTAACCTAACCTAACCTAACCTAACCTAACCTAACCTAACCTAACCTAACCTAACCTAACCTAACCTAACCTAACCTAACCTAACCTAACCTAACCTAACCTAACCTAACCTAACCTAACCTAACCTAACCTAACCTAACCTAACCTAACCTAACCTAACCTAACCTAACCTAACCTAACCTAACCTAACCTAACCTAACCTAACCTAACCTAACCTAACCTAACCTAACCTAACCTAACCTAACCTAACCTAACCTAACCTAACCTAACCTAACCTAACCTAACCTAACCTAACCTAACCTAACCTAACCTAACCTAACCTAACCTAACCTAACCTAACCTAACCTAACCTAACCTAACCTAACCTAACCTAACCTAACCTAACCTAACCTAACCTAACCTAACCTAACCTAACCTAACCTAACCTAACCTAACCTAACCTAACCTAACCTAACCTAACCTAACCTAACCTAACCTAACCTAACCTAACCTAACCTAACCTAACCTAACCTAACCTAACCTAACCTAACCTAACCTAACCTAACCTAACCTAACCTAACCTAACCTAACCTAACCTAACCTAACCTAACCTAACCTAACCTAACCTAACCTAACCTAACCTAACCTAACCTAACCTAACCTAACCTAACCTAACCTAACCTAACCTAACCTAACCTAACCTAACCTAACCTAACCTAACCTAACCTAACCTAACCTAACCTAACCTAACCTAACCTAACCTAACCTAACCTAACCTAACCTAACCTAACCTAACCTAACCTAACCTAACCTAACCTAACCTAACCTAACCTAACCTAACCTAACCTAACCTAACCTAACCTAACCTAACCTAACCTAACCTAACCTAACCTAACCTAACCTAACCTAACCTAACCTAACCTAACCTAACCTAACCTAACCTAACCTAACCTAACCTAACCTAACCTAACCTAACCTAACCTAACCTAACCTAACCTAACCTAACCTAACCTAACCTAACCTAACCTAACCTAACCTAACCTAACCTAACCTAACCTAACCTAACCTAACCTAACCTAACCTAACCTAACCTAACCTAACCTAACCTAACCTAACCTAACCTAACCTAACCTAACCTAACCTAACCTAACCTAACCTAACCTAACCTAACCTAACCTAACCTAACCTAACCTAACCTAACCTAACCTAACCTAACCTAACCTAACCTAACCTAACCTAACCTAACCTAACCTAACCTAACCTAACCTAACCTAACCTAACCTAACCTAACCTAACCTAACCTAACCTAACCTAACCTAACCTAACCTAACCTAACCTAACCTAACCTAACCTAACCTAACCTAACCTAACCTAACCTAACCTAACCTAACCTAACCTAACCTAACCTAACCTAACCTAACCTAACCTAACCTAACCTAACCTAACCTAACCTAACCTAACCTAACCTAACCTAACCTAACCTAACCTAACCTAACCTAACCTAACCTAACCTAACCTAACCTAACCTAACCTAACCTAACCTAACCAAACGCGTGTACGTTCGCGATGACATCTGTTATCGGCGTCTCCGAAACCTTGAAGACCCCAAATTTTCTACCATCTGGGTACTAGTGGATACCGGCATAGAGAAAATACTCTATGCCGGTGTCTACCGTTCGCACACAGGAGACGCGGAGACAACCAGGCTCACAACACACCTCAGTGAGACGGCCGATGTGGCGTGTCAGAGGTATCCTTCTGCCGAACTAGTGTTTCTGGGGGACTTTAATGCCCACCACGAGGAGTGGCTATTCCCATACCGGAGCACTGACCATGCTGGGAGAGAGATGCGCAAATTAGCTCTGACGCACAACCTCACCCAGCTGGTCCTAGAAGCAACTAGGATACCGGATGTTGATAGCCACACAGCCAATTGCTTGGACCTTCTGCTGACAACAGATCCGGACCGCTACTCAGTGTCGGTTTCATCACCACTAGGTAGCTCCGACCATTGTCTGGTGAAGTCTGTATCAGTACATTCCCCGTCTGATCCCAGCCCAAAAGGCACACGGCGGGTATGGCGATACAAGTCGGCAGATTGGGATGAGTTGCGTTCTTTTTACGCATCTTATCCTTGGCGGCAAGTATGCTTTTCTTCTAGCGATTCCTCAGCATGCGCGGATGCTGTGGTGGATGTACTACGTCAAGGGATGGAATACTTTATTCCATTCTCAGACGTACCTCTGTCCAGCAAAGCTCGCCCTTGGTTTGGGGCTGAATGTGGTAGCGCGATAGCGCAAAAACATGAGGCCTACACCGCTTGGGCTGATGCTCGACTCCGCAAAGCTAAGGATATACGTGAAAAGAAGAAAGCCTTCAACAAAGCCGCCAAGTCCTGCAAAAAGGTCATTAAGAAGGCTCGTTTCGACCATATTAGCCGAATAGGGGCCAAACTTGCTTCCTATCCCGCCGGGAGTAAAGCATTTTGGTCCCTGGCTAAGTCGGTTGAAGCGAACTTCTGCCGTCCCTCACTGCCTCCACTGCTGAAGCCTGATGGCTCATTGGCTCACACCGCTTTGGAGAAAGCTAATTTGTTTGCTTCTCTCTTCGCGGAATCTTCACGTCTAGATGCTGGTAGCGCTGTGCCCCCGAGTATATCTGTCTGCGAGTCGTCCATGTCGGAAATCCGCATTCGACAGATCGATGTTCGTAAAGCGCTACGCAATCTAGACGTGAACAAAGCCAGTGGCCCTGATGGCATACCAGCCATAGTTCTGAGGACTTGTGCGCCTGAATTAACTCCGACGCTGACACGCCTCTTCCGCCTATCTTTGGAGACTGGTCAAGTGCCGAATGCATGGAAGTCTGCCAACGTCCAACCTGTGCCCAAAAAGGGAAGTCGTGCTGACCCTGCCAACTATAGACCTATTTCGGTCACGTCCATTGTCTGTAAGACAATGGAACGTGTACTAAACAAGAAACTCCTGGGCTACCTTGAAGCAAATGAACTTCTGAGTGACCGGCAATATGGCTTTCGCCAGAACCGGTCAACAGGAGACCTTCTTGCGTATGCCATACACATATGGAGTGAGGCCTTGGAAAAACACGGCGAAGCGCTTGCGGTATCGCTAGACATTTCCAAGGCCTTTGACAGGGTATGGCACGACAGCCTAATTGGCAAGCTTCCAGCTTATGGTATACCTTCCAGTTTATGTGCTTGGATTTCTGATTTCTTGAGGGAACGGTCGATTCGAGTTGTCATTGATGGCTGCTCGTCCGATCTAATGGCAATTAATGCCGGGGTACCTCAAGGGTCGGTTCTTTCGGCAACGCTCTTTTTGCTACACATAAACGATCTGCTTAAGCCCGGTATCTTTGGGTACGCAGACGATAGCACCGTTGTCGAAAGATATATATCCAATGCACGAGCTGGAGAGGTACAAGTCCAGTCACAAAGAGAGGCTATGATTGGACGATTGAACTCGAGCTTGACGGCTGTATCCCAATGGGGTGATGCCAATTTGGTTCGATTCAATGCGTCCAAAACACAGGCGTGTCTCTTCTCCGCCAAACGGAGACCTTTTCACCTGTCTCCAACTTTTCAAGATGTGCCAATACCGGTAGCTAACAAGCTTGAGCTACTTGGCGTTACCTTAACGTCGAATTTCAACTTTGGTACTTACATCGAAGCCAGAGCTCAACTGGCTGCTAAGAAGCTGGGTATCCTTGCTAAAGTCAGGCAGTACTTCACACCGGCGCAGCTTCTAATTTTATATCAAGCTCAAGTCCGATCGTGTATGGAGTACTGCGGCCACCTTTGGGATGGATCCGCTAAGTACCAGCTAGAAGCTCTTGAGTCTATTGACCGGCGAGCCAAAAGACTCATTGGCGATAGTAAGCTAGTAGAGTCAAAACTGCAAAGTCTTGGTCACCGACGTAAGGTAGCCAGCCTATCGGTATTCTATCGCTTACATTTTGGAGAGTGTGCTCAGGAATTACATGATATAATTCCTCCATGCCCTTTTTACCATCAAACAACAAGACAAACTGTCAAACGTCATCCATTTATGGTTGACATACCTCCAGTTCGCTCGAAGCGTTTTGCTTCTACGTTCATCATCCGTACAGCGAAGGAGTGGAACTCATTGCCTGCGTCTTTGTTTCCTGAACGGTATGATCTGGGTGTCTTCAAGTCTAGAGTGAATAGGTACCTTCTAGGCAAGCATGTTCCATCTTTGGCCGCATCGTCACTTTCCATCAGGTGAGATAGCGGACAAATGCTTGCCTATCATGTATAAAAAAAAAAAAAAAAAAAAAAAAAAAAAAAAATAAGGGTGCGCCTGGCTCAGGAAGGGTGCCCAGTAAACATCCGAAGGGTCATAGATAGCTACCTTGAGCAAAGGAGGATCAAACTGCGGTATGCGGGTGAGGAGGTGACCAAGATTACGACCAAAGGATGCGTACAAGGATCGATCGGCGGTCCTATCCTTTGGAACCTCCTCCTCGATCCTCTTCTTAAGGGTCTGGAGCAGCGCGGCGATTATTGTCAGGCTTTTGCAGATGATGTGGTGTTGGTGTTCGATGGAGACACCGCTCTTGAGGTCCAGCGACGCGCGAACGATGCTCTCGCCTTTGTCCGGAGCTGGGGTGTCGCGAATAAGCTCAAGTTTGCACCACATAAAACAAACGCGATGGTCATCACGCGTAAGCTTAAATACGACACTCCGATTCTGACCATGGGAGATGTAGGCATCGGCATGTCAACGGAAATCAAGATGCTAGGGCTGACCATTGACAACAAGCTGACATTTAATGCCCACGCTTCAAATGTATGTAAGAAGGCATTAAATGTGTATAAGCAGCTGTCAAGGGCGGCCCGGGTTAGCTGGGGCCTCCATCCGGAGGTAATACGCATCATATACACCGCAGTTGTAGAGCCAATTACCATGTATGCCGCAAGCGCTTGGGCGTCTGCGACCAAAAAACTGGGCGTTCAAAAACAACTGAATGCTGTCCAAAGAGGATTCGCGCAAAAGCTTTGCAAGGCCTACCGCACTGTCTCCCTCAATTCTGCACTAGTGCTGACAGGTTTGCTCCCCCTCGACCTCCGAATACAAGAGGCAGCCGCCCTGTATGAGGCGAAGAGGGGCAGACTATCGGCGATACTGGCGGACAGAGAGATAGAGCGGAAGACAGCATTCAGCGAGATTCCCCACCCAGCGGAACAAAAAGGCTTGCAATTCGTGTGCTTGGCTGACCAAAACCAAGTGGATATGCACGGTGACCAGGAGGTATGTATATTCACGGACGGCAGTAAGATTGACGGCAGGGTAGGGGCGGCATTATCCTTTTGGACCAATGGCGCCGAAACCAAGAGCCTCAAGATGAAACTGCCGTCCTACGGCACGGTCTACCAGGCGGAATTGCTCGCCATTTGTAGAGCAACAAGGGAAATTCTCAAGCGCCCAGAAACGAGCTTTGGGGTCTACAGCGATTCAAGGTCATCCTTGGAGACCGTTGTAAACCCCCACTCACTTCATCCGCTCGCCGCCGAGGCTCGTTATAATCTAAAACAGTGCACAAACCAGAACAAACAGGTAGCACTGTTTTGGATAAAAGCCCACGCGGGATTGATAGGCAACGAGAGAGCGGACGAATTAGCAAAGGCCGCAGCCCTAAGACTAAAAACGAAACCTGACTATGACCGAGTCCCGATTTCATTCGTCAAGCGACAAATTCGTTTATGTACGCGTGACGAATGGAACCGGAGGTATAAGTCAGGACACACGGCTACGACTACGAAATTGTTCTTCCCAGACGCGCTCCAGGCCTTCAGTGTAGTTAGGAAGATTGAACCTGTAGGGATTTTGACCCAGGTACTGACAGGACATGGCGGCTTCTCCGCATACCTTAGTGATTTTAAATGTAAAAACAGCCCGGACTGTATATGCGAGCCGGGCAAACTAGAAAATATTCAACATGTCCTGTCAGAATGCCCAGTGTACGGCCGTGAGAGGTACGAGGTAGAACATAAAATAGGGTGTAAAATTACTGTTAAAAATTTTTGTATGATTGTTAGCGATAAGAATATTCGAGACATATTTCTCGAATATTGTGTAACTATCGCTAACAGGGTTGTTATTAAAAATAAGTAATTATATGTGACGTGTATATGTATTATATTAAAACGTGCTAAATAGATTGACCAAAGAGAAAATGTATAGACCAAAGATGTAATTCCGTTTTAATTAATTAAGGTTCCTTTTTATTAGATTAAGATTAATGTATAAATATAAAAAATGATGAAAAACTTATTTGGAACCCAAATCTCTGATCATGTCAGAGACGCGACACGCTGGCCGGGCCTTCGCGCCCGGTATAAAAAAAAAAAAAAAAAAAAAAAAAAAAAAAAAAAAAAAAAAAAAAAAACCTAACCTAACCTAACCTAACCTAACCTAACCTAACCTAACCTAACCTAACCTAACCTAACCTAACCTAACCTAACCTAACCTAACCTAACCTAACCTAACCTAACCTAACCTAACCTAACCTAACCTAACCTAACCTAACCTAACCTAACCTAACCTAACCTAACCTAACCTAACCTAACCTAACCTAACCGGCGGACTTGATGCTTGAGGCGTACAATAGGAGGGTGGCTTTCGCTCTGTTGCAGGAACCGTATGTCGGGGGTAGAGGTAGAATGGGGAGCTACAGAGGTGTACGAATTTTCCAGAGCGCTAACCAAGGTGATGGCACCGTCAAGGCTGCAATAGCAGTATTCGATCACGACCTTGACGTGATACAATGCCCTGACTTTACCACAAACAATATCGTTGTGGTAAAGATCAGAACAAGCGCCTGGGAAATTGCAGTAGCCTCATACTACTTCGAACCTAAACCGGCACCAATCGAGCCGTACTTGCAACAGATACACAAAATAGGACAAACTTTCCGCCATAGGTTAGTAATAGGAGGCGACGCAAACGCCAAGAACTTATGGTGGGGAAGCCCGACCATCGATGGCAGAGGAGAAGACTTGGCTGGAGCCTTAGAAGAGGTGAACTTGCAGGTGCTCAATGTGGGCGATATCCCAACTTTTGATACCATCAGAGGAGATACGCGCTACACCAGCTTTGTGGACGTCACAGCCTGCACGGTTGATATGCTCAACCTCGTGGACGACTGGAAAGTCGACGAAGGTGTCACTACTTCCGACCACAACACCATTTTCTTCAAAATTAACTTAGTAAAATCAATTGGCATTGATGTGGCCAGAACAACCAGGATTTTTAATTGCAGAAAAGCAAATTGGCCTGAATTTCATGAGAAATTAGGTCAATTGCTAGTAGATAATAACATAAACAAAAATGAAATAGACAAGATAGATAGTAAAATAATATTGGAAACAATAGTAAATAAATATATTCATATAGCAATAACCACATCAAATTTATGTATTCAAAAAATTAAATTAAAAAATAAAGTCACACTACCATGGTCGTCTGAAGTACTCGTCAGACTCAAGAAAGATGTCGCCACGAAGAAACGAAGGATTCGCTGTGCAGCGCCAATCCGCAGAGAGAAGGTGGTCACCGAGTACCTGCAAGCAAAGCAAAATTACGAAGAAGAAGCCAAAAAGGCACAAATCGCTAGTTGGAAGGGCTTCTGCGAAAAACAGGATAGGGAAAGTGTGTGGGATGGAATATATCGTGTAATAGGCAGGACGACTAAGAGAACGGAAGATCTTTCTCTGTCCAAGGAAGGCACAGTACTGGACCAAAGGGCATCTGCCATTCTGCTGGCGGACACGTTCTACCCGGAGGACAATGAGGATACTGACAACGCAGAACATCAGCGTGTCAGGGAACTGGCCGAAATGGTAAACAGTCTGGAACATGACGAGCAACATGACCCACTGTTTACCATTGACGAACTAACAATCGCCACGGACAGTTTCAATCCGAAAAAAGCCCCGGGGGGGGATGGTCTGACAGCGGACATCTGCAAAATGATCATCGCACAGAACCCGGAAATTTTCCTAGCATTGGCAAACAAGTGCTTAACATTAGGTCACTTCCCAGAAGCTTGGAAAGAGGCCACAGTTGTGATACTCAGAAAGCCTGGGAAGACTGACTACACCAGCCCGAAGTCGTATAGACCAATCGGGCTGTTGCCAGTGCTGGGAAAGATTCTCGAGAAGATGATCATGAGCAGAGTGAAATGGCATACCATTCCGAAAATGAGCGCGCACCAGTATGGCTTTATGCCCCAGCGTAGCACCGAGGACTCCCTCTATGTCCTTCTAGGATACATTCGTGGTAAATTAGACCAGAAAAAGCTGGTAACAATGATATCGTTGGACATAGAGGGGGCTTTCGATAGCGCTTGGTGGCCCGCCATAAGGGTGCGCCTGGCTCAGGAAGGATGCCCTGTTAACATCAGAAGGGTCATCGATAGCTACCTTGAACAGAGAAAGATCAAATTGCGTTACGCGGGTGAGGAGGTTACTAAGACCACGACCAAAGGATGCGTACAAGGATCGATCGGCGGTCCTATCCTTTGGAACCTCCTCCTCGATCCTCTGCTGAAGGGTCTGGAGCAGCGTGGCGACTATTGCCAGGCTTTTGCAGATGACGTGGTGTTGGTGTTCGATGGAGACACCGCTCTTGAGGTCCAGCGACGTGCGAACGATGCCCTCGCCTATGTCCGGAATTGGGGTGTCAATAATAAGCTAAAGTTTGCTCCGCACAAAACGAACGCAATGGTCATCACGCGTAAGCTTAAGTTTGACACTCCACTTCTGAAGATGGGCGATGTTGACATCGGCATGTCCACGGAAATCAAGATCCTCGGGCTGACCATTGACAACAAGCTGACATTTAATGCACACGCTTCAAATGTATGTAAGAAGGCATTAAATGTGTACAAGCAGTTGTCGAGGGCGGCCCGGGTCAGCTGGGGTCTCCATCCTGAGGTTATCCGCATCATCTACACCGCAGTTGTAGAGCCGATAACAATGTACGCCGCAAGCGCTTGGGCGTCTGCGACCAAAAAACTGGGCGTTCAAAAGCAACTGAATGCTGTCCAAAGAGGATTCGCGCAAAAGCTTTGCAAGGCCTACCGCACTGTCTCTCTCAATTCCGCACTAGTGCTGACAGGTTTGCTCCCCCTCGACCTCCGTATACAAGAGGCAGCCGCCCTGTACGAGGCGAAGAGGGGCAGACCACCGGCGATACTGGTGGACAGAGAGATAGAGCGGAAGACAGCATTCAGCGAGATTCCCCACCCAGCGGAACAAAAAGGCTTGCAATTCGTGTGCCTGGCTGACCAAAACCAAGTGGATATACACAGTAACCAACAGGTATGTATATTCACGGACGGCAGTAAGATCGACGGCAAGGTAGGGGCGGCATTGTCCTTTTGGACCAATGGCGCCGAAACCAAGAGCCTCAAGATGAAACTACCGTCCTACGGCACGGTTTACCAGGCGGAATTGCTTGCCATTTGTAGAGCAACTGGGGAAATTCTCAAGCGCCCAGAAACGAGCTTTGGGATTTACAGCGATTCAAGGTCATCCTTGGAGACCGTTGTAAACTCCCACTCACTTCATCCGCTCGCCGCCGAGGCTCGTAATAATCTAAAACAGTGCGCAAACCAGAACAAACAGGTAGCACTGTTTTGGATAAAAGCCCACGCGGGATTGATAGGCAACGAGAGAGCGGATGAGTTAGCAAAGGCCGCAGCCCTTAAAGCGAAAACGAAACCTGACTATGACCGAGTACCGATATCATTCGTCAAGCGACAAATTCGTTTGTGTACGCGTGACGAATGGAACCGGAGGTATAAGTCAGGGGACACGGCGACGACTACCAAATTGCTCTTCCCCGACGCGCTCCAGGCTTTCAGTGTAGTGAGAAAAATAGAACCCGTCGGAATTTTAACACAGGTGCTGACAGGACATGGCGGCTTCTCCGCATATTTGAATGATTATAAATGTAAGGATAGCCCGGACTGCATATGTGAGCCGGGCAAACCTGAAAGTGTATTACATGTCCTGTCAGAATGCCCTGTCTATGGCTTGGAGAGGTACGAGACAGAACACAAAATAGGATGTCTTATCACTGTAAGTAATATTTGTAAGATTGTAAATGACAAAGACATCCGAGATGTTTTCATCGAATTTTGTGTTCAAGTAGCAAGTAAGGTTATAAATAAAAATAAATGATAAATGTAAATATTTGTGTATTTGACTTAGGATAGTTTTACTATACCTATGTTTTGTGACTTTATTTTTACCTTTGTATAAAAATTGTGTGTTTTTAGACTAAGATTATTTGAAATAAAGACATTACTGAAAAAAATATTTTGCACACAATTCTCTGATCATGTCAGAGACGCGACACGCTGGCCGGGCCTTTTCGCCCGGTATAAAAAAAAAAAAAAAAAAAAAAAAAAAAAAAAAACCTAACCTAACCTAACCTAACCTAACCTAACCTAACCTAACCTAACCTAACCTAACCTAACCTAACCTAACCTAACCTAACCTAACCTAACCTAACCTAACCTAACCTAACCTAACCTAACCTAACCTAACCTAACCTAACCTAACCTAACCTAACCTAACCTAACCTAACCTAACCTAACCGTCGATTTTGGTAGAACTTAAGTACGTATATTGTAGATTGTAGTGCCCCGACCGCGACGTGCGTTACCAATTCGGAAGCGCCATCGCGAGCTCTCGAACGCCCTGCAACAGAAAAGCACACATTAGAACAAATTTCTTAGAAAACACCCAAAAACTTTCCAAATTTGCATTTTTAAACTTCAAAAATTTATTAAAATTTCAGCTTTAGTCTCAGGACAATTTCAATTGCACAGCGAGGTTCGCTGCGCGGGCGCGCGTCGATCGCCACCCTGAAAACGCCCAAATTCGACAAAAAATTTGCCCACCCATTCCACCCTTTGTTTACGATAGTAAGAATTGGAAGTTTGTAGTGGGACAAGACAAAAAATCATACCATATTTTAAGAATCATTATTAATTACTACTCTTTTGTGACTAAGGTGAAAAATCTAAGTTCGCCAATTTCCTGCATTTGTCAAGGATTGTTAAATTCATAAATTGAAGTATCTAGAAGACCAGAGGAGATAGGACAATTTTGACGAAAGTTTGTGTATTATACACAAAAACATTTTTGGTCTTTGAGATATTTATTTTATTTTCGTTAATATATCAATGATATTGGTTTTACTTTTCATTTTGATGAACGTAATAATTTCTTTAGTTTATTTTTCATTTTATGCTTACGTTTGAGTGCTTTGACGAAACTTTTAAAACTTATACAAATTTCAAACATAAGTCATTTTTATCTAACATAAGTTTGACGCGTCCCTATTGACGCATTGAAATTAATCAAGACTAAGGTGTCCCTGCACTAGCTATAATGTTCGTAGGAATTAGAACACCATCAAAAAAGATGACAGAAGCTCAAGAAAGCGACCCGGACAGATCCCAAGACCCGACAAGGATGGCAGGTCCATCACCAGCAGAAAGGGAACAGACGGCTACCTCAAAGGTTAGACGTAGTATAGGAGAATGGGAGGCGGCAAAGTCAGAGGTTGACTTACAATCACAGACACAGGCTCAGCCGGCTCCTAAGGAAACGGCACTGGCTAAAACCAGGCCAAAGATAGGACCTAAAGTAGAGCCTCTGAAGCCGAAACCACTCTCCGTAAACCAACAGCTGACGAGCAAGGCACCAGGATCACCACCGAAGGCGATACCTAACGTACTGATCACAAGGCTGCCTCCACCGGCCCCGTTGGAGAACAAGGAGAAACCCCGACGTCCATCAACGGACGTTTCAGAAAGCCAGCCGCCGGAGACCTCGGCAGTACCAACGGTGGCCACCCAGAAGCCAAAATCCAACTCAGTGGTTCCACAGGAATGCTCGCCACTAAAGAAGACTTCCATTCCAAGAGTTGCTGAGGCAAGGGCCTGCCTGAACAAGGCAAAGCTCCACCTCAGCAGCTCAAGGAACACCAAAACTGAGATCAAAGAAGGAGTTATTGCCGCACTGGATAGGCTCTTCCACCTGGTTAAGGAATCGGAAGCCGAGAACAAGCCAAAAGGCCGAAGAAAAGAGGAGTTGGGGAATGGACGAGAGGACCCTGTTCTAACCGCCCCGTCCCAGCCCACGTCTGGACCCGAAGAATGGTGTAAAAGGATGGAAGAATACGGAAAGTTAATAAAAGATAATAACGCCAAAATGGAGGAACTCAAAGAAAGAATGGAAAGTCACCAGAAAGTTTTGGAGGGAACAATGACCTACGCAGGGGTGCTGGCTGGTGGAAGTGCAAAAAAGCCTCCGCAGCCAACAGCACTGCACTCGGTTGTCGTCACCTCCAAGGACGAAACGGAAACGGGAGAGGAAGTACTGGACAGAATAAGAAAAGCAGTTAACGTAAAAGATGGAGGAATAAACATAGATAAGATAAGAAAGGCAAAGGACAGGAAGGTTATAGTGGGATGTAGCAGTAAAGAAGAGATAAGAAAGGTTAAAGATAGGATCAAGGAGAAAGGTGGACAATTACAAGTAGAAGAAATTAAAAATAAAGATCCGCTAATCGTACTACTGGGGGTTCTTCAAAGTAATTCTGACGAAGACATTGTCAAAGCCATCAGAACTCAAAACAAACACCTGCTAAGCGGCGTGAGTAGCAGCGAAAATCGCATCGAGATTCGGTTTCGGCGTAAAGCCAGGAATCCGCTCACAGCTCACGTCGTGGCAAGAGTCTCGCCACTAATATGGCAGAGGCTGACCAACGCAGAGACTGTGCACATCGATATGCAGAGAGTCAAAGTTGCCGACCAATCGCCCCTAATACAGTGTTCACGCTGCCTGGGGTATGGACATGGAAGGAGATTTTGTCGCGATGCTGCCGATGTGTGCAGCCACTGTGGAGGGCAGCATCTAAAGACTGAGTGCGCTGATTGGCTCTCTGAGACGCCTCCTAGTTGCATAAACTGCGTCAAGGCAAAATCAGACAGAATTGACCACAATGCCTTTAGTCCAACATGTCCAGTAAGGCGCAAATGGGAGGCACTAGCCAGATCGACCGTCGCGTATTGCTAAGGTGGCCTACAAGTTCGTGCAAGCTAATCTTCAAAGGAAGAAGCTCGCAACAAACGAACTATTTATTGAAGCGGAAAACCGAAAGTTTGCAGCAGCGCTTCTCCAAGAGCCATATGTGGGTGGAGAAAGAAGTATGAGGAGTCGCCAGGGCGTAAGGGTCTTTCAGAGCACTAAATTAGGAGCTGGGACGGTAAAGGCAGCAATAGCTGTCTTCGACCCAAACCTAGATGTCATTCAGTACCCGCAACTCACCACTAATAACATCGTAGTGGTGGCAATCCGAACAAGTGCCTGGAAGATCACGCTGGTCTCCTACTACTTCGAGCCGGATCAGCCCATAGAGCCATACTTGGAGGAGCTGACAAAAATAATCAAGGAAATCGGTTTAAATAGACTTTTGATAGGTGGGGATGCAAACGCGAGGAACACCTGGTGGGGAAGTAACAAAGTGGATCACCGAGGCGAGGAAATGACGGGAGTATTGGAGGATTTGGGACTCCAAGTATTAAACACAGGAGACCTGCCAACCTTCGACACCGTTAGAGGGGGACAAAGATACTTCAGCCATATAGATGTAACGGCCTGCGCGACGGACATGCTGGATTTGGTGGAGGACTGGAGAGTCGAAGAAAACCTCACGAGTTCGGACCACAACGGAATAACATTTAGCATAAGACTTCAAAAAGCAAATGGAATAAAAATAACAAGAACTACTAGAATATTTAATACAAAAAAAGCAAATTGGGAAAAGTTTCATGCGAAACTCAACCAATTACAACAAGAAGAGAACATAACAAAAGAATCAATAGAAGAAATAGAAAGTATAGAGCAAATAGAAGCAACAGTTAACAATTTCACAAAAGCAATAACCCTAGCATGCACAGATAGTATACCCAAAAAGAAAAAAGAAAATATACTTACCATTCCGTGGTGGTCCAAGAAACTCGAAGAGATGAAACAGGAAGTCACCACCAAGAAGCGTAGGATCCGTTGCGCAGCGCTGGTCCGGCGGGAGAAGGTCGTTGCAGAATATCTGAAAAGTAAAGAAGATTATGAGTTGGAGGCACAAAGAGCCCAGACGGAAAGCTGGAAGGACTTTTGTGGAAAGCAAGATAGAGAAGGCCTCTGGGAAGGAATCTACAGGGTCATTGGAAGGACGGAAAAAAGGCAGGAAGACATCCCCCTTATGAAGCAAGGTAGATTACTAAGTGAGAGAGAGTCTGCACTCTTGCTGGCGGAGACCTTCTACCCCGGCGATACTGAGGAAGAAGATAATGCGGAACATAAACGTACAAGGAAAGCAGCCATACAAGTAAATGAACTGGGTCATGATGAAAACCATGACCCTCCTTTTACCTCTGAAGAGCTTAAGATCGTACTAGCTAGCTTCAATCCGAAAAAGGCCCCCGGGGCAGACGGTCTCACAGCGGACATTTGCCAGAGAGCGATAGCTCATGATACCGGTACATTCCTATCACTGGCAAACAAGTGCCTTGAAAAAGGCTACTTTCCGAAGGTCTGGAAGGAGGCTACGGTGGTCATCCTTAGGAAACCGGGAAAGGAGAGCTACCTAGAGCCCAAGTCTTACAGACCCATAGGACTTTTGCCGGTGATGGGAAAGGTGTTGGAAAAACTGGTTGTAGGTAGGCTGAAGTGGCACGTGATACCAAGAATAAGTACTCGCCAGTATGGCTTTATGCCCCAAAAAAGCACGGAAGACTCCCTCTATGACCTAATTGAGAATATCCGCAGCAAACTAGAGCAGAAGAAGCTAGTAGTAATGGTATCTTTGGACATTGAGGGAGCCTTCGACAGTGCATGGTGGCCAGCCTTAAAAGTCAGACTGGCTGAGGAAGAATGCCCAGTAAATTTGAGGAGGGTTATGGACAGCTATCTACAACACAGGAGAGTCAGAGTGAGGTACGCCGGGGAGGAAGTGGTAAGAGAAACAACAAAGGGCTGCGTCCAAGGTTCAATAGGAGGACCAATCCTTTGGAACCTTCTACTCGACCCACTATTGCACACATTAACAAAGCGGGGAGACTACTGCCAAGCCTTCGCTGATGATGTGGTTCTGATCTTTGACGGGGACTCCGCCTTGGAAGTCCAACGACAAGCAAATGATGCCCTCGCCTTTGTTCACCAGTGGGGTGTCAAAAATAAGCTAAAATTTGCGCCTCATAAAACAAATGCAATGTTGATAACGCGGAGGCTCAAATTTGACACCCCGCTGCTGAGCATGGGCGGAGTCAACATCGGAATGTCGCCAGAAATAAAGATCCTGGGGCTCATTATCGACAAAAAGCTGACATTCAATAGTCATTCTGCATACATATGCAGAAAGGCATTGAATCTTTATAAGCAGCTGTCAAAAGCCGCCAGGATCAGTTGGGGACTCCACCCGGATGTGATCAGAACCATATACACCGCAGTAGTCGAACCGGTTATCATGTACGCATCAAGCGCATGGGCACTGGCAACCAAAAAGCTTGGAGTTCGAAAGCAGTTGGATGTAGTCCAAAGGGGATTTGCACAAAAATTGTGCAAATCCTATCGCACGGTCTCTCTAAACTCGGCACTGGTGTTGGCAGGGGTGCTACCCCTTGATCTCAGGATACAGGAGGCAGCAGCCCTGTATAGAGCCAGGAGGGGGGCACCCCAATCAGTACCAGGAGACAGAGAGACCGAACAAAAGACAGCCTATACAGAAACAGCCCACCCCGCGGGACATATGGACCTGAAATTCATATGCCTAGAAGACCAACAGCAAGCAGACAGTCACGCCATGCAAGCAGTAAAAATCTACACGGACGGCAGCAAAATTGAAGGTAAGGTCGGTGCGGCATTGACTCTTTGGAGCAATGGCGTTGAAACCAGTTACCAGAAATTTAAGCTGTCGTCTTACTGCACGGTGTACCAGGCGGAATTACTGGCCATATGTCGCGCCACAAAAGCTGTACTTCTGCACCATGAAACAAGCTTTGGAATTTACAGTGACTCGAGATCTTCACTGGAAACCGTAATAAACCATAGCTCCTTCCATCCCTTGGCGGTAGAGACCCGAGAAAACATCAAAAAATGTAGGCTACAAGGAAAAGAAATAGCACTTTTTTGGATAAAGGCTCATGCAGGGATGGAAGGTAATGAAAGAGCAGACATGCTGGCGAAGGACGCAGCTCTGAGAATGAAGACGAAAGCAGCCTACGACCTGTGCCCTGTGTCATTTGTCAAGCGACAGATCCGTATGGACACGCTTGACGAGTGGGACAAGCGGTATAAGAGTGACACAACAGGAAGAGTCACAAAACTGTTCCTTCCCGACATAGTTGAAGCGTATCAAATTGTCAAAGCTCTCAAACCAACCGGTATAACGACGCAAATATTGACGGGACACGGCGGGTTCTCCGAATACCTCTACAGGTTTAAGTGCAAGGAGAGCCCATCGTGCATTTGTGAACCCTCTAAAGACGAAACTGTAATACACATTATAACCGAGTGTCCAGCCAACGGTCCAATGAGGTATGACTTGGAACAAGAGATCGGAGTAGAAATAAAATCAGAAAACATCAGCAAAATCATATGTAATAAGTTCATTAGAAATAAATTTATAGAATTTTGTGTAACGATAACAAAGATAGTAATAAATCGAAATAAAAAGTAGATAAGAATGTTGACCATTATATTGTTTTTATAATGATATCAGCATATAATAAATAAGATAGAATGTATAAATGTAAGTAAAGATAAGAAATTTATGTAGAATATTTAAATGTTTGTAAAGATAAGAAACGAAAGACAATGTCTCTGATCATGTCAGAGGACACCTAGCTAAAAAAAAAAAAAAAAAAAAAAAAAAAAAAAAAAAAAAAAAAAAAACCTAACCTAACCTAACCTAACCTAACCTAACCTAACCTAACCTAACCTAACCTAACCTAACCTAACCTAACCTAACCACTTTCTACAGCAAAAAAGCAAATTGGCCTGAATTTCATGAGAAATTGGGCCAATTGCTAGCGGCAAACAACATTAACAAAATAGAAATAGATAGAATCAACAATAAAATAGAATTAGAATCAATAGTCAATAAATATATGAGCAACGTCATAAAAACATCCAACTCATGCATACCTAAAATTAAACGTAAAAATAAATTCAATTTACCATGGTCGTCTGAAGAACTCGTCAGACTCAAGAAAGATGTCGCCACGAAGAAACGAAGGATTCGCTGTGCAGCGCCAATCCGCAGAGAGAAGGTGGTCACCGAGTACCTGCAGGCTAAGCAAACATATGAAGATGAGGCTAAAAAGGCACAGATCGCCAGTTGGAAGGGCTTCTGCGAAAAACAGGATAGGGAAAGTGTGTGGGATGGGATATATCGTGTAATAGGCAGGACGACTAAGAGGACGGAAGATCTTCCTCTGTCCAAGGAAGGCACAGTGCTAGACCAAAGGGCATCTGCCATTCTGCTGGCGGACACGTTCTACCCGGAGGACAATGAGGATACTGACAACGCAGAACATCAGCGTGTCAGGGAACTGGCCGAAATGGTAAACAGTCTGGAACATGACGAGCAACATGACCCACTGTTTACCATTGACGAACTAACTATCGCTACGGACAGTTTCAATCCGAAAAAAGCCCCGGGGGGGGATGGTCTGACAGCGGATATCTGCAAAATGATCATCGCACAGAACCCGGAAATTTTCCTAGCATTGGCAAACAAGTGCTTAACATTGGGTCACTTCCCAGAAGCTTGGAAAGAGGCCACAGTTGTGATACTCAGAAAGCCTGGGAAGACTGACTACACCAGCCCGAAGTCGTATAGACCAATCGGGCTGTTGCCAGTGCTAGGAAAGATTCTCGAGAAGATGGTCATGAGCAGAGTGAAATGGCATACCATTCCGAAAATGAGCGCGCACCAGTATGGCTTTATGCCCCAGCGTAGCACCGAGGACTCCCTCTATGTCCTTCTAGGATACATTCGTGGTAAGTTAGACCAGAAAAAGCTGGTAACAATGATATCGTTGGACATAGAGGGGGCTTTCGATAGCGCTTGGTGGCCCGCCATAAGGGTGCGCCTGGCTCAGGAGGGATGCCCTGTTAACATCAGAAGGGTCATCGATAGCTACCTTGAACAGAGAAAGATAAAATTGCGCTATGCGGGCGAGGAGGTGACCAAGACCACGACCAAAGGATGTGTACAAGGATCGATCGGCGGTCCTATCCTTTGGAACCTCCTCCTCGATCCTCTGCTGAAGGGTCTGGAGCAGCGTGGCGACTATTGCCAGGCTTTTGCAGATGACGTGGTGTTGGTGTTCGATGGAGACACCGCTCTTGAGGTCCAGCGACGTGCGAACGATGCCCTCGCCTATGTCCGGAATTGGGGTGTCAATAATAAGCTAAAGTTTGCTCCGCACAAAACGAACGCAATGGTCATCACGCGTAAGCTTAAGTTTGACACTCCACTTCTGAAGATGGGCGATGTTGACATCGGCATGTCCACGGAAATCAAGATCCTCGGGCTGACCATTGACAACAAGCTGACATTTAATGCACACGCTTCAAATGTATGTAAGAAGGCATTAAATGTGTACAAGCAGTTGTCAAGGGCGGCCCGGGTCAGCTGGGGTCTCCATCCTGAGGTTATCCGCATCATCTACACCGCAGTTGTAGAGCCGATAACAATGTACGCCGCAAGCGCTTGGGCGTCTGCGACCAAAAAACTGGGCGTTCAAAAACAACTGAATGCTGTCCAAAGAGGATTCGCGCAAAAGCTTTGCAAGGCCTACCGCACTGTCTCTCTCAATTCCGCACTAGTGCTGACAGGTTTGCTCCCCCTCGACCTCCGTATACAAGAGGCAGCCGCCCTGTATGAGGCGAAGAGGGGCAGACCACCGGCGATACTGGTGGACAGAGAGATAGAGCGGAAGACAGCATTCAGCGAGATTCCCCACCCAGCGGAACAAAAAGGCTTGCAATTCGTGTGCCTGGCTGACCAAAACCAAGTGGATATACACAGTAACCAACAGGTATGTATATTTACGGACGGCAGTAAGATCGACGGCAAGGTAGGGGCGGCATTGTCCTTTTGGACCAATGGCGCCGAAACCAAGAGCCTCAAGATGAAACTACCGTCCTACGGCACGGTTTACCAGGCGGAATTGCTTGCCATTTGTAGAGCAACTGGGGAAATACTCAAACGCCCAGAAACGAGCTTTGGGATTTACAGCGATTCAAGGTCATCCTTGGAGACCGTTGTAAACTCCCACTCACTTCATCCGCTCGCCGCCGAGGCTCGTAACAATCTAAAACAGTGCACAAACCAGAACAAACAGGTAGCACTGTTTTGGATAAAAGCCCACGCGGGATTGATAGGCAACGAGAGAGCGGATGAGTTAGCAAAGGCCGCAGCCCTTAAAGCGAAAACGAAACCTGACTATGACCGAGTTCCGATATCATTCGTCAAGCGACAAATTCGTTTGTGTACGCGTGACGAATGGAACCGGAGGTATAAGTCAGGGGACACGGCGACGACTACCAAATTGTTCTTCCCCGACGCGCTCCAGGCTTTCAGCATAGTAAGAAAGATAGAACCCGTCGGAATTTTAACTCAGGTGCTGACAGGACATGGCGGCTTCTCCGCATATTTGAATGATTTTAAATGTAAAGATAGCCCGGACTGCATCTGTGAGCCGGGCAAACTTGAAAGTGTACTACATGTCCTGTCAGAATGCCCTGTCTATGGCTTGGAGAGGTACGAGGCAGAACACAAAATAGGATGTCTTATCACTGTAAATAATATATGTAAGATTGTAAATGACAAAGACATCCGAGATGTTTTCATCGATTTTTGTGTTCAAGTAGCAAGTAAGGTTATAAATAAGAATAAATGATATATGTACATATCTGTGATTATAAATGTGTATTGACGTAGGATAGTTTTTACTAGACCTATATGATGTGACTTTATTTTTACCTTTGTATAATAATTGTGTGTTTTTTAGACTAAGATTATTTGAAAATAAAGACTGAACTGAAAAAATTATTTGCACACAATTCTCTGATTATGTCAGAGACGCGACACGCTGGCCGGGCCTTCGCGCCCGGTATTAAAAAAAAAAAAAAAAAAAAAAAAAAAAAAAAAAAAAAAAACCTAACCTAACCTAACCTAACCTAACCTAACCTAACCTAACCTAACCTAACCTAACCTAACCTAACCTAACCTAACCTAACCTTACCTAACCTCTGATTCTAAGGGACGTTCTGAGTTACAACAGAGACGAAGACGTCCTGAGCGCCCTTAGAAAACAGAATGGAGGCCTGTTAAAAGACCTCAACGAAGAGGAAAACAGAGCTGAGGTGCGATATAGAAGGAAGACCAGGAACCCACAAACGTGCCACATCGTACTCAGAGTCTCCCCTAAGATGTGGATGCAACTGACCGATGCAGGCGAAGTACACATTGACCTGCAAAGGATAAGAGTGGCAGACCAGTCTCCACTAGTGCAGTGCTCGCTCTGCCTGGGCTACGGCCACGGCAGGCGGTTCTGCAAGGAGACGGTGACAAAGTGCAGCCATTGTGGAGGTCCCCACATGAAGTCCGACTGTGCCGATTGGCTTTCAGGGGGGACCCCTTCTTGCTGCAACTGCAAACACGCTAAGCTGAATGAGCATGACCACAATGCGTTCAGCTCAGAGTGTGCAGTAAGAAGGAAGTGGGATGCACTGGCTCGAGCCACTGTTGCGTATTGCTGAGGGCGACACGGGCAGCTTTACAGTAACTAACGCACCCCTACCGGAGCGACGCAGTACCTTGTGACTACCGCTGAAAGACACTCCAACGCCAAGGACTGCAGGTGGGGTTGCCTAAAAGCAGACCACAGGGGAGACGATAAGTCGACCGCCTCTGAGGAGATGAACTTGCAGGTTCCCGGCAACGAAGACGCTAGAAACGTGAATAAAACGGCCTGCACCGCGGACAACATCGACAAGCTGAAGCTAACGGAAAACTGCAAGGTTAGAGACGAAATATCAGGCTCGGACCATAACGGCGACATGTTCAATAAGAATGTTAATCGGAGCGACTTTCGTGAGAAACTCGCCCGATTAAAAATAGTAAGAAATCCACTCACCTCGCCGTGTTGGTCCAAACAATTCGCTCACCTGAATGTGAAAATCACCACCGTTAACTGTAGAGTCCGATGTGCAGAGCCGGTCCGTCAAGCCGAAGACGTTGCAGAGTACCTGCAAGAGAAAGAGGTTCAAGATATTTTTGCTTTCTATCCGGAAGACGAAGAGAAGGACAGTAAGGATCACCATAGAATAGGAAAAGCCGACCAAGTAAACGGTCGGAAGCATGATACTGATCATGATCCACCGTTTACCCCTGACGAGGTAAAAATTACGGTGAATGCACCTGACCCTTTTCTTTCTACGGAAAAAAGAGATATCAAGCTGAACAATTACATGAATGAATTTCGAAATCAAACAAAATTTTGTAGACCTTTAAAAACACGTACAGATATATGCGAATAGTTTTGCTGAGTATATATTTTATAAGAAAATATGACAACAGCAAGCAATTTATGTATAAAATCTAAGATGTTGAAATAGAGTCGATAAAATATTTTGTGTAGGAAATTTGTATGAATTAGTTTAAAATAGAAAGTAAAAATGTAAGAAAAATTAGTAAAATCGTTAACGTAACCCTCCAATTTAAAATTCAGATGTGATAAAATAAAGAACACCAAAGACTCTGATCATGTTAGAGGTAGCCGCTACATAGTGCCATTTCGAGATGGTATTAAAAAAAAAAAAAAAAAAAAAAAAAAAAAACCTAACCTAACCTAACCTAACCTAACCTAACCCATCGAATTTCTCCATACATTGTCGATTTTGGTAGAACATAAGTACGTATATTGTAGACTGTAGTGCCCTGACCGCGACGTGCGTTACCAATTCGGAAGCGCCATCGCGAGCTCTCGAACGCCCTGCAACAGAAAAGCACACGTTAGAACAAATTTCTTAGTAAACACCCAAAAACTTTCCAAATTTTCATTTTTAAGCTTTAAAAATTTATTAAAATTTCAATTTTAGTCTCAGGACAATTTCAATTGCACAGCGAGGGTCGCTGCGCGGGCGCGCGTCGATCGCCACCCCGAAAACGCCCATATTCGACAAAAAATTTGCCCACCCGTCCCACCCAGTACCTGTGACAATAAGAATTTGAAATTTTCCATAAGACTGTTCACTAAGGTACTCAAAAATTTTATATTTTCAAATTCAACCTACATTTTGTAGAGTTCAACATTTTAAACACGGGACGGTACCTGACTTGCTTTTAAGTCATACAGAAGCATAGTTACGTTTAATGGTATATTTTCTTTAAGGAATTGACTAGTTGACATACGTATTTTATATACAATAATTATTTATTTATTTTGTTATTTGGAGACGCTTGCTTTTAATTTACATTCCTTAGTTGACTTTTATTATTATATGCAAATTTAAATTATTAAACACCGAATACTTACCGCTGGACAGCTCAAACCGTTATCCGCAAACCTGAAACAAAAAACATAACATATTATTTTATATATTGACTTAGTATAATAGACACAAATTTAATTAATTATAATATATTTAGGTAATAAGTTTAATTTGATTTAAAAAATAACACAGATTACAAAATCACCGTTTATTACAATATTTCAAAATAGTATTCATGATTTTAAATAGAAAGACAATGATTCCACAATTAATGAGATAACCATTAAACAAAACACCAATTACAGTAAAATAAAGCGAACTCACTCGATTA
>OX403584.1:27519044-27520313 GCA_948107665.1 Lomographa bimaculata | reverse complement strand
CTAACCTAACCTAACCTAACCTAACCTAACCTAACCTAACCTAACCTAACCTAACCTAACCTAACCTAACCTAACCTAACCTAACCTAACCTAACCTAACCTAACCTAACCTAACCTAACCTAACCTAACCTAACCTAACCTAACCTAACCTAACCTAACCTAACCTAACCTAACCTAACCTAACCTAACCTAACCTAACCTAACCTAACCTAACCTAACCTAACCTAACCTAACCTAACCTAACCTAACCTAACCTAACCTAACCTAACCTAACCTAACCTAACCTAACCTAACCTAACCTAACCTAACCTAACCTAACCTAACCTAACCTAACCTAACCTAACCTAACCTAACCTAACCTAACCTAACCTAACCTAACCTAACCTAACCTAACCTAACCTAACCTAACCTAACCTAACCTAACCTAACCTAACCTAACCTAACCTAACCTAACCTAACCTAACCTAACCTAACCTAACCTAACCTAACCTAACCTAACCTAACCTAACCTAACCTAACCTAACCTAACCTAACCTAACCTAACCTAACCTAACCTAACCTAACCTAACCTAACCTAACCTAACCTAACCTAACCTAACCTAACCTAACCTAACCTAACCTAACCTAACCTAACCTAACCTAACCTAACCTAACCTAACCTAACCTAACCTAACCTAACCTAACCTAACCTAACCTAACCTAACCTAACCTAACCTAACCTAACCTAACCTAACCTAACCTAACCTAACCTAACCTAACCTAACCTAACCTAACCTAACCTAACCTAACCTAACCTAACCTAACCTAACCTAACCTAACCTAACCTAACCTAACCTAACCTAACCTAACCTAATCCGAAAAAAGCCCCGGGGTCAGACGGTCTCACTGCGGACATTTGCCAGATGGCAATAACTCAAGACCCAAGTACTTTCCTATCATTGGCAAACAAGTGCCTTGAAAAAGGCTACTTTCCAAAGGTCTGGAAGGAGGCTACGGTGGTCATCCTTAGGAAACCTGGGAAGGAGAGCTACCAAGAGCCGAAGTCCTACAGACCTATCGGACTTTTGCCGGTGATGGGAAAGATACTGGAAAAACTAATTGTAGGTAGACTGAAATGGCACATAACACCTAGGATAAGTACTCGCCAGTATGGCTTTATGCCCCAAAAAGGCACCGAGGACTCCCTCTATGATCTGATAGAATATATCCGCAGAAAATTAGCAGAGAAGAAGCTAATTGTGATGATATCGTTGGACATAGAGGGAGCC
>OX403584.1:27166544-27514044 GCA_948107665.1 Lomographa bimaculata | reverse complement strand
CCTAACCTAACCTAACCTAACCTAACCTAACCTAACCTAACCTAACCTAACCTAACCTAACCTAACCTAACCTAACCTAACCTAACCTAACCTAACCTAACCTAACCTAACCTAACCTAACCTAACCTAACCTAACCTAACCTAACCTAACCTAACCTAACCTAACCTAACCTAACCTAACCTAACCTAACCTAACCTAACCTAACCTAACCTAACCTAACCTAACCTAACCTAACCTAACCTAACCTAACCTAACCTAACCTAACCTAACCTAACCTAACCTAACCTAACCTAACCTAACCTAACCTAACCTAACCTAACCTAACCTAACCTAACCTAACCTAACCTAACCTAACCTAACCTAACCTAACCTAACCTAACCTAACCTAACCTAACCTAACCTAACCTAACCTAACCTAACCTAACCTAACCTAACCTAACCTAACCTAACCTAACCTAACCTAACCTAACCTAACCTAACCTAACCTAACCTAACCTAACCTAACCTAACCTAACCTAACCTAACCTAACCTAACCTAACCTAACCTAACCTAACCTAACCTAACCTAACCTAACCTAACCTAACCTAACCTAACCTAACCTAACCTAACCTAACCTAACCTAACCTAACCTAACCTAACCTAACCTAACCTAACCTAACCTAACCTAACCTAACCTAACCTAACCTAACCTAACCTAACCTAACCTAACCTAACCTAACCTAACCTAACCTAACCTAACCTAACCTAACCTAACCTAACCTAACCTAACCTAACCTAACCTAACCTAACCTAACCTAACCTAACCTAACCTAACCTAACCTAACCTAACCTAACCTAACCTAACCTAACCTAACCTAACCTAACCTAACCTAACCTAACCTAACCTAACCTAACCTAACCTAACCTAACCTAACCTAACCTAACCTAACCTAACCTAACCTAACCTAACCTAACCTAACCTAACCTAACCTAACCTAACCTAACCTAACCTAACCTAACCTAACCTAACCTAACCTAACCTAACCTAACCTAACCTAACCTAACCTAACCTAACCTAACCTAACCTAACCTAACCTAACCTAACCTAACCTAACCTAACCTAACCTAACCTAACCTAACCTAACCTAACCTAACCTAACCTAACCTAACCTAACCTAACCTAACCTAACCTAACCTAACCTAACCTAACCTAACCTAACCTAACCTAACCTAACCTAACCTAACCTAACCTAACCTAACCTAACCTAACCTAACCTAACCTAACCTAACCTAACCTAACCTAACCTAACCTAACCTAACCTAACCTAACCTAACCTAACCTAACCTAACCTAACCTAACCTAACCTAACCTAACCTAACCTAACCTAACCTAACCTAACCTAACCTAACCTAACCTAACCTAACCTAACCTAACCTAACCTAACCTAACCTAACCTAACCTAACCTAACCTAACCTAACCTAACCTAACCTAACCTAACCTAACCTAACCTAACCTAACCTAACCTAACCTAACCTAACCTAACCTAACCTAACCTAACCTAACCTAACCTAACCTAACCTAACCTAACCTAACCTAACCTAACCTAACCTAACCTAACCTAACCTAACCTAACCTAACCTAACCTAACCTAACCTAACCTAACCTAACCTAACCTAACCTAACCTAACCTAACCTAACCTAACCTAACCTAACCTAACCTAACCTAACCTAACCTAACCTAACCTAACCTAACCTAACCTAACCTAACCTAACCTAACCTAACCTAACCTAACCTAACCTAACCTAACCTAACCTAACCTAACCTAACCTAACCTAACCTAACCTAACCTAACCTAACCTAACCTAACCTAACCTAACCTAACCTAACCTAACCTAACCTAACCTAACCTAACCTAACCTAACCTAACCTAACCTAACCTAACCTAACCTAACCTAACCTAACCTAACCTAACCTAACCTAACCTAACCTAACCTAACCTAACCTAACCTAACCTAACCTAACCTAACCTAACCTAACCTAACCTAACCTAACCTAACCTAACCTAACCTAACCTAACCTAACCTAACCTAACCTAACCTAACCTAACCTAACCTAACCTAACCTAACCTAACCTAACCTAACCTAACCTAACCTAACCTAACCTAACCTAACCTAACCTAACCTAACCTAACCTAACCTAACCTAACCTAACCTAACCTAACCTAACCTAACCTAACCTAACCTAACCTAACCTAACCTAACCTAACCTAACCTAACCTAACCTAACCTAACCTAACCTAACCTAACCTAACCTAACCTAACCTAACCTAACCTAACCTAACCTAACCTAACCTAACCTAACCTAACCTAACCTAACCTAACCTAACCTAACCTAACCTAACCTAACCTAACCTAACCTAACCTAACCTAACCTAACCTAACCTAACCTAACCTAACCTAACCTAACCTAACCTAACCTAACCTAACCTAACCTAACCTAACCTAACCTAACCTAACCTAACCTAACCTAACCTAACCTAACCTAACCTAACCTAACCTAACCTAACCTAACCTAACCTAACCTAACCTAACCTAACCTAACCTAACCTAACCTAACCTAACCTAACCTAACCTAACCTAACCTAACCTAACCTAACCTAACCTAACCTAACCTAACCTAGCGATTCTCGTTCATCACTAGAAATTCTCAAAAACTACGACACTTTCCACCCATTAGCATTTTTGGTAAGGCAAAAGATTAATTCACTTAGAAAGCAAGGCATAGAAATTGATCTGTTTTGGGTAAAAGCCCACGTGGGAGTGGAAGGTAATGAACGCGCTGACGAATTGGCAAAAGAAGCGGCTCTTAAGCTGAAAACAAAATCAAATTACGATAAATGTCCCATATCATTTATCAAAAGACAAATAAGACTCAACACAATAGAGAGATGGCAAGACCGATATACAAAGGAAAATACTGGAAGTGTTACCAAACTATTCTTACCGGATGTATCTAACGCTCACAAATTACTTAAGAAACTAAAACTGACCCCAATAATAGTGCAAACCCTTACTGGCCACGGGGGCTACTCACAATACTTACATCGTTTCAAATTAAAATCAAAACCCGCGTGCAACTGCGACCCGTCTAAAGAAGAAACACCTATACATTTGATTATAGACTGTCCTATGTATATATCAAGACGAAATCAATTGGAAATTGAATTTGGAAAGAAAATAGACGAAGAAAACTTACCAAATTGGCTCGCTAATGACGATAGTAGAGATAAATTCATAGAATTCTGCGAAAAAACTACCAGAGATTCAATACATCGAAATAAAACCTGTTTATAAATAAAGTGATTGTTATTCGATATATAGTATATAAAACAAAAAATAAAAAATAAAATAAAAAATAATAATAAACAAGAACCAAGCAACTAAAGAAAAATGATTTATAAACTGTATATAACATATAATATAATATTATATACACTTATATACAGAAAAACTTAGAAGGAAAAATAATAGTAATAATATTAGTAAAATTTATAATATTACGATAAGTGATGAATATATAAAAACACATTTGTAAGGGAAGACCAGTTGCATAATGATTATGCAACAGTAATCCCCAAAAAATAAAATAATTCCGAGTCCGGAGAATGTTTCTACTCAATACTTTTATTGAGTCAGCATTGTTTGTGCTCGGGAAAACTGATTTGCGAATTGAATACTACAATATAATAATAATAAAACAAAAACAAAGAAAAATAAATAAGTCGATGTTTGTATACTATTTTGGCAAAACAAAGTCTCTGACTCAAGTCAGAGGAGATATTTCATAAAAAAAAAAAAAAAAAAAAAAAAAAAAAAAAACCTAACCTAACCTAACCTAACCTAACCTAACCTAACCTAACCTAACCTAACCTAACCTAACCTAGCCTAACCTAGCCTAACCTAACCTAACCTAACCTAACCTAACCTAACCTAACCTAACCTAGCCTAACCTAACCTAACCTAACCTAACCTAACCTAACCTAACCCGTCGATTTTGGTAGAACCTAAGTACGTATATTGTAGACTGTAGTGCCCCTACCGCGACGTGCGTTACCAATTCGGAAGCGCCATCGCGAGCTCTCGAACGCCCTGCAACAGAAAAGCACACATTAGAACAAATTTCTTAGATAACACCCAAAAACTTTCCAAATTTACACTTTTAAACTTCAAAAATTTATTAAAATTTCAGTTTTAGTCTCAGGACAATTTCAATTGCACAGCGAGGGTCGCTGCGCGGGCGCGCGTCGATCGCCACCCCGAAAACGCCCAAATTCGACAAAAAATTTGCCCACCCGTCCCACCCAGTATCGGTGACAGTAAGAAATTGAAGTTTGCAGTGGGACAGGACCCGAATTATTTATAATTATTTGGACTTTTTGACATTTATTAGATTATAAATAAGGCGTGACTTTCTGATTTGGATAAGCTATTTGACGCCATTCTAGGCCATCTAGAATAGCTTTTATCGTACTTTGACTAATTTTATTTAATTATAATTTGACCGCCTTAATAGGTTAATATCTGACCTAGCTTAGACTAGAGTAAAAATATAAAACTTATACAAACTTAATTTTTAAAAATAGATATTAAAATATTGACGTTTACGCTGAAATATTTGTAGATTATATTAGAAATACTTTTGTTTGTGAATTATTTTAAAATAAACATACATTTTTATTATATTTTTGTATTTACAACTTTTACAAATTTAGAATTTTAATATTAAATCGTGTATATTGATAAGATGGTGTTTGGAATTCGTACCCCGGCACAGGCAAGGACAGGTGCCGGCAGTAGCGGCTCGGGTTCTCAGGAACCTCAAATATCCCCTGTCCGATCAGAAAATGTCAATAAGACAATGACGATCGAATCTTCTGTCACCCTTGAAGCAAGTTCAAGCGTAAGACGCAGCATTGGTGAGTGGGAGGCCGGAAAGACCGAAGCGCGAGCGAAGGTCCTACGGACCCCCCCCGCAAAAATCAATAACAAACAGAAGACCATCGGTAGAGCCTGAACTACAAAAAGCTAGACCAAAAACTCTCCCACAAACAGCTACCATTTCTCCCCAGAAATACCTGGACAGAATGACGGAGGCTAGAGCCTGTGTAACGAAGGCGAAGATGAACCTCGAAAAATCTCGCAACACAAAGACGGAGATAAAAGTGGAGGTCATCAAAGCGGTAGACAGGCTCTACCAACTAATCAAAGAGTCGGATAGCATAAAAAGACAGGAGAAAAAGCAAGGTAAAAAACCCGAAGAGGAAACGAAGGAAGAGACCAAACCACAAACAGAAACTAGCATAATAGATAGCGGACTAATGAAGATATTGGCAGAACATGCAAAACTGTTATCAGAGAGCAACGCCAAAATAGACAACCTCAAAGAGTCCTTAGACAAAAATCAAGAGTTCCAGGAGAGGTTAACCTATGCGAGTGTAGCGGCCAGCCAGCCCAGCAGGCAGCCGATCGGGCAAGCCGCTTTGCACTCTATGGTTGTCTCTTCCAAGGACGAAAATGAAACGGGTGAAGAGGTTCTAAATCGGATCAGGGAGGCAGTAAATGCGAAGGAAGGGGGGATCAAGGTCGACAGAGTACGAAAGGCGAAAGATAGGAAGGTAATCGTGGGTTGTAGGACTGAGGAGGAGAGGCAGAGAGTGAAAGAGAGACTACAAAAGGTAGAGTCGCACCTCAGAGTTGAGGAGGTGAAGAACAAGGATCCTCTTCTGATTCTAAGGGATGTTCTGAGTTACAACAGAGACGAAGACATCCTGAGCGCCCTTAGAAAACAGAATGGAGGCCTGTTCAAAGACCTCAACAAGGAAGACAACAGAGCAGAGGTGCGATACAGAAGGAAGACGAGGAACCCACAAACATGCCACATCGTACTCAGAGTCTCCCCAAAAATTTGAATGATACTGACTGATGCAGGTGAAGTCCATATTGACCTGCAAAGGATAAAAGTGGCCGACCAGTCGCCACTAGTGCAGTGTTCGCTTTGCTTGGGCTATGGCCATGGCAGGCGATTCTGTAAGGACACAGTGGAAAAGTGCAGCCACTGTGGAGGTCCCCACATGAAGTCCGACTGTGCCGAATGGCTCTCAGGTGGGACGCCTTCTTGCTGCAACTGCAAACACTCCAAGCTGGACGAGCAAGACCACAATGCGTTCAGCCAGGAGTGTGCAGTAAGAAGGAAGTGGGACGCGCTGGCTCGAGCCACTGTTGCGTATTGCTGAGGGCGACTCGAGCAGCATTACAGCAACACACGAAGGCACCTCAACCGGAGCGACACAGTACCTTGCAATCACCACAGGAGGACACTCAAGAACATCTTTGGCGTTGATCCTGATCAACGCCAAGAACAGCTGGTTGGGTAGACTAAATGCAGACTTCGGGGGGGACGATAAGTCGACTGCCTTTGAGGAGAGGAATTTGCAGGTTCTCAACAACGACGAAGCTAGTAAGGTGAACAAAACGGCCTGTACCGTGGATATTGTCACCACGCTGGAACTGATGCAGAAATACAAGGTTAGAGTCGCAATAGCGGGTTTGGACCACAACGGCATTATACTGAAAATTGGTAAAGAAAATCGAAGCGGGTTTCTTGAGAAACTCGGCCAATTTAAAAATGATTACATACCTGCCTTGCCGTGGTGGTCCAAAAAGATCGCTCACCTGAAAGGTAAAGTCTTCATCAAGAAACGCATAGTCCAATGTGCAGCGCCTGCCCGTCAAGCAGAAATTGGTGAAGAGAACATGCAAATAACAGAGGAACATGAGAGTGTAACGCTGAAACCGGAAGACAAGGAGGAGATTGGCAGTGGAGATCACCAGCACATAAAAAAGGCCAACCAAGTAAACTGTTGGAGGCATGATAATTATCATGACACAACGTTTACCCCTGAAGAGGCAAAGATTGCGGTGCAAAACTCCAACCCCATTGTAAATTGTCCTCATTTCCGGAAAGAAGATACAAAGCGAAACAATATACAATTCTGGGCATAGTAACATATAGGATCATATCTTGCTATCTGGATTAGTGACACGTAATCTTGCTGAGTATATATATTATAAGAATATATGACATCAGCAAATAAAATTAATGTTAAAATCTAAGATGTTTAAGAAATGAAATACCAGAATATATGTTAGTAATTGTCAAAATATAAGATAGAATGTAAAGGAAAAAATTAAAACCATAGGATTCAGAAAAAATTTTGAAAAATAGATCATGTTAGAGGGAGCCGCTACTATATAAAAAAAAAAAAAAAAAAAAAAAAAAAAAAAAAAAAACCTAACCTAACCGTCGATTTTGGTAGAACATAAGTACGTATATTGTAGACTGTAGTGCCCCGACCGCAACGTGCGTTACCAATTCGGAAGCGCCATCGCGAGCTCTCGAACGCCCTGCAACAGAAAAGCACACATTAGAACAAATTTCTTAGATAACACCCAAAAACTTTCCAAATTTACACTTTTAAACTTCAAAAATTTATTAAAATTTCAGTTTTAGTCTCAGGACAATTTCAATTGCACTGCGAGGGTCGCTGCGCGGGCGCGCGTCGATCGCCACCCCGAAAACGCCCAAATTCGACAAAAAATTTTTCATCCTTTCGTAAAAAGTCGATGTAAGGCATCGAATTTCTCCATACATTGTCGATTTTGGTAGAACATAAGTACGTATATTGTAGACTGTAGTGCCCCGACCGCAACGTGCGTTACCAATTCGGAAGCGCCATCGCGAGCTCTCGAACGCCCTGCAACAGAAAAGCACACATTAGAACAAATTTCTTAGATAACACCCAAAAACTTTCCAAATTTACACTTTTAAACTTCAAAAATTTATTAAAATTTCAGTTTTAGTCTCAGGACAATTTCAATTGCACTGCGAGGGTCGCTGCGCGGGCGCGCGTCGATCGCCACCCCGAAAACGCCCAAATTCGACAAAAAATTTTTCATCCTTTCGTAAAAAGTCGATGTAAGGCATCGAATTTCTCCATACATTGTCGATTTTGGTAGAACATAAGTACGTATATTGTAGACTGTAGTGCCCCGACCGCAACGTGCGTTACCAATTCGGAAGCGCCATCGCGAGCTCTCGAACGCCCTGCAACAGAAAAGCACACATTAGAACAAATTTCTTAGATAACACCCAAAAACTTTCCAAATTTACACTTTTAAACTTCAAAAATTTATTAAAATTTCAGTTTTAGTCTCAGGACAATTTCAATTGCACTGCGAGGGTCGCTGCGCGGGCGCGCGTCGATCGCCACCCCGAAAACGCCCAAATTCGACAAAAAATTTTTCATCCTTTCGTAAAAAGTCGATGTAAGGCATCGAATTTCTCCATACATTGTCGATTTTGGTAGAACATAAGTACGTATATTGTAGACTGTAGTGCCCCGACCGCAACGTGCGTTACCAATTCGGAAGCGCCATCGCGAGCTCTCGAACGCCCTGCAACAGAAAAGCACACATTAGAACAAATTTCTTAGATAATTCTTTTTGGGGGCTGAGTCACCCACGTCCGTAGGAGGATACCCCTTAAGTCTGACTCCCTACACGTGGTCCCCGGGTGGTGCTAATCAGGTGACATTTGAGAGGTGGTAGAGCATTTTGTGAGTTGCTCGCCTGGCTTGCTACCAAAGTAGCTTACCACCATCAAGTTGAAATTCTGCCGCCAAGCCAAATACGGTGTTCCGGCAGTTATCCTTGAGAGCCTGCGTATTCCAGGTCTAGTGTGTTTACCAGCTTCGATCACATCGTCACTTACCATCAGGTGAGATAGTGGTCAAACACTAGCCTGTCACAAATAAAAAAAAAAAAAAAAAAAAGATAACACCCAAAAACTTTCCAAATTTACACTTTTAAACTTCAAAAATTTATTAAAATTTCAGTTTTAGTCTCAGGACAATTTCAATTGCACAGCGAGGGTCGCTGCGCGGGCGCGCGTCGATCGCCACCCCGAAAACGCCCAAATTCGACAAAAAATTCCTTCGTAAAAAGTCGATGTAAGGCATCGAATTTCTCCATACATTGTCGATTTTGGTAGAACATAAGTACGTATATTGTAGACTGTAGTGCCCCGACCGCAACGTGCGTTACCAATTCGGAAGCGCCATCGCGAGCTCTCGAACGCCCTGCAACAGAAAAGCACACATTAGAACAAATTTCTTAGATAACACCCAAAAACTTTCCAAATTTACACTTTTAAACTTCAAAAATTTATTAAAATTTCAGTTTTAGTCTCAGGACAATTTCAATTGCACTGCGAGGGTCGCTGCGCGGGCGCGCGTCGATCGCCACCCCGAAAACGCCCAAATTCGACAAAAAATTTTTCATCCTTTCGTAAAAAGTCGATGTAAGGCATCGAATTTCTCCATACATTGTCGATTTTGGTAGAACATAAGTACGTATATTGTAGACTGTAGTGCCCCGACCGCAACGTGCGTTACCAATTCGGAAGCGCCATCGCGAGCTCTCGAACGCCCTGCAACAGAAAAGCACACATTAGAACAAATTTCTTAGATAACACCCAAAAACTTTCCAAATTTACACTTTTAAACTTCAAAAATTTATTAAAATTTCAGTTTTAGTCTCAGGACAATTTCAATTGCACTGCGAGGGTCGCTGCGCGGGCGCGCGTCGATCGCCACCCCGAAAACGCCCAAATTCGACAAAAAATTTTTCATCCTTTCGTAAAAAGTCGATGTAAGGCATCGAATTTCTCCATACATTGTCGATTTTGGTAGAACATAAGTACGTATATTGTAGACTGTAGTGCCCCGACCGCAACGTGCGTTACCAATTCGGAAGCGCCATCGCGAGCTCTCGAACGCCCTGCAACAGAAAAGCACACATTAGAACAAATTTCTTAGATAACACCCAAAAACTTTCCAAATTTACACTTTTAAACTTCAAAAATTTATTAAAATTTCAGTTTTAGTCTCAGGACAATTTCAATTGCACTGCGAGGGTCGCTGCGCGGGCGCGCGTCGATCGCCACCCCGAAAACGCCCAAATTCGACAAAAAATTTTTCATCCTTTCGTAAAAAGTCGATGTAAGGCATCGAATTTCTCCATACATTGTCGATTTTGGTAGAACATAAGTACGTATATTGTAGACTGTAGTGCCCCGACCGCAACGTGCGTTACCAATTCGGAAGCGCCATCGCGAGCTCTCGAACGCCCTGCAACAGAAAAGCACACATTAGAACAAATTTCTTAGATAATTCTTTTTGGGGGCTGAGTCACCCACGTCCGTAGGAGGATACCCCTTAAGTCTGACTCCCTACACGTGGTCCCCGGGTGGTGCTAATCAGGTGACATTTGAGAGGTGGTAGAGCATTTTGTGAGTTGCTCGCCTGGCTTGCTACCAAAGTAGCTTACCACCATCAAGTTGAAATTCTGCCGCCAAGCCAAATACGGTGTTCCGGCAGTTATCCTTGAGAGCCTGCGTATTCCAGGTCTAGTGTGTTTACCAGCTTCGATCACATCGTCACTTACCATCAGGTGAGATAGTGGTCAAACACTAGCCTGTCACAAATAAAAAAAAAAAAAAAAAAAAGATAACACCCAAAAACTTTCCAAATTTACACTTTTAAACTTCAAAAATTTATTAAAATTTCAGTTTTAGTCTCAGGACAATTTCAATTGCACAGCGAGGGTCGCTGCGCGGGCGCGCGTCGATCGCCACCCCGAAAACGCCCAAATTCGACAAAAAATTCCTTCGTAAAAAGTCGATGTAAGGCATCGAATTTCTCCATACATTGTCGATTTTGGTAGAACATAAGTACGTATATTGTAGACTGTAGTGCCCCGACCGCAACGTGCGTTACCAATTCGGAAGCGCCATCGCGAGCTCTCGAACGCCCTGCAACAGAAAAGCACACATTAGAACAAATTTCTTAGATAACACCCAAAAACTTTCCAAATTTACACTTTTAAACTTCAAAAATTTATTAAAATTTCAGTTTTAGTCTCAGGACAATTTCAATTGCACTGCGAGGGTCGCTGCGCGGGCGCGCGTCGATCGCCACCCCGAAAACGCCCAAATTCGACAAAAAATTTTTCATCCTTTCGTAAAAAGTCGATGTAAGGCATCGAATTTCTCCATACATTGTCGATTTTGGTAGAACATAAGTACGTATATTGTAGACTGTAGTGCCCCGACCGCAACGTGCGTTACCAATTCGGAAGCGCCATCGCGAGCTCTCGAACGCCCTGCAACAGAAAAGCACACATTAGAACAAATTTCTTAGATAACACCCAAAAACTTTCCAAATTTACACTTTTAAACTTCAAAAATTTATTAAAATTTCAGTTTTAGTCTCAGGACAATTTCAATTGCACTGCGAGGGTCGCTGCGCGGGCGCGCGTCGATCGCCACCCCGAAAACGCCCAAATTCGACAAAAAATTTTTCATCCTTTCGTAAAAAGTCGATGTAAGGCATCGAATTTCTCCATACATTGTCGATTTTGGTAGAACATAAGTACGTATATTGTAGACTGTAGTGCCCCGACCGCAACGTGCGTTACCAATTCGGAAGCGCCATCGCGAGCTCTCGAACGCCCTGCAACAGAAAAGCACACATTAGAACAAATTTCTTAGATAACACCCAAAAACTTTCCAAATGTACACTTTTAAACTTCAAAAATTTATTAAAATTTCAGTTTTAGTCTCAGGACAATTTCAATTGCACTGCGAGGGTCGCTGCGCGGGCGCGCGTCGATCGCCACCCCGAAAACGCCCAAATTCGACAAAAAATTTTTCATCCTTTCGTAAAAAGTCGATGTAAGGCATCGAATTTCTCCATACATTGTCGATTTTGGTAGAACATAAGTACGTATATTGTAGACTGTAGTGCCCCGACCGCAACGTGCGTTACCAATTCGGAAGCGCCATCGCGAGCTCTCGAACGCCCTGCAACAGAAAAGCACACATTAGAACAAATTTCTTAGATAATTCTTTTTGGGGGCTGAGTCACCCACGTCCGTAGGAGGATACCCCTTAAGTCTGACTCCCTACACGTGGTCCCCGGGTGGTGCTAATCAGGTGACATTTGAGAGGTGGTAGAGCATTTTGTGAGTTGCTCGCCTGGCTTGCTACCAAAGTAGCTTACCACCATCAAGTTGAAATTCTGCCGCCAAGCCAAATACGGTGTTCCGGCAGTTATCCTTGAGAGCCTGCGTATTCCAGGTCTAGTGTGTTTACCAGCTTCGATCACATCGTCACTTACCATCAGGTGAGATAGTGGTCAAACACTAGCCTGTCACAAATAAAAAAAAAAAAAAAAAAAAGATAACACCCAAAAACTTTCCAAATTTACACTTTTAAACTTCAAAAATTTATTAAAATTTCAGTTTTAGTCTCAGGACAATTTCAATTGCACAGCGAGGGTCGCTGCGCGGGCGCGCGTCGATCGCCACCCCGAAAACGCCCAAATTCGACAAAAAATTCCTTCGTAAAAAGTCGATGTAAGGCATCGAATTTCTCCATACATTGTCGATTTTGGTAGAACATAAGTACGTATATTGTAGACTGTAGTGCCCCGACCGCAACGTGCGTTACCAATTCGGAAGCGCCATCGCGAGCTCTCGAACGCCCTGCAACAGAAAAGCACACATTAGAACAAATTTCTTAGATAACACCCAAAAACTTTCCAAATTTACACTTTTAAACTTCAAAAATTTATTAAAATTTCAGTTTTAGTCTCAGGACAATTTCAATTGCACTGCGAGGGTCGCTGCGCGGGCGCGCGTCGATCGCCACCCCGAAAACGCCCAAATTCGACAAAAAATTTTTCATCCTTTCGTAAAAAGTCGATGTAAGGCATCGAATTTCTCCATACATTGTCGATTTTGGTAGAACATAAGTACGTATATTGTAGACTGTAGTGCCCCGACCGCAACGTGCGTTACCAATTCGGAAGCGCCATCGCGAGCTCTCGAACGCCCTGCAACAGAAAAGCACACATTAGAACAAATTTCTTAGATAACACCCAAAAACTTTCCAAATTTACACTTTTAAACTTCAAAAATTTATTAAAATTTCAGTTTTAGTCTCAGGACAATTTCAATTGCACTGCGAGGGTCGCTGCGCGGGCGCGCGTCGATCGCCACCCCGAAAACGCCCAAATTCGACAAAAAATTTTTCATCCTTTCGTAAAAAGTCGATGTAAGGCATCGAATTTCTCCATACATTGTCGATTTTGGTAGAACATAAGTACGTATATTGTAGACTGTAGTGCCCCGACCGCAACGTGCGTTACCAATTCGGAAGCGCCATCGCGAGCTCTCGAACGCCCTGCAACAGAAAAGCACACATTAGAACAAATTTCTTAGATAACACCCAAAAACTTTCCAAATGTACACTTTTAAACTTCAAAAATTTATTAAAATTTCAGTTTTAGTCTCAGGACAATTTCAATTGCACTGCGAGGGTCGCTGCGCGGGCGCGCGTCGATCGCCACCCCGAAAACGCCCAAATTCGACAAAAAATTTTTCATCCTTTCGTAAAAAGTCGATGTAAGGCATCGAATTTCTCCATACATTGTCGATTTTGGTAGAACATAAGTACGTATATTGTAGACTGTAGTGCCCCGACCGCAACGTGCGTTACCAATTCGGAAGCGCCATCGCGAGCTCTCGAACGCCCTGCAACAGAAAAGCACACATTAGAACAAATTTCTTAGATAATTCTTTTTGGGGGCTGAGTCACCCACGTCCGTAGGAGGATACCCCTTAAGTCTGACTCCCTACACGTGGTCCCCGGGTGGTGCTAATCAGGTGACATTTGAGAGGTGGTAGAGCATTTTGTGAGTTGCTCGCCTGGCTTGCTACCAAAGTAGCTTACCACCATCAAGTTGAAATTCTGCCGCCAAGCCAAATACGGTGTTCCGGCAGTTATCCTTGAGAGCCTGCGTATTCCAGGTCTAGTGTGTTTACCAGCTTCGATCACATCGTCACTTACCATCAGGTGAGATAGTGGTCAAACACTAGCCTGTCACAAATAAAAAAAAAAAAAAAAAAAAGATAACACCCAAAAACTTTCCAAATTTACACTTTTAAACTTCAAAAATTTATTAAAATTTCAGTTTTAGTCTCAGGACAATTTCAATTGCACAGCGAGGGTCGCTGCGCGGGCGCGCGTCGATCGCCACCCCGAAAACGCCCAAATTCGACAAAAAATTCCTTCGTAAAAAGTCGATGTAAGGCATCGAATTTCTCCATACATTGTCGATTTTGGTAGAACATAAGTACGTATATTGTAGACTGTAGTGCCCCGACCGCAACGTGCGTTACCAATTCGGAAGCGCCATCGCGAGCTCTCGAACGCCCTGCAACAGAAAAGCACACATTAGAACAAATTTCTTAGATAACACCCAAAAACTTTCCAAATTTACACTTTTAAACTTCAAAAATTTATTAAAATTTCAGTTTTAGTCTCAGGACAATTTCAATTGCACTGCGAGGGTCGCTGCGCGGGCGCGCGTCGATCGCCACCCCGAAAACGCCCAAATTCGACAAAAAATTTTTCATCCTTTCGTAAAAAGTCGATGTAAGGCATCGAATTTCTCCATACATTGTCGATTTTGGTAGAACATAAGTACGTATATTGTAGACTGTAGTGCCCCGACCGCAACGTGCGTTACCAATTCGGAAGCGCCATCGCGAGCTCTCGAACGCCCTGCAACAGAAAAGCACACATTAGAACAAATTTCTTAGATAACACCCAAAAACTTTCCAAATTTACACTTTTAAACTTCAAAAATTTATTAAAATTTCAGTTTTAGTCTCAGGACAATTTCAATTGCACTGCGAGGGTCGCTGCGCGGGCGCGCGTCGATCGCCACCCCGAAAACGCCCAAATTCGACAAAAAATTTTTCATCCTTTCGTAAAAAGTCGATGTAAGGCATCGAATTTCTCCATACATTGTCGATTTTGGTAGAACATAAGTACGTATATTGTAGACTGTAGTGCCCCGACCGCAACGTGCGTTACCAATTCGGAAGCGCCATCGCGAGCTCTCGAACGCCCTGCAACAGAAAAGCACACATTAGAACAAATTTCTTAGATAACACCCAAAAACTTTCCAAATGTACACTTTTAAACTTCAAAAATTTATTAAAATTTCAGTTTTAGTCTCAGGACAATTTCAATTGCACTGCGAGGGTCGCTGCGCGGGCGCGCGTCGATCGCCACCCCGAAAACGCCCAAATTCGACAAAAAATTTTTCATCCTTTCGTAAAAAGTCGATGTAAGGCATCGAATTTCTCCATACATTGTCGATTTTGGTAGAACATAAGTACGTATATTGTAGACTGTAGTGCCCCGACCGCAACGTGCGTTACCAATTCGGAAGCGCCATCGCGAGCTCTCGAACGCCCTGCAACAGAAAAGCACACATTAGAACAAATTTCTTAGATAATTCTTTTTGGGGGCTGAGTCACCCACGTCCGTAGGAGGATACCCCTTAAGTCTGACTCCCTACACGTGGTCCCCGGGTGGTGCTAATCAGGTGACATTTGAGAGGTGGTAGAGCATTTTGTGAGTTGCTCGCCTGGCTTGCTACCAAAGTAGCTTACCACCATCAAGTTGAAATTCTGCCGCCAAGCCAAATACGGTGTTCCGGCAGTTATCCTTGAGAGCCTGCGTATTCCAGGTCTAGTGTGTTTACCAGCTTCGATCACATCGTCACTTACCATCAGGTGAGATAGTGGTCAAACACTAGCCTGTCACAAATAAAAAAAAAAAAAAAAAAAAGATAACACCCAAAAACTTTCCAAATTTACACTTTTAAACTTCAAAAATTTATTAAAATTTCAGTTTTAGTCTCAGGACAATTTCAATTGCACAGCGAGGGTCGCTGCGCGGGCGCGCGTCGATCGCCACCCCGAAAACGCCCAAATTCGACAAAAAATTCCTTCGTAAAAAGTCGATGTAAGGCATCGAATTTCTCCATACATTGTCGATTTTGGTAGAACATAAGTACGTATATTGTAGACTGTAGTGCCCCGACCGCAACGTGCGTTACCAATTCGGAAGCGCCATCGCGAGCTCTCGAACGCCCTGCAACAGAAAAGCACACATTAGAACAAATTTCTTAGATAACACCCAAAAACTTTCCAAATTTACACTTTTAAACTTCAAAAATTTATTAAAATTTCAGTTTTAGTCTCAGGACAATTTCAATTGCACTGCGAGGGTCGCTGCGCGGGCGCGCGTCGATCGCCACCCCGAAAACGCCCAAATTCGACAAAAAATTTTTCATCCTTTCGTAAAAAGTCGATGTAAGGCATCGAATTTCTCCATACATTGTCGATTTTGGTAGAACATAAGTACGTATATTGTAGACTGTAGTGCCCCGACCGCAACGTGCGTTACCAATTCGGAAGCGCCATCGCGAGCTCTCGAACGCCCTGCAACAGAAAAGCACACATTAGAACAAATTTCTTAGATAACACCCAAAAACTTTCCAAATTTACACTTTTAAACTTCAAAAATTTATTAAAATTTCAGTTTTAGTCTCAGGACAATTTCAATTGCACTGCGAGGGTCGCTGCGCGGGCGCGCGTCGATCGCCACCCCGAAAACGCCCAAATTCGACAAAAAATTTTTCATCCTTTCGTAAAAAGTCGATGTAAGGCATCGAATTTCTCCATACATTGTCGATTTTGGTAGAACATAAGTACGTATATTGTAGACTGTAGTGCCCCGACCGCAACGTGCGTTACCAATTCGGAAGCGCCATCGCGAGCTCTCGAACGCCCTGCAACAGAAAAGCACACATTAGAACAAATTTCTTAGATAACACCCAAAAACTTTCCAAATGTACACTTTTAAACTTCAAAAATTTATTAAAATTTCAGTTTTAGTCTCAGGACAATTTCAATTGCACTGCGAGGGTCGCTGCGCGGGCGCGCGTCGATCGCCACCCCGAAAACGCCCAAATTCGACAAAAAATTTTTCATCCTTTCGTAAAAAGTCGATGTAAGGCATCGAATTTCTCCATACATTGTCGATTTTGGTAGAACATAAGTACGTATATTGTAGACTGTAGTGCCCCGACCGCAACGTGCGTTACCAATTCGGAAGCGCCATCGCGAGCTCTCGAACGCCCTGCAACAGAAAAGCACACATTAGAACAAATTTCTTAGATAATTCTTTTTGGGGGCTGAGTCACCCACGTCCGTAGGAGGATA
Source organism: Lomographa bimaculata (assembly GCA_948107665.1). NCBI lineage: Eukaryota > Metazoa > Arthropoda > Insecta > Lepidoptera > Geometridae > Lomographa > Lomographa bimaculata. The sequence continues at coordinate 27,496,798 of OX403584.1, read as the reverse complement.
CCCCTTAAGTCTGACTCCCTACACGTGGTCCCCGGGTGGTGCTAATCAGGTGACATTTGAGAGGTGGTAGAGCATTTTGTGAGTTGCTCGCCTGGCTTGCTACCAAAGTAGCTTACCACCATCAAGTTGAAATTCTGCCGCCAAGCCAAATACGGTGTTCCGGCAGTTATCCTTGAGAGCCTGCGTATTCCAGGTCTAGTGTGTTTACCAGCTTCGATCACATCGTCACTTACCATCAGGTGAGATAGTGGTCAAACACTAGCCTGTCACAAATAAAAAAAAAAAAAAAAAAAAGATAACACCCAAAAACTTTCCAAATTTACACTTTTAAACTTCAAAAATTTATTAAAATTTCAGTTTTAGTCTCAGGACAATTTCAATTGCACAGCGAGGGTCGCTGCGCGGGCGCGCGTCGATCGCCACCCCGAAAACGCCCAAATTCGACAAAAAATTCCTTCGTAAAAAGTCGATGTAAGGCATCGAATTTCTCCATACATTGTCGATTTTGGTAGAACATAAGTACGTATATTGTAGACTGTAGTGCCCCGACCGCAACGTGCGTTACCAATTCGGAAGCGCCATCGCGAGCTCTCGAACGCCCTGCAACAGAAAAGCACACATTAGAACAAATTTCTTAGATAACACCCAAAAACTTTCCAAATTTACACTTTTAAACTTCAAAAATTTATTAAAATTTCAGTTTTAGTCTCAGGACAATTTCAATTGCACTGCGAGGGTCGCTGCGCGGGCGCGCGTCGATCGCCACCCCGAAAACGCCCAAATTCGACAAAAAATTTTTCATCCTTTCGTAAAAAGTCGATGTAAGGCATCGAATTTCTCCATACATTGTCGATTTTGGTAGAACATAAGTACGTATATTGTAGACTGTAGTGCCCCGACCGCAACGTGCGTTACCAATTCGGAAGCGCCATCGCGAGCTCTCGAACGCCCTGCAACAGAAAAGCACACATTAGAACAAATTTCTTAGATAACACCCAAAAACTTTCCAAATTTACACTTTTAAACTTCAAAAATTTATTAAAATTTCAGTTTTAGTCTCAGGACAATTTCAATTGCACTGCGAGGGTCGCTGCGCGGGCGCGCGTCGATCGCCACCCCGAAAACGCCCAAATTCGACAAAAAATTTTTCATCCTTTCGTAAAAAGTCGATGTAAGGCATCGAATTTCTCCATACATTGTCGATTTTGGTAGAACATAAGTACGTATATTGTAGACTGTAGTGCCCCGACCGCAACGTGCGTTACCAATTCGGAAGCGCCATCGCGAGCTCTCGAACGCCCTGCAACAGAAAAGCACACATTAGAACAAATTTCTTAGATAACACCCAAAAACTTTCCAAATTTACACTTTTAAACTTCAAAAATTTATTAAAATTTCAGTTTTAGTCTCAGGACAATTTCAATTGCACTGCGAGGGTCGCTGCGCGGGCGCGCGTCGATCGCCACCCCGAAAACGCCCAAATTCGACAAAAAATTTTTCATCCTTTCGTAAAAAGTCGATGTAAGGCATCGAATTTCTCCATACATTGTCGATTTTGGTAGAACATAAGTACGTATATTGTAGACTGTAGTGCCCCGACCGCAACGTGCGTTACCAATTCGGAAGCGCCATCGCGAGCTCTCGAACGCCCTGCAACAGAAAAGCACACATTAGAACAAATTTCTTAGATAATTCTTTTTGGGGGCTGAGTCACCCACGTCCGTAGGAGGATACCCCTTAAGTCTGACTCCCTACACGTGGTCCCCGGGTGGTGCTAATCAGGTGACATTTGAGAGGTGGTAGAGCATTTTGTGAGTTGCTCGCCTGGCTTGCTACCAAAGTAGCTTACCACCATCAAGTTGAAATTCTGCCGCCAAGCCAAATACGGTGTTCCGGCAGTTATCCTTGAGAGCCTGCGTATTCCAGGTCTAGTGTGTTTACCAGCTTCGATCACATCGTCACTTACCATCAGGTGAGATAGTGGTCAAACACTAGCCTGTCACAAATAAAAAAAAAAAAAAAAAAAAGATAACACCCAAAAACTTTCCAAATTTACACTTTTAAACTTCAAAAATTTATTAAAATTTCAGTTTTAGTCTCAGGACAATTTCAATTGCACAGCGAGGGTCGCTGCGCGGGCGCGCGTCGATCGCCACCCCGAAAACGCCCAAATTCGACAAAAAATTCCTTCGTAAAAAGTCGATGTAAGGCATCGAATTTCTCCATACATTGTCGATTTTGGTAGAACATAAGTACGTATATTGTAGACTGTAGTGCCCCGACCGCAACGTGCGTTACCAATTCGGAAGCGCCATCGCGAGCTCTCGAACGCCCTGCAACAGAAAAGCACACATTAGAACAAATTTCTTAGATAACACCCAAAAACTTTCCAAATTTACACTTTTAAACTTCAAAAATTTATTAAAATTTCAGTTTTAGTCTCAGGACAATTTCAATTGCACTGCGAGGGTCGCTGCGCGGGCGCGCGTCGATCGCCACCCCGAAAACGCCCAAATTCGACAAAAAATTTTTCATCCTTTCGTAAAAAGTCGATGTAAGGCATCGAATTTCTCCATACATTGTCGATTTTGGTAGAACATAAGTACGTATATTGTAGACTGTAGTGCCCCGACCGCAACGTGCGTTACCAATTCGGAAGCGCCATCGCGAGCTCTCGAACGCCCTGCAACAGAAAAGCACACATTAGAACAAATTTCTTAGATAACACCCAAAAACTTTCCAAATTTACACTTTTAAACTTCAAAAATTTATTAAAATTTCAGTTTTAGTCTCAGGACAATTTCAATTGCACTGCGAGGGTCGCTGCGCGGGCGCGCGTCGATCGCCACCCCGAAAACGCCCAAATTCGACAAAAAATTTTTCATCCTTTCGTAAAAAGTCGATGTAAGGCATCGAATTTCTCCATACATTGTCGATTTTGGTAGAACATAAGTACGTATATTGTAGACTGTAGTGCCCCGACCGCAACGTGCGTTACCAATTCGGAAGCGCCATCGCGAGCTCTCGAACGCCCTGCAACAGAAAAGCACACATTAGAACAAATTTCTTAGATAACACCCAAAAACTTTCCAAATTTACACTTTTAAACTTCAAAAATTTATTAAAATTTCAGTTTTAGTCTCAGGACAATTTCAATTGCACTGCGAGGGTCGCTGCGCGGGCGCGCGTCGATCGCCACCCCGAAAACGCCCAAATTCGACAAAAAATTTTTCATCCTTTCGTAAAAAGTCGATGTAAGGCATCGAATTTCTCCATACATTGTCGATTTTGGTAGAACATAAGTACGTATATTGTAGACTGTAGTGCCCCGACCGCAACGTGCGTTACCAATTCGGAAGCGCCATCGCGAGCTCTCGAACGCCCTGCAACAGAAAAGCACACATTAGAACAAATTTCTTAGATAATTCTTTTTGGGGGCTGAGTCACCCACGTCCGTAGGAGGATACCCCTTAAGTCTGACTCCCTACACGTGGTCCCCGGGTGGTGCTAATCAGGTGACATTTGAGAGGTGGTAGAGCATTTTGTGAGTTGCTCGCCTGGCTTGCTACCAAAGTAGCTTACCACCATCAAGTTGAAATTCTGCCGCCAAGCCAAATACGGTGTTCCGGCAGTTATCCTTGAGAGCCTGCGTATTCCAGGTCTAGTGTGTTTACCAGCTTCGATCACATCGTCACTTACCATCAGGTGAGATAGTGGTCAAACACTAGCCTGTCACAAATAAAAAAAAAAAAAAAAAAAAGATAACACCCAAAAACTTTCCAAATTTACACTTTTAAACTTCAAAAATTTATTAAAATTTCAGTTTTAGTCTCAGGACAATTTCAATTGCACAGCGAGGGTCGCTGCGCGGGCGCGCGTCGATCGCCACCCCGAAAACGCCCAAATTCGACAAAAAATTCCTTCGTAAAAAGTCGATGTAAGGCATCGAATTTCTCCATACATTGTCGATTTTGGTAGAACATAAGTACGTATATTGTAGACTGTAGTGCCCCGACCGCAACGTGCGTTACCAATTCGGAAGCGCCATCGCGAGCTCTCGAACGCCCTGCAACAGAAAAGCACACATTAGAACAAATTTCTTAGATAACACCCAAAAACTTTCCAAATTTACACTTTTAAACTTCAAAAATTTATTAAAATTTCAGTTTTAGTCTCAGGACAATTTCAATTGCACTGCGAGGGTCGCTGCGCGGGCGCGCGTCGATCGCCACCCCGAAAACGCCCAAATTCGACAAAAAATTTTTCATCCTTTCGTAAAAAGTCGATGTAAGGCATCGAATTTCTCCATACATTGTCGATTTTGGTAGAACATAAGTACGTATATTGTAGACTGTAGTGCCCCGACCGCAACGTGCGTTACCAATTCGGAAGCGCCATCGCGAGCTCTCGAACGCCCTGCAACAGAAAAGCACACATTAGAACAAATTTCTTAGATAACACCCAAAAACTTTCCAAATTTACACTTTTAAACTTCAAAAATTTATTAAAATTTCAGTTTTAGTCTCAGGACAATTTCAATTGCACTGCGAGGGTCGCTGCGCGGGCGCGCGTCGATCGCCACCCCGAAAACGCCCAAATTCGACAAAAAATTTTTCATCCTTTCGTAAAAAGTCGATGTAAGGCATCGAATTTCTCCATACATTGTCGATTTTGGTAGAACATAAGTACGTATATTGTAGACTGTAGTGCCCCGACCGCAACGTGCGTTACCAATTCGGAAGCGCCATCGCGAGCTCTCGAACGCCCTGCAACAGAAAAGCACACATTAGAACAAATTTCTTAGATAACACCCAAAAACTTTCCAAATGTACACTTTTAAACTTCAAAAATTTATTAAAATTTCAGTTTTAGTCTCAGGACAATTTCAATTGCACTGCGAGGGTCGCTGCGCGGGCGCGCGTCGATCGCCACCCCGAAAACGCCCAAATTCGACAAAAAATTTTTCATCCTTTCGTAAAAAGTCGATGTAAGGCATCGAATTTCTCCATACATTGTCGATTTTGGTAGAACATAAGTACGTATATTGTAGACTGTAGTGCCCCGACCGCAACGTGCGTTACCAATTCGGAAGCGCCATCGCGAGCTCTCGAACGCCCTGCAACAGAAAAGCACACATTAGAACAAATTTCTTAGATAATTCTTTTTGGGGGCTGAGTCACCCACGTCCGTAGGAGGATACCCCTTAAGTCTGACTCCCTACACGTGGTCCCCGGGTGGTGCTAATCAGGTGACATTTGAGAGGTGGTAGAGCATTTTGTGAGTTGCTCGCCTGGCTTGCTACCAAAGTAGCTTACCACCATCAAGTTGAAATTCTGCCGCCAAGCCAAATACGGTGTTCCGGCAGTTATCCTTGAGAGCCTGCGTATTCCAGGTCTAGTGTGTTTACCAGCTTCGATCACATCGTCACTTACCATCAGGTGAGATAGTGGTCAAACACTAGCCTGTCACAAATAAAAAAAAAAAAAAAAAAAAGATAACACCCAAAAACTTTCCAAATTTACACTTTTAAACTTCAAAAATTTATTAAAATTTCAGTTTTAGTCTCAGGACAATTTCAATTGCACAGCGAGGGTCGCTGCGCGGGCGCGCGTCGATCGCCACCCCGAAAACGCCCAAATTCGACAAAAAATTCCTTCGTAAAAAGTCGATGTAAGGCATCGAATTTCTCCATACATTGTCGATTTTGGTAGAACATAAGTACGTATATTGTAGACTGTAGTGCCCCGACCGCAACGTGCGTTACCAATTCGGAAGCGCCATCGCGAGCTCTCGAACGCCCTGCAACAGAAAAGCACACATTAGAACAAATTTCTTAGATAACACCCAAAAACTTTCCAAATTTACACTTTTAAACTTCAAAAATTTATTAAAATTTCAGTTTTAGTCTCAGGACAATTTCAATTGCACTGCGAGGGTCGCTGCGCGGGCGCGCGTCGATCGCCACCCCGAAAACGCCCAAATTCGACAAAAAATTTGCCCACCCATCCCACCCTTTATTTACGACAGTAAGAATAGGAAGTTTGCAGTGGGACAGGACAAAAATATTGAATATTTGACATTGGACTTTTAAACGATATATTTAAGAGAGTACCTCTGTAACTTTATGACACGCTTCTCAGTTGTCTAGAAGCTTAGATACGGTAAATTTACCACCGTATCTTTTAATAAACTAATTTACATTCTTATACAAAATTAACTATCTAATTTTACTCTTGATATACATTCATTTGACCGCTCTTATTGGGACACTCTTTTACTTAGATAAGATAACTATATAACTTATACAAATTTTATTTTAATTATTTAAATATACAAAGTTGTTCTTTTGACTGACGCTGGCTCTGAAGCTGAATTAATTAATTAGGACAACTTTAAATTAGTGATACTGTACAACAATACGCTTAGTTTAATTCAAAACCTATTTACAACTTTTACAAATTTATTTTTATTTACTCAAATCGTGTATGTTGACCAAAACCAAGATGGTTTTTGGCATTCGTACCCCAGCACAAGTGAGGACAAATGCTGGAAGTAGCGGCATGAACCTTCAGGTATCCCCTGTCCAATCCGAAAGTGTCAACAAGACAATAACGATAGAACCTTCCGGAACTCCTGAAGCTAGTGGGAGCTCTAATGTGAGACGCAGCATTGGTGAGTGGGAGGCGGGAAAGACGGAAGCGCGAGCGAAAGTCTGCCGGACACCCCCACAGAAACCAATAGCCAACAGAAGACCGTCGGTCGAGGCAGAACCATCAAAGCCAAAACTGAAGAAGCTCCCACAAGACATCAAGCAAAAGGAAAAAGCAGGAAATTCTCCCTCAAAATACCTAGATAGGCTAACGGAGGCTAGGGCTTGCGTGATGAAGGCAAAGATGCACCTTGATAAGTCTCGTAACACCAAAACTGAAATAAAACTAGAGGTCATCCAAGCTGTAGACAGGCTCTACCAACTGATAAAGGAGTCAGAAAGTGTCAAAGGACAAGGGAAAGCAAAGGCTAAACTACCGGAAGAGGAAATTAGTAAAGAAGAACAGCCACGAGAAAAAATGGCAGCAGAAAGCAATTTTCTAATAAAAAAGATGGCAGAACACGCCAGATTAATAGAAGATAGCAATGCTAAAATAGAAAGGCTAAAGGAAACAATAGAGAGGAATCAAGAGACACAGGAGAGGCATACTTATGCGAGTGTGGCGGCCGGTCAACCAAACAGGCAGCTTGGTGGGCAGGCCGCTTTACATTCCGTGGTAGTCTCGTCTAAGGATGAAAATGAGACAGGGGAAGAGGTGCTTAATAGAATTAGAGAGGCGGTTAACGCTAAGGAAGGAGGAATCAAGATAGATAGAGTGCGAAAGGCAAAGGATAGGAAAGTTATTGTGGGTTGCAGGACAAAGGAGGAAAGAGAAAGAGTAAAGGAAAGACTGCAAAAGGCTGTGTCACACCTCAGAGTGGAAGAGGTGAAAAACAAAGACCCTCTTCTGATTTTAAGGGACGTTCTAAGCTATAACAAAGACGAAGACGTCCTGAGCGCCCTTAGAAGCCAGAACGGGGGCTTGTTTAAAGACCTTGGAACAGAGGACGACAGAGCAGAGGTGCGGTATAGAAGGAAGACTAGAAACCCACAAACTTGCCATATCGTACTCCGTGTCTCCCCCAAGATGTGGATGAAACTTACTGATGCAGGCGAAGTGCACATCGACCTGCAAAGAATAAGAGTGGCCGACCAGTCCCCACTAGTGCAGTGTTCGCTTTGCCTGGGCTACGGCCATGGCAGGCGATACTGCAAAGACACAGTGGAAAAGTGCAGCCACTGTGGAGGTCCCCACATGAAGTCCGACTGTGCCGATTGGCTGTCAGCGGGGACTCCTTCTTGCTGCAATTGCAAACTCGCTAAGCTGGACGAGCATGACCATAATGCGTTCAGCCAAGAGTGCGCAGTAAGAAGGAAGTGGGACGCACTGGCTCGAGCCACTGTTGCGTATTGCTGAGGGCGACACGGGCAGCATTACAACAACTTTCGCAGGCACCCAAACTGAAGCAAATCATCACCGTGTGATCATCATAAGAGAAAACGCTAACATCAAGAACAGCTGGTGGGGTAGCCAAAAAGCAGACCACTGGAGAGATGACGTGTTGGTAGACCTCGAGGAGAGGAACTTGCAGGTGCTCGAAAACGGAGACGCTAGCTACGTAGACAAGACAGCCTCCATCGCAGACGTCGTTAACATGCTGAAGCTGATGGTAGACTTGAAGGTTAGAGACAAAATAATAAGCTCGAACCATAACGGCATCAAACTCAAAATGGAAAATAATCGGAGCGATTTTCGTAAGAAACTCGCCCAATTAAATATAATAACAAACATGTTTATCCTGCCGTGGTGGTTCGAAACTCTCACTTACCTGCTCAGTAATGTCACCATCAGAGAACACGTAGTCCGATGCGCAGCGCCGACCCGTCGAGCAGAAGTCGTTGAAGGGTACCTGCAAAAAGAAGAGATACATGTGAGTGTTGTGCGAAACCCAGAAGACAAGGATGGTATGGTCAGTAGGGATAACCAGGACACAAGAAGAGCCGACCAAGTAAACGATTGGATATATGATGATGATCATAACCCAACGTTTACCCCTGAAGAGGCAAACAATGCGACGCATGGATCCAAATCAGATCCCCAATGTCCTACTCCCGGAAAGAGATGCGAAGCTAAGCAATGTATTGGGGCAAACATATTTGTAAACAAATTATATGGTCTAAATGATAGGTACAAAAGACATATCTTCATGTACTGCTCTTTAAGCACATTATCAAATGTTAAGTTAAATAGGTATACAAATTTTGCTGAGTATGTATATTGTAACATATATGACATCAGCAAAGACATAATAATGTATAAAATCTATGTTAATTTAAGATAAGCTTAAAAGTAGGTAGTTTTGTAAATTGTTTGTTTTCATGATATTGATAAAAAGAAATAAGATGTAGTAGAAAAATAAAAGAATAAGCATGTAACCCTCCTAAATTATTATTGAAAATTGTTATTATGAAAAAAGTTGAGCAAAGTCTCTGATTACGTTAGAGGAAAGCCGCTACAAAAGTGCCATTTAGTTAGATGGTGGTACGAATTTAAAAAAAAAAAAAAAAAAAAAAAAAAAAAAAAAAAAAAAAAAAACCTAACCTAACCTAACCTAACCTAACCTAACCTAACCTAACCTAACCTTTTTTTTTTTTTTTTTTTTTTTTTTTTTTTAACGTGGGGAAATCCTCATGGATACCGTACCGCAGCGGGGACAAGGATACGGTTATGTCAGACTCCTACTGACTAAAACCCCACGGTGTTCCATCTCGCCGCCTGTTACGACGAAGTTGCGGGAGATGCATCGCATTTGCCTCCGCCATCTTCGCCAGCGGGTCAACTCATGTGACGGTATGCACTTAACACTAGTGCGCCGACCTACTCGGGTATTATCTCCATTAGGCGACGGACTCCCCCGAGACCGCCGCCCGGAGAATCTCCTCTTATGGAGGCAGTCGGCGATCGTGGGCCAGTCGCCTGCCCCCCGTTCGCCTTCTGCGCATAGGATGTGAATCCACACCTTCCTCCCTTATTCTTTCCGCCTCTTCCTTACGAGCCATTACTTGCTCGCAGAAGGAGAGTAATGCCTCCCAAGATCCTTTATTTCCAGTTATAGCTTTAGCTACGGCTGACAGGGAAAGATCAGACCCAATCGTCGCGGCCAAGTTGGCTCGTGGTTCCACCCACTCCGGGCATTCTGCGAGAGTGTGATGAGCTGTGTCTTCGGCAGCACCACATTGGTGACACTCGGTTGTTGGCTCTCTCCTAGCGATGTTACAAAGATATTTGCCGAAGCACCCGTGCCCCGACAAAATCTGCACCAACCGAAAGGAGAGAACCCCGTGCTTTCGCTCTAACCATTCTTTGAGAACGGGTCGAATTGCTGCTATTGTTGTATGGCCAGCACTCGGCTCCTGTAACTGATCCCACCACTGGAGTAGGACCTGCCGGCGGACATTTAACCTCAACCGCTTCATCGCCTCGGGTGGTGGGAGTTCTCCACGGCTGTGGCACTCCGACACGCGCTGGTAAATCGTAGCCAACATTTTTGCATCTAAACTCCACGGAGGAGTCCCTGCCAATACACATGCCGCCTCAAAAGATATGGTGCGGTAACCCCTTATTACCCTGATCGCAATGACCCTTTGCGGTCTTCGCAAAAGGGCCTTGTTCTGGGCGTTCAGTGAATTTACCCATATCGGAGCTCCATACAAGGCCATTGACCGCACCACACTCGTGTACAGGCGGCGACAACCGACCTTAGGACCTCCCATGTTTGGCAGCAATCGTCCTAATGCTGAAGCTGCACCAACAAGTTTAGGTGCCAGTCTGCGGAAGTGCTCTTGAAAATTCCAACGGCTGTCGAGGACGAGTCCCAGATACTTCATCGTCGACCCAACGCCGATGGAGACACCGCTCACAATAACCTTCCCCCCAGATGGTGGTCCGTTCCGAGGTCCATGAAAACATAGAGCTTCAGATTTATTAAGGGCCACCTTGAGTCCCAGTCTTCGTATACGACCTACCACTTGAGCAACTCCAGCTGTTGCAAGCATTGTCGCCTCCCTATAGTTCCGTCCACGTGCGGTGACGAGTGTGTCGTCGGCATAACACACAACACCGATTCCGCGCAGATTGTTCCCCCGCAAGACCCAATCATAGCCGATATTCCAAAGGAGTGGTCCTAAGACCGACCCCTGAGGAACACCGCAAGACATTGCTCTCCGTCCCCATCCCTCTCGCCTAGGGTAGGCTACGTACCTTTCAGAAAGGTATGCCTCCACAATCCGGCTTAGGTAACGGGGAAATGCGTGAAAACGCATGGCTTCGTTAATACAGCCCCAGGGAAGGGTATTGAAGGCATTTGCAATGTCAAGCGATACCGCCAAGACAACTCCTCCCCGTGACACGGCTTCATCGGCTAGGGCCCTCACCCGTGATATGGCATCAATGGTGGATCTGCCCCTACGGAAACCATACTGGCAATCAGCCAAATCCGGGCCAACTGTTTCCATGTGCTTGACGAGTCGAGAGGCAATGACCCGCTCAAAGAGCTTTCCCGCCTCGTCAAGCAATACGATCGGTCTGTAAGCCGCCGGTGAATCAACCGGACGCCCTTCTTTCCGTAGTAAGACTAGCTTACCGGTCTTCCATCTCTGCGGGAAGCACCCTTGTTCAAGACACATGCTGAGGAGATCCTTAAATCGGGACTCTAAGGACTCTTTGAGGACCATCACCCACGCACGGCCAGGAATTCCGTCGGGGCCAGGTGCTTTATTTTTGGCCTGAAGTCGGAGAACTGCCCAGCCCAACTCTCCTGCAGAGACCGGTGGGATTTCTTCGCCCACGTCATTCACGTCGTTTCCTCTTTGAGAAGTTAATATTCTCGGTGGCTCGAACTCCCCTACACTTGGAAAAAGTGAGGCTACCACATCCTCCAGAAATTGAGGATCAAGACTTTGTGTCAATGGAGGGGCCCAAGTGCGGAGCTTGCTCCGGACTAGCTTGTATGGCCTTCCCCACGGATCATGGTCAAGGGTCTTGAGCAACTCGCCCCATACATTTTCCTTTTCCCTTGCGATTTTGGCCTGCAGTGTGGTGACAGCTTCTCTGTACGAGGCGTATAATTGGGCCTCTTCGGTCTCGTCTCGATGTCGCCTCCTGCGGTATCTTGTGTATTGCCTTCTGGCCACTACACACGCCTCGCGAAGTTGAGCTATCTCCGCATTCCACCAGTACACACTCCGCCGAGGTGGAAGCGGTCTGCACCGGGGCATCGCTGCGTCGCAAACTCGCATCATCGCCTCATTGAGCCATTCGGCCTCTTCGTCAGCTCGTATCGACCCCTCGGGTCGAGGTAGCCAGGCCTGTACAAGGGCAGCTTCCATTAGTATTTCCCTGTCGAGGCGTTTCAAAGCCCAGCGTGGGCCCATCAGATTTAGAGACCTCCTTGGTTCCCTCGGTCCTCTAGGAGTTGGGGAGACTTCGAACCGGATGTACCGGTGGTCTGACAGAGTCTCCACGTCTTCTTCTACTGTCCATCCACGGACACGACGCGCCAAGGCGTGGCTGGCGAACGTTATGTCTACGACGGAGCCACCCTGTTGTCGAACACATGTGTGTACCGAACCCCGGTTTAACACCGACAGCCCAGTCGCTATCGCCCACTCCTCGAGCACCTCACCTCGGGAATCCGTAACAGAAGAGCCCCACGTTGCAGATTTGGCATTAAAATCGCCGGCAACCAGCACTTGATGAGGATGACTCCACCTAACAAGAATTTCGACTTCTGTGAGGAAGGCCTCAAATTCTGCAAGACTTTTGTTAGGCGAGCAGTATACGCCGATTACCACCGTGTCTTTGGACAGGACAGCTACGCATCCTCGACCCTTCGCTACTTTTTCGAAGGGAGAGGAGCCGGCTCCTATCTGCGAAACCACGGCCACAAGTCCTTCCCGGTCTCCTACCCAATTATCCCGAGAGGGGATATTATATGGCTCAGCAACCACTGTTATATGTATCAGCCACTCCGCCATGCTCTGGAGTAAAAGATCCTGAGCTCTGGCAGAATGGTTAATATTCGCCTGTAAGAAATTGATGGCCATACTAATTTTCCATGGCCATCGGTACCTCCTCTGCCCGTGTTTTAGACGAGTGGTTGGGCTTTGAGCTAGTCCCAAGACTAGCGCCAGCTCTAATCCCCTTCTTTTTTTTGGACTCAGGACATCTCTTGCTGCCTACCTTATGTCCTGATGGTTTGTTGGCAGCAGCACATATTGTACAGTGAGGATCGTCCACACAACTGCTAGCTTTGTGGCCTAGCTTGCCGCAGCGATAGCATTGACTGCTACGGTCCACCTCTGAGGAACACTGTTGCCTAACGTGTCCTGATTCCAGGCACCTATAACACCACATAGGTCTTGGTTCAAGCAATTTCACTCGTGCTGATACCCATCCTACAAGAAGTCTACCATTTTCAGTAATCTTTTTCGCGGCCGTAACTGGGCATCGCAGCCACAGTGAGCCTAGGCCGTTAAGGTCACGGCGGATGTCACCAGTTTTGATTGATTCTGTGGGGCAATCTCCATTTTTCCCCACGGCAGTTGCCACCTCTATTGCCGTTATAGAATCATCTAAACCAGACACTCGTATCTCAGCTTGTTTGGTGGGTCTGGATATCCACACAGACTCCTTCGAAAGGGACTCGCGTAGCTTTTCAGCCAGTTTATCTGCTTTCTCTCCACTGGTTGCTCCTGGTACCTCCAAAATACGCGCACCAGTGGCTGCACGTCTAAATTTTACGATGGGGATATCAAAATCGGCCAGATTTACCTTACCCTTGGCCTCCCTTATTACATCTCCATACGTCACGCCCTTCTCCACTGCATCAGGCTGCAGAGTAATGACTACAGCCGATGAGCGGGGAGGGCGGAGTTTTGTCTCTCTGGGCTGGGTTTGCGGTATTGTTGCCACAGTCCCTGCCTTCTTTTTAACGCCCTTCTTGGCGACCACGTTCCAGCCCTGACTCATAGCCACGGGAGCTGGTGGCAGAATCCGAGGCTCGTTTGACTTAGTCGGCTGTGAGTGGCTAATACTCTTTTTGATCCCTTTACCTTTTCCAACTTGGGGTTTTGGGACAGAACCAGTACTAGCAGTCAATTCTGCTGTATTAACTCTCCTATCAGCGGCAAGGGGGGGACGCAACCGTTTTTCAGGGAGAAGTCTCTCTTCGAGGGCTTCAAATCGGGCGTTTATCATGGTCCCCACCTTGACCATGATGTCCCTCTCACGCTCTTCGTCATTCAGTGCCACCTTTGATGTAGGCTTCAGGTTGTGCCGGCCCGCTCTACCCGCAGACTGTAAAGGCATTACAACCTGAAGATCTTCAAAATCTTCAATAGGGGTAGAAGGCGTTGGACTGCTAGTTCTTTTCGACTTCTTTAACTCTTCTTTCATTTGAGCAACTTCTTTACGAAGATCGCTCATTTCCGCCTGCAAGCGAGCATTATCCGCTTTTAGGCACCTCGTCTCATCCGATATAGAGTGCCTCTTTAATTCAGAAACAGCATCTCTAATGGCACTCATTGCGTCTTTTATTGCGCGTACTGAGGTCCCCTTCAAATTCTTAGATTTTTTGCATGTAGTCTCAATGATGGCCACATTTTCCAGCGCAGTTTTGGCAATTTCTTCTGCCGTCATCGGCTCTGCCTCACCAGATTCAATATCTGAGAGGCGAGCCAATCTCTCGCTTTTCTGCCTTTGGGCCAGCTCTGCGACCTCTTCTGCAGCTTGCAACTCTAGCGCTTCCCTTTTAGCTGCATTTAAGGCTTCTTTTGCCTTTGCGAGACCTACATACTGCCCAGTTGTGGGCGGCCGACCTCTACCTCTTGCCGCCGCGGGCATTTTAGGTGATGGGCCAACGTCAGCTCCCGACTCACTGTCGGAATGTTTCCGCTTTTGCCACAAACCCGGAGTTGAGGCTCGAGATTCATCCGCGTCCATGGATTCAACGTCGGACAACTCCAATACCATTCCCGAAATCTCAACGTTTTGCACATCATCATTTTCTTCACTTTTACCGTTTCGGCTTTCATCTATGTTGTTTTTACGTGTTTTCTCTCGTTTAAGGCTATTTGCCTGGAGACGATTGTTGCCCCCCCCAGAATACGAAGGGCAGCCTCCAAAAGGAGGGCGGGATTCTCCGGACCCACTAGGGCCGGTACCCGCCTGGGGTAGTTGTTTTTCGCAATTCGCCATTTCCATAATTCCTTTTTTGTCAATGGGGGTGAGGTCCCCCAATTGTATGTGGTGCCCTTGCTGCCGGGTTCCCCCCGACCATGCGTCCCATCGGCGAGCACCAAACCTTAGGATTCGGCCCATCTCAATTGCTTCTCCGCCGTGCCCTCTTAAAAGCAGACGGCCCGGTGGAGTAGCCTATAATCATCCTCCCCATCCGAGCATAATCTCGGCTCTGTGTCGTTCCCATCCTCCAAAAGATGCTCAAAATTGAGCTGCCTCAACAATATATATACATGTAGTAATATAAATAAAATAAACATACATATACATACGAACACTCTAGTGAGAGCCTGCACCCACTCCTGCAACCACTAATGGCTGCCCCAGTTTCCCGCTCAAGCCGCCGCTACCCGGACTCTCCAGGACGCCGGCCGAGTCCCATCCCCAACTTTTCTTTTGCGAACCTCCCCATTGGTAAGGGCCACAAAAGAAAAGCTTCAGCTAGTTGTTCGCCATCGGCAGCGAGATCCCACAATGAGAAGTCGCACACCGATGCCCAGGATGCACCACGAGGAGGTCAACTAGCACGCACCCCAGGAGGTCAACTAGCACGCACCCCAACCTAACCTAACCTAACCTAACCTAACCTAACCTAACCTAACCTAACCTAACCTAACCTTTTTTTTTTTTGTTTTTTTTTTTTTTTTTTTTTTTTTTTTTTTTTTTTTTTTTTTTTTTTTTTTTTTTGGCATGGGGAAATCCTCATGGATACCGCACCGTCGCGGGGGCAACGATGCGGTTATGTCAGACTCCTACTGACTAAAACCCCACGGTGTTCCTTCTCGCCGCCTTTTACGACGAAGTTGCGGGAGATGCAGTGCATTTGCCTCCGCCAATTTCGCCAGCGGGCCAACTTAGGTGACGGCACGCACCGAACACATGTGCGCCGACCTACAGACTCAGGTATTATCTCCATTGGGCGACGGACTCCCCCGAGACCGCCGCCCGGAGAATCTCTTCTTATGGAGGTAGTCGGCGATTGTGGGCCAGTCTCCTGCCCCCCGTTCGCCTTCTACGCATAGGCTGTGAATCTACAGCTTCCTCCCTTGTTCTCTCCGCCTCTTCCTTACAAGCCATTACTTGTTCGCAGAAGGAGAGTAGTGCATCCCAAGATCCTTCGTTTTCCGTTATAGCTTTGGCTACGGCCGGCAGGGAAAGATCTGATCCAACTATCGCGACCAGATCTGCTCGCGGTACCACCCACTCCGGGCATTCTGCAAGGGTGTGATCTGCCGTGTCTTCGACAGCACCACAATGATGACACTCAGGTGTGGGCTCTCTCCTAGCGATATTACAAAGATATTTGCCGAAGCACCCATGCCCCGACAAAATCTGCACCAACCGAAAGGAGAGAACCCCATGTTTTCGTTCTACCCATTCTTTGAGAACGGGTCGAATCGCCGCTATGGTAATGTGGCCGGCACTCGGCTCCTGTAGCTGGGCCCACCACTGGATTAGGACTCGCCGGCGGGAATTCATTCTCAACCGCTTCATTACCTCAGGTGGTGGAAGCTCGCCACTGCTACGGCACTCTGACACGTGTTCATAGATCCCAGCTAGCATCTGTGCATCCAAACTCCACGGAAGAGTCCCTGCCATTACACACGCCGCCTCAAAAGATATAGTGCGGTATCCTCTTATTACCCTTATCGCCATAACCCTTTGCGGCCTTCGCAAAAGGGCTATGTTCTGGGCGTTCAGTGTGTTTACCCATATCGGAGCTCCATATAGAGCCATTGACCGCACTACACCTGTGTACAGGCGGCGGCAGCCGACTTTGGGCCCTCCCATGTTTGGTAGCAATCTTCCTAAAGCCGATGCTGCTCCAATGAGCTTAGGCGCCAACCTGCGGAAATGTTCTTTAAAACTCCATCGGCTGTCGAGGATGAGTCCTAGATACTTCATTGTAGAACTGACACCGATGGAGACACCGCTCACAATTATATGTCCTCCAGCTGGTGGTCCGTTTCGTGGTCCGTGGAAACATAAAGCTTCGGATTTACTAAGGGCTACCTCAAGTCCCAGCCTTCTAATGCGGCCCACTACTTGAGCCACTCCAGCTGTTGCAAGCATGGCCGCCTCCCGATAATTCCTGCCACGTGCTGTAACTAGTGTGTCGTCTGCGTAGCAAACAACCCCAATTCCACGCAGGTTGGTCCCTCGCAAAACCCAATCATAGCCGATGTTCCAAAGGAGTGGCCCTAAGACCGACCCCTGTGGAACACCGCACGACATAGCTCTCCGCCCCCAGCCTTCTCTCCCAGGGTATGCTACATATCTCTGTGAAAGGTAGGCCTCCACAATCCTGCCAAGATAACGGGGGACTGCGTGAAAACGCAAGGCCTCGTTGATACAACCCCAGGGAAGGGTATTGAAGGCATTTGCGATATCGAGTGACACTGCCAAGACAACTCCTCCCTGGGATACAGTCTCATCGGCTAGGGCGCTCACTCGTGATATGGCATCAACGGTGGATCTGCCCCTACGGAAGCCGAATTGGCAATCGGCTAGATCCGGACCAACTGTTTCCATGTGCTTGACGAGCCGAGAGGCAATGACCCTCTCAAAGAGCTTTCCCGCCTCGTCAAGCAAAACAATTGGCCTGTACGCCGCCGGTGAGTCAACCGGACGCCCTTCTTTTCGTAGCAGGACTAGCTTCCCGGTTTTCCATCTCTGCGGGAAGCAGCCTTGCTCGAGACACATGCTTAGGAGATCCTTAAATTGGGACTCTAAGGTCTCTTTAAGGACCATCACCCATGCGCGGCCGGGAATCCCATCGGGACCAGGTGCTTTGTTCTTGGCCTGAAGTCTCAGCACAGCCCAGCCCAACTCCCCTGCGGAGACCGGTGGGACCTCGTCTTCGTCACTAACATTTCTATCTCGAGGACTCGTCATCCTCGGAGGCTCAAATTCCCCTACACTAGGAAAAAGATTTGCCACTACATCCTCGAGAAATTGAGGCTCGAGACTTTGCGTCAGTGGCGGGGCCCAAGTGCGGAGCTTGCTCCGGACTAGCTTGTACGGCCTTCCCCACGGATCATGGTCGAGGGTCTCGAGCAACTCGCTCCATGCGTTATCCTTTTCCCTAGCAATCTTGGCTTGGAGTATGGTGACTGCCTCTCTGTACGCGGTATACAGTTGGGCCTCTTCAGACTCGTCTCGGTGACGTCTCCTTCGATATCTTGTATACTGACGTCTGGCAGCTACACAGTTCTCACGGAGTTGAGCTATCTCCGCATTCCACCAGTATACGCTCTGCCGAGGTGGAAGCGGGCTGCATCGAGGCATGGCCGCGTCGCAAACCCGAGTCATCGCCTCGCAAAACCATTCGGCCTCATCTTCTGCTCGTACCGTACCCTCTGGTCGCGGCAGCCAGGCTTGAACTAAGGCAGCCTCCATGAGTAATTCCTTATCGAGACGTTTCAAAGCCCAGCGTGGACCAACGCCGTTAGGGGACCTGCTCGAGACCGTAGGTGCTCTAAGAGTAGGGGAGACTTTGAACCGGATGTACCGGTGGTCTGAAAGAGTCTCCACCTCCTCTTCAACTGTCCATCCGTGAACACGGCGTGCCAGGGCACTGCTCGCAAAGGTTATGTCCACGACGGAACCACCCTGTTGCCGCACGCACGTGTGTGCTGTTCCCCGATTTACCACCAGCAGCCCTGTCGCTATCGCCCACTCCTCTAACGCCTCACCACGACTGTCTGTAACGGATGAGCCCCACGTTACAGATTTGGCGTTAAAATCTCCGGCAACTACAACGTGATGAGGGTGACTCCACCTGACGAGGATTTCAACTTCGGAGAGGAAAGCCTCGAATTCGACAAGACTTTTGTTGGGCGAGCAATACACACCAATCACCACCGTGTCTCTTAACAGGACAGCTACGCATCCCCGACCCTTCGCTACCTTTTCAAAGGGAGGGGAGCCGGCTGCTATCTGCGAGACCACAGTCACAAGACCTTCCCGATCACCAACCCAGTTATCCCGCATAGGGATATTATATGGCTCCGCCACCACTGCAATGTGTATCGACCACTCCGCCATGCTTTGGAGCAAAAGATCCTGAGCTCGTGCGGAGTGGTTGATATTCGCCTGTAAGAAGTTTATGGCCATACTAATTATCCATGGCCATCGATACCTCCTCCTCCCGCGGTTTGGATGGGCGGTTGGACTGTGAGGTAGTACCGAGACTGGCGCCAACTCTAATCCCCTTTTTCTTTTTGGAAGCAGGACATCTTTTGCTGCCCACCTTATGTTCTGCCGGTTTGCCAGCGGCCGCACATATTGTGCAGTGAGGTTCGTCTACACAACTGCTGGCTTTGTGGCCTTGCTTGCCACAGCGGTAGCACTGGCTGCTACGATCTACCTCTGAGGAGCATTGTAGCCTAAGATGACCAGTTTCCAGGCACCTATAACACCACATGGGTCGTGGTTCCAACAATTTAACCCGTGCCGAGACCCATCCCACAAGGAGTCGTCCACTCTCAGCGACCTTTTTGGCTACCATTACCGGACATCGCAGCCACAGCGAACCTAGGCCGTTAAGATCACGTCGCATCTCTCCTGTTTTAATTAACTCAGTGGAGCAGTCTCCGCTCTTCCCCACAGCAGCAGCAACCTCTATTGCCGTTGTGGAGTCATCCAAGCCTGAAACCCGAAGCTCTGCTTGTTTGGTTGGTCTGGATACCCATACAGACTCTGTGGAAAGGGACTCGCGAAGTTTTTCTGCGAGTTTATCCGCTTTCTCACCACTGGTTGCACCTGGTACCTCTAAGATTCTTGCACCAGTAGCTGCCCGTCTGAATTTTACTGTTGGGATATCTAGATCGGCCAGATTTACTTTGCCCTTAGCTTCCCTTATAACATCTCCGTACGTGACGCCCTTCTCCAGTGCATCAGGCTGCAGAGTAATGACCACAGCTGATGAGCGGGGAGGGCGGATTTTTATCCCTCTGACCTGGGTCTTCGGGAATGTTGACACCGCTGCTGCCTTCTTTTTCGTGCCTTTCTTGGCTACTACGTTCCAACCCTCGTTCATTGAAACAGGCGCTGACGGCAGAGCCCTAGCCTCCTTTGACATCGTCGGCTGTGAATTGCTGACAACCTTTCTATTCACCTTACTTTTGCCAAGTTGGGGCTTTGGGGCAGAACTAGGAACAGTAATTAGTTCGGCTGAGTTCTTCCTTCTGTCAGCGGCCAGCGGCGGGCGCAAGCGTTTTTCTGGGAGAAGTCTCTCCTCGAGGGCTTCGAATCGGGCATTTATCATAGTCCCTATTTTAACCATGATGTCCCTTTCGCGCTCTGCATCGTTCATTGCCACGTTTGATGATGGTGGCTGAGGGCTTTGTTGAACCAGTCTTTCCTCGGATTGCCGAGAAATTGCAACAGGAAGCTCCTCTAAGTCTATCTGGGAAGAAGGCGCAGGATTGTTTATTCTCTGCGAGTTCTTTATTTCCTCTTTCATTAGAGCGACCTCTTTCCGAAGTTCACTCATTTCCGCTCGTAAACGAGCATTGTCTGCTCTTAGACACCTTGTCTCATCCGATATTGTGTGGCTACTCAGTTCCGCAACAGCATCTCTGATGGCATCCATTGCGTCTTTTATTGCGCGCACTGAGGTTCCCTTCAAGTTCTTTGACTTTTTACATGTGGTCTCGATTATAGCCACATTATCCAGCGCGGTTTTGGCGATTTCTGCCGCAGTCATGGGCTCAGCTTCACCAGACTCAATATCTGAGAGACGAGCTAATCTTGCACTTTTCTCTCTCTGAGACAGTTCTGCTACCTCCTCTTCGGCTTGCAGCTTAAGTGCTTCTCTTTTGGCTGCATTAAGAGCCTCCTTAGCCTTTGCGAGGCCTACATACTGCCCTGTTGTGGGCGGCCGACCTCTACCTCTTCCTGCTGTAGGCATTTTCGGTGATGGGCCGGCGTCAGCGTCCATCTCACTATCGGAATGCTTCCGCTTCTGCCACAAACCTGGCGTTGAAGCTCGGGACCCCTCCGCATCCGTAGAATCAGAGTCAGATAACTCTAATACCTTTTCCATCATATCGACATTTCTCGATTCCTCATACTCTATATTAGAGCCCTTATGGCTTTTTTCACTAACGTTGCGAGTTTTCTCGCGTTTAAGGCTTTTAGCCTGGAGACGATTGTTGCCCCCCCCAGAATACGAAGGGCAGCCTCCAAAAGGAGGGCGGGATTCTCCGGAACCTTTGGGTCCGGTACCCGCCTGGGGTAGTTGTTTTTCACAATTCGCCATTTCCATAATTCCTTTTTTGTCGATGGGGGTGAGGTCCCCCAATAGTTTGTGGTGCCCTCGCTGCCGGGTTCCCCCCGACCATGCGTCCCATCGGCGAGCACCAAACCTTAGGATTCGGCCCATCTCAGACGCTTCTCCAACGTGCCCTCTTAAAAGCAGACGGCCCGGTGGAGAAGCCCCATTCAACCCTCCCCATCCGAGCGTAATCTCGGCCCTGACTCTTCTCCATCCCCCATAGGGTGCTCATGATTGAGCCACCACAACAATATACTTACATTCAATAATATAAATAATATAAACATACATATACATACGAACACACGGCGCCTGGCGGTTTCAGTTACGTCTATTTCTGAAGGAAATAGACAAAGAACAGGCGGCAACCACGAGAAGGAAATATTGTTGACAGAAGGTCAACAATCAAATAACCGCCAGACTTGCCTTGGGGATCTACACGACCAGCGCTCTCCCCCAAGACCGACGCCTCCTTACTCATCCGGGACGAGTAAGGAAGGCCTGCATTTATCCAAAACAAGCAGCGCGAGGCATACAAGCTAGACAAAAGCTACTAATGGATAAACCCAGACCCGCCCAACCTAACCTAACCTAACCTAACCTAACCTAACCTAACCTAACCTAACCTAACCTAACCTTTTTTTTTTTTTTTTTTTTTTTTTTTTTTTTTTTTTTTTTTTTTTTTTTTTTACGTGTGGAAATACATTTTACGTACCGTCCCGCCGCGTCAGGGGAGACACGACGGGGTGTGTCGGGCTCGACACCAACTACTCCCACAGCAGCCGGTGCCCCTACCGACTAAAACCACACGATGCTCCACGGGACGCCATTGTTGCCAGGGCCGAGGGAACACTTTCGAACTCACTTGCACAGCCCTGGCGGCGCTGGCCCTTTGCAGGGCCCCAATCCCGTTTGAGAGGCGAAGTTGGAGTTCTTCGCCTCTATCTCCATGAGAGGCGCGCGGGAACACTGCGCGCACCACCTCGCGAGGCCTGTCTAGCAACGGCGGTGTCCCCTGAGACCGCCGTCAGACCTCGGTTATGGGGGGTGAAGGAGGGCGTAGAGTCTCCTCCGCCGCCCTGCTCTACGTTGGCGGATCGGGAGGTTCGATACGATCTCCCGCTCCCTTTCCGCCACCTCCTTCAGCGTCATCACCTCCTCTACGAAGGCGATGCCCGCGTCCCATGACGTCTCGCTATCCAGCATGGCTTTCACCAGAGCCGGAAGCGACACGTCGGCCCCCACTACTGCGGTGAGTTCACAGCGCTGCTGGGCCCAAGCCGGGCATGTTTCCAGCGTGTGCTGCGCCGTGTCCTCCCCGCAGTCACAATGGTGGCACTCGGTCGTCGGTTCCCTTCCGGCTATTCTGCACAGGTACTTGCCAAAACACCCGTGGCCCGAAAGCACCTGCACTAGTCGGAAGGTAAGCGACCCGTGTGCCCTGTCCACCCAGTCTTCCAGTACCGGGCGGACTGCCTCCACAGTCCAGCTGCCGGCTCGTGGTTGAGCCAGCCGCTCCCTCCATTTCCCCAGCATGGACTGTCGGGCGTGGAACCTCCACACTTCGACCTCCCTCGGCGCGGGGCGCTCGCCTCGGAGGCGGAGCTCCATACGCCAATTGTACATCGACGCATAGTACTCCGCCTCTAGATCCCACGGAGGGGATCCCGCCAGCACGCACGCCGCTTCGAACGAAATGGTGCGGTAGCCACGGATCACCCCGACGGCCATCACCCTTTGAGATCTCCTCAAGAGGGCGATGGATTTCTCCGTCAGGGCTTCCTCCCAAATGGGAGCGCCGTACATCGCCATTGACCGCACCACTCCGAGATACAAGCGGCGGCTACTCGCCTTGGGCCCCCCGAGGTTGGGCAGCAACCGCTTCAAAGCAGTCGCCGCACTCAACAGTCGAGGGGCCATGCGCCTGAAGTGCGCCTGGAAGTTCCACCTTGCATCGAGGACGAGGCCGAGATATTTCATCTCGGCCCCGATCTCGATGCGCGTGTCGCCGACAACGATATGGGACCCCCGCGGCGGGGCTCGTCTCGGACCGTGAAAACACACAGCCTCCGACTTGCCAAGCGCCACGCGGAGTCCCAGCGCACCAATCCTGTCGACAACCGACGCTACAGTCACTGTGGCTAGACGGGCAGCCACCTCAAAAGTCTCCCCCCGGGCCATCACGAGCGTGTCGTCTGCGTAGCAGATCACGCCGGCGCCCGGATCGAGATTTCCCCTCAGCACCCAGTCGTACCCGATGTTCCACAGGAGCGGACCAAGGACCGATCCCTGTGGCACACCGCACGACATTGCCGTCTTGCGAGTACTGCCATCCCTCACGGGGTACGAGATGTACCTCTCCGAGAGGTAGGCTCCGACAATCCGGCGGAGGTAGGGAGGAACGCTATGAAAACACAACGCCTCCCTAATACAGGCCCAAGGCATGGAGTTGAAAGCGTTCGCTACGTCCAATGACACAGCGAGCACCACCCCGCCTTGGGCCACCGCCTCGTCCGAGTACGCCCTGACGCGCCTGATGGCGTCGATCGTAGACCGGCCCTCTCGGAAGCCGAATTGGTGACCAGACAGATTCGGACCCGCCCCGCCCAGATGCTTATTGAGGCGAGCTGCGATAATACGCTCGAACAGTTTGTCCGCCTCATTCAGCATCACTATCGGGCGGTAGGCGGAAGGAGAATCCGCTGGTCGCCCGTCCTTCCTCAGCAAGACTAACCTGCCCGTCTTCCACAGTGAGGGGAACCGTCCCGACTCCAAACAGGCATCCAATAGCCCGCGGAAACGGTCCCCTAGCGCATCCAACGCCAAGACCCAGGCTCGACCGGGAATCCCGTCCGGTCCTGGAGCCTTGTTTTTGGCCCTCAGCCTCAAAACAGCTGCGCCAAGCTCTCCCTGCGACACAGGTGGCACCTCGGCATCCTCCTCCTCCTCCGTCGCTTGCGACGGTGCCATTGCTGGAGGCATGTGGTCCGTTCCGTTCGGAAACAGAGCAGAGACCACGCCGTCCAGTAATTGAGGTGCGAGACTCTCAGTCAGCGGTGGCGCCCATGGCCGGATCTTCCCCCGAACCAGCTTATAGGGCCGACCCCACGGGTCGTGACTCAGAGTCTCCAAGAGCTCAGCCTTTGCAGCGGCCTTGGCGTTGCTGATGGCCAGTCGTAGAGCCCTAGTTTTCGCCCGATAGGTCTCATACAGCGGTCCATCTTCTTCTACGTTGCGGCGGCGACGTCTGCGGTGCCTGGTGTACTGGCGTCGAGCCCAAATGCAGTCGGCGCGCTGATCTGCAATGGCCTGGGACCACCAGTACACCTCGCGCTTTGGAGGTCGGTTTTTGGCTCGAGACATGCCAGCATCGCAAATACGCGACATGGCGTCCCGGAACCATTCGGCCTCCTCATCGACCTCCACTGGCGCGTCCGGAGGGGACTGCCAGGCGTAGACGATCGACGCTATCTCTAGCGCCTCTCTGTCCAACGTCCTTAACACCCATCGGGGGTACCCGCTAGGGCGACGAACGACCGGGTCGGCCGCAGAGGGGGAAACGTCGAATCGAACATATAAATGGTCGGATAACGTCTCAACCTCCTCTGCGACTCGCCAACCCTGGACGAGACGTGCGACGGCGGGGGAAGCAAACGAGAGGTCTACAATAGACCCCCCGCTTTGCCGTACGCACGTGTTGACCGATCCCCGGTTCAATACCAGAAGACCGGTCATCGTCGCCCACTCCTCGAGAGCCTCACCGCGCGCATCAGTCGCAGGACAACCCCAGGCCAAAGATTTGGCATTGAAATCACCCACGACGAGCGCCGGACGGGGTAGAGTCTGCCCAATGAGGGCCCCTACCCTTCCGAGGAACGCCTCGAACTCGGCGAGGCTTCTGTTCGGCGAGAAGTACACCCCGATGAGAACAGTCTCCCTCCATTGCACCGCAGCGTATCCTTGCCCTCTCGCTATAACCGAGAGGGGCGGAGCCCCAGCAGAACCGGAAGAAACGATGGCCACCAAATCATCCACGTCACCCACCCACTTACCGTGGGAAGGAACGCAGTATGGTTCGGCGACCACCGCGACCTCGATCGACCACTCCGCCATGGTTTGCAGGAACAGGTCCTGCGCACCGGCGGAATGGTTGACGTTCGCCTGGAGAAAGCGATAAGCCATAATTAACCTAATTACAGATCATCGCCTCCTCTCCTCCCTCGGGCTCAGGGAGGCGGCTGGTAGCTGCTGGGGCTTTGGCGGCTGGCGCAGCAGCTTTTGGCCCCCGTTTAGGTTTCGGTGGGCAGCAAGACTTGCTGCCCAACCTGTGCTGCGCTGGTCTGTTCGCGGCTGTGCACAGGGAGCACACAGCCGCAGACGCGCAACACTTGGCCGCTATGTGGCCGGTTTGACCGCAGCGATAGCACTCATCGCTACGGTCAACCTCCGCGGTGCACTGAGCACGAACGTGCCCAGTCTGCAGGCACCGGAAGCACCGCCTCGGCCTGGATTCCAGCACCTTGACCTGTGCCGAAATCCACCCAACCAAAAGCCGCTCGCCATTCCCCAGTCGCTTGGCAGCGACCACCGGACAGCGCACGAATAGGGAGCAGGTGCCCTGGGAATCACGCCGCATCTCACCGTGCGTCACCGATTCCCTCGTGCACCCTCCGCGCTGTACAACAGCAGTCACCACCTCTTCAGCGGAGACGGAGTCGTCGAGTCCGGAGACCCTCAGATCCGCGCGCTTCATTGGCCTGGACACGGTCGCGAGATCTTCGCCTAGCGTGTTCCTCAGTTTTTGGGCCAATGAGTCCGCCTTCTCGCCACTAGCTACACCTGGAACTTCCAGGATGTACGCACCGGTTGCCGCCTTGCGGAATCGGAGGCCGCTGATTCCGCAACTGGCGAGGTCTACCTTCGAACGGGCGTCATGCATAACCTTGGCGTACGTCGCACCCTTCTCCACGGCAGCCGGCTGCAGTTTAATCACTACAGCCGAAGACCGAGGCGGGCGCAACTTCACCGGAGCCAGCTGGCTCTTGGGCTTTGCAGTCGCCGCTGTGGCATGCGACTGGGAAGTCGCCACCGTCTTTTTCCCCCTCTTTGCCACCGTTGACCAAGCCACATCCATGGACTCAGGTGCCGGTGGCAAAGGGCGGGGTGCCGCCTTTTTAGGAGCCTTTGAAGCAGCTCCCTTCTGTCCTATTTTCCCTTTTGTGGGCTTCTGGGCCGCCGTGGGTTTCGCAGGCTGAGGCTGCTTTGCTTCGACCTCCGCGCGTTGCTTTGGAATACCCGCTGCGGCAGCAGCGTTCTTCTTATCGGCCGCAAGTGGAGGGCGCAGGCGCTTCTCAGGAGGAAGCCGCTCCGCCAATGCTTCTAGCCGCGCGTTCATCATGTTGCCGACTTGCAACATGATTGAACGCGACAGCTCCTCCAGCCGTTCGTCTCCCTGTGAGGACAGAGGCTGCGAGGTCTCCATTCTCACGGGAGACGGTTGTCGCTGGGTCGTCGAAGCACTGGCCTTCGACACCTTCGCCATCTCCTTCCGAAGCTCCGCCATTTCCTGTTTCACTGATGCAATTTCGCTCCGCAGACGGACATTGTCCGCCAGCAGTTTGGCGTTTGCATCAGTGGTGTTCTTTTTCAGAAGCACTTCCACCACGGCTGCTATTGACATTGCCGAGTCCTTAAGAGCACGCTGGAGCGTGCCCTTGAGGTTCCTTGACTTTGTCGCCACCTCACATACCATCGCAACGTCGTTCATCACGATGCGATTTAGGGCTTCAGCGGTTTGCAGCTCGTCGTCTCCCGCAAGCTGCAACTTTAACGCGGCCCTGTTGGTACACGTTTTCTGAGCGCGCTCCTCAAGCAGACAATCCACTTCGTCCTTTTTCTGCTTGAGGAACTCGCTCTTCCTCGAGCTGCCGGAGCGACTATGGTCAGCCAAAATTGGTGACTTAAATCCTCCGGAAGCTTCACCATCGCTTGAAGAAGGTGTAGGAGCTTCTTTCCGCCTCCTCTTCGTTCCCTTCTCTTTCCCCCTCAATGACATGGAACTGTCGCGGTCTAACGACCTTACCGACCCCAATGTCCTAATACTCGCGTCCGAGTCGGACGCCCTCTCTTCTTCTTCTCCTCTTCCTTCAACCTTCCTATCCGCGTCTTGGCATTTCTTGCCCCCCCCAGAATACGAGGGGCGGGATGCTGTCTCTGGAGAGTCATGCGCTCCAGAAACAGCACCGAGGGATTCCCCGGACTCAATTATGAGCCGGTACCCTCCTGGGGTAGTTTGTTTAGAAAATGCCTTTTCCATTGTTTTTTTTCCTTTTCTGTAAGGGGGTGTGGTCCCCCGGGGTGCGCTCTAGCGACTGGGGTCCCCCCAGCCATTCATCCTCTCGGCGAGCGCTAACCTTAGGATTAGGGATCTAGAACGTGGCGGGAACACCCACAAAGAAAAACCTTGTGGGTGCACCCACCCCGACAAAACCTTCCCAAGGCTTTAAGACCATACGCGTAGTCTGAGCCGAGGCCGCATCACTACCTGACACAATGTCATGCAGCGACCTTTGCCCCAGCTCATACCACGCGCCAAACCACCTCAAACCCACATCACCGCTACCCGGACTATCCAGGGCGCCGACTGGGTCTCCATCTCCGACCTGCGTCGTCGCTACTCGGCATACGGCCAAGACGCCGACCAGGCCCCGCGGCCAATCAAGGCCGCCTCGACGCGCGCCGCCGCTACCCGGAATCTCCAGGACGCCGGCCGCGCCTCGCCTGAGCAGTCATACTGCCCAGGCCCGATCCCCCCGGCACAGTGATCCCCCACTTTGCCCGCTTCGTCCATTGCGCCCTATGCTAATCATAGGGACGCGGAGAAGCTTTCCCCAACTACCTTCCTTTTGCTTCCCTCCCCTTACAATAAGGGAAAGGGACGCAAAAGAGAAGGCTGGCCAGTTATTCGCCATCGGCGGCGAGAACTCACAATGAGAAGTCGCACACCGATGCCCAGAGTGCACCACGAGGAGGTTAACTGACACGCACCCCAACCTAACCTAACCTAACCTAACCTAACCTAACCTAACCTAACCTAACCCTCGAATTTGTTAGAACTAAAGTGCGTATATAGTTGTGTGTAGTCCCCTGACCGCGACGTGCGGCACCAATTCGGAAGCGCCACCGCGCAAAAGTTGAAGGCGTCGAAAGCATCAACAAAGGCTCAAAAGACGCGCGAACCGACGGCGGATCATGGCGAGCCTACCGGGTCTGTTGCAAGCGCCCCGCCTACGACACGTAAGAAGAAGGCCACTACTAAAACGGCAAAGAAACCGACTGCATCCGCTCTACCATCGACTTTATTATTTTCGAGTGATGTCCCTCCTGTGGCTCTGACGGGGACGGAGGAGGCCGAAACAGTACAAATGGGAAGATGCGATATACCGCCAGAGCAACCTACGATGGAGGAACCACCAGGAGATCCCATTTTGGACACAACGCTCACTGAACCTACTCCTCCGGAGAAGAGAAGCGAACGGGCACGGAATGAAGATGAGGGTGGAGTGGTCTCCGTGACTACCGTCGCTCCAGGCAGGCCGTCCCTGACGCTGCCTTTGGAGGTACCGGGGGTCGCTCAGAGGACTCCGTCTCCAACTCTGACCGAGGTTATAAAATCGCTACAATTTCTTGAGCCGCAGGATGGAGAGGATGGGTCCCAACAAGAGGCAAGCGAATGGTCTGATATGGAGAGCGTCCACAGCACAAGTAGTCGACGCTCCAGCATGCTCCCATCGACAGCCAGAAGGACGGGCGTAGCTATGGACTTGGCTACTCAAAGAGCCAATGAACTCTACCTCTTGGGCAAGACGGCTGTCGAGGGGGCCGGCAACATGAAGCGAGAGTGCAAGCAAGAAACTCTTGAATGCTTGCACTCGCTCTACATTATGGTGCTTTCCATATCAGACTCCAGAGCAAGACACAAGATATCGCTTGAGACCGAAAGGACTCGATCGGCAAGAGAGCTCGTCAGGATTGAGAGAGCTCACACGAAAGCTTTGGCGGAAATACAGAAGACCCACGCAGTGAGACTTAAGGAAACTCAAGAGACTGTGAGTAAGACGCACAAAGTAGCCGAAAGCGTATTAAGTTGGCTTAACTTTGAGCTAGACAGGCCCATCAAATCCATAGCTGAGATGCAACCCCAGCTTAAGGAGGTCCTGAGGGCAACTGTCGAAAGAAACACGGTAGAGACCGCGGGAAATACAACTCTCGCTGGATCCCCCACAAAGGAGAGCAGGGAATTGAGCGAGCGAATCGGCGTCATGCGACAGGAGATAAGCAACATACAGGGTACACTCAATTCAATTATGAGAGAGGTAGAGCGCATTCCGCGAGCATGCTCCTTACCAACGCAGTCAGTGCCGTTGGCCACCCGATCACATGTCGAATCTATAAAATCTGAAATGATCACTCTACAAGCTGACGTGCGATTAATTAGAGAAGCTAATGAAAAAGCCAGTGCACCGGTATATCTTCCCATATTTCGTAATCAAGTAAGGGAAGATCTCCATGACAGGATGAAACCGATGCTTACGCAGCTAAGAGGGATAGCGAACACAATGGCGGAGCTGCGAGAAGAAAAGCAGGAAGCCCTAGTGATGGCTATGCACCAGCAACCGACGGGTATAGCCTCAGAATTAGAGCTCATCGGAATCAAGGAACAGTTGGGTTCTATAGAGGAAGCAGTAAAAAAAGTAATACCGGATGAAACCAGGGCCAAGACGGAATCCACCAGACCAACATCAGAAGCAAAAACTGATAGCACTCCCAGAATATCGTACAAGGAAGCATTGACAAGGCCCCGATACCCAATCATGGTAGAGTCAATAGATCCTCAGCATTCGAGCCATGATGTGGCCCAAAGCATCAAGTCAAAAGTGGATGTCATAGACCTGGGGATTGGCGTAAGCGGATTCAGGAAGACAAGCAATCAGAGAGTAGTCATTAACTGTGACACTGAGGCTGATCGATCGCTGCTAACCCAAGCCATAAGAAAGTCTGCAGACCGACTGACAGTCACCCAGCCTCGGGCCAAGAACCCCTTACTTAAACTTATAGGGGTCGCTCACGATCTGAACGACACTAAAATAGCGGAGGCGGTGATCAAACAGAATAATAAACTGCTTCCTCAACCTACACCAGAAAATCCATCCATAAAAGTCCTGCGACGTACCAAGGGACGGAATGACTCAAGGACCAATGTAATCTTGGAAGTAAGCCCCTGGATTTGGAAGAGCTTAAAAGATAGAGAGTTACGGGTCGGCTTCCAAATTGTGCCAGTAATGGACCATTCGCCGGTGGTCCAGTGTTTTTGTTGCCTGGGATACGGTCATATCGCGCGTGAATGTACAAAGGAGCGTCGCTGCGGATACTGCGCGGGAAAGCACGACACCCGAGAATGCAACAGCCGCAGCGCCGCTCCTCACTGCTCTAACTGCAACGAGGCGGGAGCTGGCGGCTCTAACCATCCAGCATATAGCCCGGACTGTCCTGAGTGGCAGCGGTGGGATAGACTGGCTCGAGATGTAATCTCCTATTGTTAATATCAGCCATAGTTGTAACAACCATTAATCCCGATATTGGGTCAGCTAGGATTAAATTCGGACAGGTCAACCTTGGCAGAGGCTACGCGGCCACTAAAGAATGTCTGCAAGCTGCTGCCGAAAATAAAACATCAATTCTTCTGTTACAGGAGCCGTACGTTGGGTCCAAAGCCCACGTAACGGCAACAGGAAGAGTGATACAAAAAGTAACGAATGACAGAGAAAATCCGGTGCGCGCGGCGGTAGTCATCGTCGATCCTAGTATTAAAGTAATCGTAAACGATGATCTAATATCAGAAACAATAGTAGCGTGTACAGTAATTATTAATGAAAGTAGAGTAGGAATCATTAACTTATCTATATCTATACTAATATTATAAAGAGGTAAAGTTTGTTTGTTTGTTTGTTTGTTTGTTTGTTTGTTTGTTTGTATGTAAAAGGTAATCTCTGAAACTACTGATCCGATTCTGAAAATTCTTTCACCAATAGATAGCTACACTATCACTGAGTGTCATAGGCTATGTTTTGTCGGGATAGAAGTTAGTTATCAGTTCGAAATAATAATATTCGTAAGACAAGTCGGAGAAAAATTTGCTAACTCTCCGCTTTATCGGCGTACGCTGACTAAACGGCAAGACATAGTTGAATACAATGTATGGCAAAAATGTTGGCCTTCATGAGTTTTACAAAAAAGTCCGCGACAGCATATATCTAACATGTATGTATAGCTCAGAAAATATACTTTTCTTTGTTAAAAATCTGAAAAAAAAGCGGCCTCTGTTTAGTTGGCTTTTTGAGACATTCAGTATTAATCCTTATCAAAATAAACTATTTCATCGTCTTACGTAGTTCATGTAGATACATTTTGCTTTTTACTGCATATGATTTGGATAAATAGTCTATGAGAAATCGTGAAATTAATTTCACGGGAGCCCGCCCGTGAACGGGACGGGTCAGAAATGTACAGAAACGTACTACGAATTCCTGCACTAAAAAATAGCGGCTTCTATTTCGTTGGCTTTTTTAAAGTATTTAATATTAATTCTTATCAAAAAAACCTATTTCATCGGCTTACTTAGTTCAGGTAGATGCAATTTGCTTTTTACTGCACATAATTTGAACCCATAGTCTAGGAGAAATCGTTAAGTTTATTTGAGGGTGAAAACTGTGGATACGTCTATGTTTTGAACCGACTAACATAAGAAGGGGGATATAAATTCGACTGTTTTTTTTTGTTTAGTTCATTGAAGTTTGAACTGCCCGCTAGCGTAGTTAGGTGGGCGTTTGCCTTTAAAGCACCGGGTTTGATGCCCGGTGGGAACACAGGTGTTTTCCCACGGGAATTTGTGTTTCTGGTTTTGAGTATGTTGTGAATGTTGTGTGAATCTTGGATGTTTACAGCCCTTTGATACAAG
Source organism: Lomographa bimaculata (assembly GCA_948107665.1). Lineage (NCBI taxonomy): Eukaryota > Metazoa > Arthropoda > Insecta > Lepidoptera > Geometridae > Lomographa > Lomographa bimaculata. The sequence continues at coordinate 27,464,613 of OX403584.1, read as the reverse complement.
TCATTGAACTTATTGTGGGGTTGTGAATGTGAAAGCGTTTATGGGTATGTTTTTTAATATTTACTACCCGGCCGACGCCCCGCCGGGCGGGTCGTTCCTGAACTTTGAATTGCTCGCTGGCGTAGATGGGTGCGCGTTCGCCTTCAAAGCAGCGGGTTCGATTACCGGTGATAATTTACCTAGAAAATTTATCTCCACGATAAATTTGTGTTCCTGGTTTTGAGTATGTTGTGAATACTTTGTGAATCTTGGATGTTTACGGCCCCCCGATACAAGTCATTGAACTTAGTGTTGGGCTGTGAATGTGGAAGTGTGTTTATTTGTATTATTATTTTTTAACCGGGCGACGCCGGGCGGGTCATCTTTTGAACTATCTACTCGCGTAAATGGGTGCGCGTTTGCCTTCAAAGCAGCGGGATCGATTCGCGGTGGTAACAGAAGTTTTCTCCCTACGGGAAATTTTGTGTTCCTGGTTTTTAATATGTTGTGAATCTTGGATGTTTACGGCCCCACGCTACAAGTCACTGAACTTAGTGTGTGGCTGTGAATGTGGAAGTGTTTATGTGTAGATTTTTTAACCGGGCGACGCAGGGTGGGGAATCTTTGAACTTTGAACTACCCACTGGCGTAGATGAGTGCGCGTTCGTCTTTAAAGCAGCGGGTTCGAATCTCGGTGGGAACACAATAACAAAAGTTTTTTCCCCACGGGCAGTTTATGTTTCTGGTTCTGGGTATGACGTGAATGTTGTGTGTGTGGTGTTAATTGTTTACGGCCCCACGACACAACTTATAGTACTTTTACAGTGGGGCTGTGAGTGAGAAAGCGTTTATATGTAAGCTTTTGTTTACCCGGGCAACGCCGGGCGGGTCAGCTAGTATCTAGATAAAAATGTAGAAATAGAATTAGATTTAAACAAAATACAAAACATCATAGCCGCGCTTAACACAGAAGACATCATCATCGGTGGAGACGTCAACGCTGCAAGCACTTGGTGGGGATGCCGAGAGGAGGACAGCAGGGGCGCTAATTTCATGAGTTTCGTTTCTCAGTTTGATTTTAATGTTTTAAATGAAGGATCAACTCCAACTTTCTACATCTACAGAGGAGAAAAGCTCTATACCAGTATCGTCGACGTCACTGTGTGCTCGAATAACCTGCTCAGCAGAATAACAAACTGGAGAGTGGATCCAGACATTGTTACTCTGTCGGACCACAGGCAAATCGTTTTTGACTTAAAACTAAAAGCAACCAAAGCTGCAACTGAGAGAAGTGGAACAAGAAAGTTCAACACGCGCAAGGCACGATGGCAGGACTTCAAAAATCAGCTTAGAGAGAATTTACATGAAAACCAGATCTCCTTAGAAACTATTGTAAATATTACAGAACTGGAAGACCTTGAAGATCTAGTAGTGCGGTATACAGGAGCAATAGTAGATACATGTCACCTGACAATACCACTCGTAAAAGGCAGCAGACCTGTAAAAGTCCTTCCATGGTGGACGCAAGAACTAAGTCACAAGAAGTCCGAAATGATTAAAGAAAGAAGGAAAATTAAAAAAGCCAACCCACGAAGGAAACCACTGGTGGTTAAGGAGTACTTGAAACTAAAGGAAGAGTACAAAGAGCTTCTTCAAGACACAATAACCGCCAGTTGGAAGGACTATTGCAATACGGAGGAGAAGGAAACTGTATGGCAAAGGTCCTACAGACTATTAAAATTAAGTGGGGGACATAGAGAAGAGCAGCTGCTACGCGAATCCCCAGCATCAGAAATTCTTAACCCCGAAGAGTCAGCTCAGCATATCGCTAAAACCTTTTTCCCGAAGGACACAGAAGAAACTGACTCCGAAAAGCAACGCGCAATAAGGAAACAGTCAAAAGCCATTTTTGTTGCCATTGAACGGGACCCTGACTACCCAAAAGAGTGTCCAAATTTTGAGCTTGATGAAGTCAAAGCTGTATACCAGAAAATGAACCCTAAGAAATCCCCAGGGGAAGACGGACTAACTTCGGACGTTTGTAATGAGGCGTTCAATGCGGCACCGGACGTTCAACTTGCCATTTTTAACAAGTGTCTTGATGTCGGGTGCTTTCCTCGCCTCTGGAAGAGAGCCATAATCAAAATTATTCCGAAGACCGGAAAAGACAACTATTCCCTGGCCAAATCCTACAGACCAATTGGCCTTCTTCCGGTATTGGGGAAAGTACTTGAGAAATTGTTTGCAAAACGAATCTTCTGGACCTTGGGAAATTCCGGAAAGCTCAGCGGTAGGCAGTACGGATTTATACCACAACGCGGGACGGAGGATGCCCTTTTCGATGTCTTACAGATGATGCGAGGAGGAATCAAGCAAAAAGAAATCGTGGCTGCAGTCTCTTTGGACATCGAAGGGGCTTTCGACAACTGTTGGTGGCCCGGAATTGCATACGAGCTCCATAGAAAAAGAATCGATAGACCAACCATGAGACTTGTATCAAGCTACTTATCCGAGAGAACAGTCTCAGTGGGATACTTGGGGCAAACAGTAATAAGGGACACCAACAAGGGATGCGTCCAGGGGTCAATTTGTGGACCCTTATTTTGGAACGTCCAACTGGACCCACTACTGGAAGCGGCAGAAAATCTAGAGGCTCATGTACAGGCCTTTGCAGATGACATCCTGGTGGTGGCAAAAGGGAAATCGACAGAAATTCTGGAACGCAAAATTAACGGGGCTCTAGAACTTATAGCAGACTGGGGCAAAGAACATAAAATGCGTTTTGCCCCCCAAAAGACTCAAGTCATAATCCTGACAAAAAAGCTGAAGTATGACTCTCCGAAATTTGAGTTAGATGGGCAACCGCTTCAGATAACGGATTCGATGAAAGTGCTGGGACTAACGATTGATAAATCCTTGACATTTAAACTTCATCTAGACAATGTTACCAAAAAAACAGTTAACATCTTCAAAATGCTTTCTAGAGCGGTAAAAACCCAATGGGGCCTTAACCCCGAAATAACCCGCCTTATATATCTAGCAGCAGTGGAACCCGTAGTTTTATATGCATCAAGTGCGTGGGCCCCAGCCAGCGACAAGAAATACATAAAAGATCAACTGGACAGATTAACTAGGATGTTTGCCATAAAAATAAGCAGAGCCCATCGAACCACATCAATGATAGCCAGTGCTCTACTAGCCCGAATCCTCCCATTGGACCTCCGCCTGAAAGAAAACGCCTGGCTCTACGAAATTAAAAGAGGGAAACCACTAGATGAGTTACCGGGTCGAGAAATGGAAAAAAGGATCAGTCCTTTCCAACTTCCACATCCAGCCTCTCGTAAATTTCTCTCATATGGACTCATCAATAGTGAAGAAGAGGTAGAAGAGATTGAAAACAACTGGCCAAAACTGTTCACTGATGGAAGCAAAATCGAGGGAAAAGTAGGAGCAGCAGTCTCATGCTGGAAGAGCGGAAAGGAGACTCATCAAATCAAACTTCGACTATCCGATTATTGCACAGTTTTCCAAGCTGAACTTCTAGCAATACTAGGAGCTATTGGGCGTCTTGGAAAAGAAGAATCTGGGAATATACTGAGTGACTCACGTTCTGCACTGGACTCAATCTGTGACCCAGGAACGGAACAACCAATTGCTGTTGAAATCCGAGAGAGAATCCGAGAACGCAAGGCCAATACAAAACTCTACTGGATCAAAGCACACTGTGGCATAGAGGGAAATGAGCAAGCCGATGAGCTAGCTAAAACTGCAGCGCTCAAATTGAAAACAGCTCCGAAGTATGACGCGTTCCCCCTGTCCTTCGCAAGGCATACCATCAGGACTAAAACACAACAAGAATGGCAAAAGAGGTACCTGGAGACTTCCACCGCATCCGGAACGAAGAACTTCTTCACAAACACAACAAAAGCTTATAAAATACTAGGAAAAATAAAAATCTCCAATCTAAGAACTCAGTTGTTTACTGGACACGGAGGAATAAAATCTTACCTTCATAGATTTAAGCTTGCTAGTGACCCATTTTGCACTTGCGACAACCAGTCTCAGGAAACGATAATTCACATAATTACAAAGTGTTCAAAATATGACCTAAAGAGACTGGAGTGCGAGTGGAAAATGGGTCATCAAATAAAAGAAGAAGACTTACCATCATTGCTCGACGATGACGACCGCCGGTTCCATTTTCTGGCCTTTGCGGAAGAAGCCTTAGGCCGAGCTGCAAAGGCAAATGGATCAACAATTAAATTAAAGTAACCAAGATCAAGCTTCAACGCATTAAAACAACATTTTTACATAAATCAGAACATGAAATAATCAAATATCTAAAAAGAATCAGAGAAGAAATGTTTCAGAGAAGAGATAAAGAGTAACCGAATTAATAAAAAAAAAAAAAAAAAAAAAAAAACCCAAGTTGAAAATATTATGGAAAAAAAAAACAAAGAATAAACCATCGCAAAAGTGTTACGTGTGGAAATACATTTTACGTACCGTCCCGCCGCGTCAGGGGAGACACGACGGGGTGTGTCGGGCTCGACACCAACTACTCCCACAGCAGCCGGTGCCCCTACCGACTAAAACCACACGATGCTCCACGGGACGCCATTGTTGCCAGGGCCGAGGGAACACTTTCGAACTCACTTGCACAGCCCTGGCGGCGCTGGCCCTTTGCAGGGCCCCAATCCCGTTTGAGAGGCGAAGTTGGAGTTCTTCGCCTCTATCTCCATGAGAGGCGCGCGGGAACACTGCGCGCACCACCTCGCGAGGCCTGTCTAGCAACGGCGGTGTCCCCTGAGACCGCCGTCAGACCTCGGTTATGGGGGGTGAAGGAGGGCGTAGAGTCTCCTCCGCCGCCCTGCTCTACGTTGGCGGATCGGGAGGTTCGATACGATCTCCCGCTCCCTTTCCGCCACCTCCTTCAGCGTCATCACCTCCTCTACGAAGGCGATGCCCGCGTCCCATGACGTCTCGCTATCCAGCATGGCTTTCACCAGAGCCGGAAGCGACACGTCGGCCCCCACTACTGCGGTGAGTTCACAGCGCTGCTGGGCCCAAGCCGGGCATGTTTCCAGCGTGTGCTGCGCCGTGTCCTCCCCGCAGTCACAATGGTGGCACTCGGTCGTCGGTTCCCTTCCGGCTATTCTGCACAGGTACTTGCCAAAACACCCGTGGCCCGAAAGCACCTGCACTAGTCGGAAGGTAAGCGACCCGTGTGCCCTGTCCACCCAGTCTTCCAGTACCGGGCGGACTGCCTCCACAGTCCAGCTGCCGGCTCGTGGTTGAGCCAGCCGCTCCCTCCATTTCCCCAGCATGGACTGTCGGGCGTGGAACCTCCACACTTCGACCTCCCTCGGCGCGGGGCGCTCGCCTCGGAGGCGGAGCTCCATACGCCAATTGTACATCGACGCATAGTACTCCGCCTCTAGATCCCACGGAGGGGATCCCGCCAGCACGCACGCCGCTTCGAACGAAATGGTGCGGTAGCCACGGATCACCCCGACGGCCATCACCCTTTGAGATCTCCTCAAGAGGGCGATGGATTTCTCCGTCAGGGCTTCCTCCCAAATGGGAGCGCCGTACATCGCCATTGACCGCACCACTCCGAGATACAAGCGGCGGCTACTCGCCTTGGGCCCCCCGAGGTTGGGCAGCAACCGCTTCAAAGCAGTCGCCGCACTCAACAGTCGAGGGGCCATGCGCCTGAAGTGCGCCTGGAAGTTCCACCTTGCATCGAGGACGAGGCCGAGATATTTCATCTCGGCCCCGATCTCGATGCGCGTGTCGCCGACAACGATATGGGACCCCCGCGGCGGGGCTCGTCTCGGACCGTGAAAACACACAGCCTCCGACTTGCCAAGCGCCACGCGGAGTCCCAGCGCACCAATCCTGTCGACAACCGACGCTACAGTCACTGTGGCTAGACGGGCAGCCACCTCAAAAGTCTCCCCCCGGGCCATCACGAGCGTGTCGTCTGCGTAGCAGATCACGCCGGCGCCCGGATCGAGATTTCCCCTCAGCACCCAGTCGTACCCGATGTTCCACAGGAGCGGACCAAGGACCGATCCCTGTGGCACACCGCACGACATTGCCGTCTTGCGAGTACTGCCATCCCTCACGGGGTACGAGATGTACCTCTCCGAGAGGTAGGCTCCGACAATCCGGCGGAGGTAGGGAGGAACGCTATGAAAACACAACGCCTCCCTAATACAGGCCCAAGGCATGGAGTTGAAAGCGTTCGCTACGTCCAATGACACAGCGAGCACCACCCCGCCTTGGGCCACCGCCTCGTCCGAGTACGCCCTGACGCGCCTGATGGCGTCGATCGTAGACCGGCCCTCTCGGAAGCCGAATTGGTGACCAGACAGATTCGGACCCGCCCCGCCCAGATGCTTATTGAGGCGAGCTGCGATAATACGCTCGAACAGTTTGTCCGCCTCATTCAGCATCACTATCGGGCGGTAGGCGGAAGGAGAATCCGCCGGTCGCCCTTCCTTCCTCAGCAAGACTAACCTGCCCGTCTTCCACAGTGAGGGGAACCGTCCCGACTCCAAACAGGCATCCAATAGCCCGCGGAAACGGTCCCCTAGCGCATCCAACGCCAAGACCCAGGCTCGACCGGGAACCCCATCCGGTCCTGGAGCCTTGTTTTTGGCCTTCAGCCTCAAAACAGCTGCGCCAAGCTCTCCCTGCGACACAGGTGGCACCTCGGCATCCTCCTCCTCCTCCGTCGCTTGCGACGGTGCCATTGCTGGAGGCATGTGGTCCGTTCCGTTCGGAAACAGAGCAGAGACCACGCCGTCCAGCAATTGAGGTGCGAGACTCTCTGTCAGCGGTGGCGCCCATGGCCGGATCTTCCCCCGAACCAGCTTATAGGGCCGACCCCACGGGTCGTGACACAGAGTCTCCAAGAGCTCAGCCTTTGCAGCGGCCTTGGCGTTGCTGATGGCCAGCCGTAGAGCCCTAGTTTTCGCCCGATAGGTCTCATACAGCGGTCCATCCTCTTCCACGTTGCGGCGGCGACGTCTGCGGTGCCTGGTGTACTGGCGTCGAGCCCAAATGCAGTCGGCGCGCTGATCTGCAATGGCCTGGGACCACCAGTACACCTCGCGCTTTGGAGGTCGGGTTTTGGCTCGAGACATGCCAGCATCGCAGATATGCGACATGGCGTCCCGGAACCACTCGGCCTCCTCTTCGACCTCCACTGGCGCGTCCGGAGGGGACTGCCAGGCGTAGACGATCGACGCTATCTCTAGCGCCTCTCTGTCCAACGTCCTTAACACCCATCGGGGGTACCCGCTAGGGCGACGAACGACCGGGTCGGCCGCAGAGGGGGAAACGTCGAATCGAACATACAAATGGTCGGATAACGTCTCTACCTCCTCTACGACTCGCCAACCCTGGACGAGACGTGCGACGGCGGGGGAAGCAAACGAGAGGTCTACAATAGACCCCCCGCTTTGCCGTACGCACGTGTTGACCGATCCCCGGTTCAATACCAGAAGACCGGTCAAGGTCGCCCACTCCTCGAGAGCCTCACCGCGCGCATCAGTCGCAGGGCAACCCCAAGCCAAAGACTTGGCATTGAAATCGCCCACGACGAGCGCCGGACGGGGCAGAGTCTGCCCTATGAGGGCCCCTACCCTTCCGAGGAACGCCTCGAACTCGGTGAGGCTTCTGTTCGGCGAGAAGTACACCCCGATGAGAATAGTCTCCCTCCATTGCACCGCAGCGTATCCTTGCCCTCTCGCGATAACCGAGAGGGCCGGAGCCCCAGCAGAACAGGACGAAACGATGGCCACCAAATCATCCACATCACCCACCCACTTACCGTAGGGAGAAACATAGTATGGCTCGGCGACCACCGCGACCTCGATCGACCACTCCGCCATGGTTTGCAGAAACAAGTCCTGCGCACCGGCGGAGTGATTAACGTTCGCCTGGAGAAAGCGATAAGCCATAATTAATCTAATTACAGGTCATCGCCTCCTCACCTCCCTCGGGCTCAGGGAGGCAGCTGGTTGCTGCTGGGGCTTTGGCGGCTGGTGAAGCAGCTTTTGGCCCCCCTTTAGGTTTTGGTGGGCAGCATGATTTGCTGCCCAACCTGTGCTGCGCTGGTCTGTTCGCGGCTGTGCAAAGGGAGCACACAGCCGCAGACGCGCAACACTTGGCCGCTATGTGGCCGGTCTGACCGCAGCGATAGCATTCATCGCTGCGGTCAACCTCCGCGGTGCACTGAGCACGGACGTGCCCAGTCTGCAAGCACCGGAAGCACCGCCTCGGCCTGGATTCCAGCACCTTGACCTGTGCCGAAATCCACCCAACCAAAAGCCGCTCGCCATTTCCCAGTCGCTTGGCAGCGACCACCGGACAGCGCACAAATAGGGAGCAGGTGCCCTGGGAATCACGCCGCATCTCACCGTGCGTCAGCGATTCCCTCGTGCACCCTCCGCGCTGTACAACAGTAGCCACCACCTCTTCAGCGGAGACGGAGTCGTCGAGTCAACCTAACCTAACCTAACCTAACCTAACCTAACCTAACCTAACCCGTCACAGCCTGCACGGTTGATATGCTCAACCTCGTGGATGACTGGAAAGTCGACGAAGGTGTCACCACTTCCGACCACAACACCATTTTCTTCAAAATTAACTTAGTAAAATCAATTGGCATTGATGTGGCCAGAACAACCAGGATTTTTAATTGCAGAAAAGCAAATTGGCCTGAATTTCATGAGAAATTAGGTCAATTGCTAGTAGATAATAACATAAACAAAAATGAAATAGACAAGATAGATAATAAAATATTTTTGGAAACAATAGTAAATAAATATATTCATATAGCAATAACCACATCAAATTTATGTATTCAAAAAATTAAATTAAAAAATAAAGTCACACTACCATGGTCGTCTGAAGTACTCGTCAGACTCAAGAAAGATGTCGCCACGAAGAAACGAAGGATTCGCTGTGCAGCGCCAATCCGCAGAGAGAAGGTGGTCACCGAGTACCTGCAAGCAAAGCAAAATTATGAAGAAGAAGCAAAAAAGGCACAGATCGCTAGCTGGAAGGGCTTCTGCGAAAAACAGGATAGGGAAAGTGTGTGGGATGGGATATATCGTGTAATTGGCAGGACGACTAAGAGGACGGAAGATCTTCCTCTGTCCAAGGAAGGCACAGTACTGGACCAAAAGGCATCTGCCATTCTGCTGGCGAACACGTTCTACCCGGAGGACAATGAGGATACTGACAACGCAGAACATCAGCGTGTCAGGGAACTGGCCGAAATGGTAAACAGTCTGGAACATGACGAGCAACATGACCCACTGTTTACCATTGACGAACTAACTATCGCCACGGACAGTTTCAATCCGAAAAAAGCCCCGGGGGGGGATGGTCTGACAGCGGACATCTGCAAAATGATCATCGCACAGAACCCGGAAATTTTCCTAGCATTGGCAAACAAGTGCTTAACATTAGGTCACTTCCCAGAAGCTTGGAAAGAGGCCACAGTTGTGATACTCAGAAAGCCTGGGAAGACTGACTACACCAGCCCGAAGTCGTATAGACCAATCGGGCTGTTGCCAGTGCTAGGAAAGATTCTCGAGAAGATGATCATGAGCAGAGTGAAATGGCATACCATACCGAAAATGAGCGCGCACCAGTATGGCTTTATGCCCCAGCGTAGCACCGAGGACTCCCTCTATGTCCTTCTAGGATACATTCGTCGAAAGTTAGACCAGAAAAAGCTGGTAACAATGATATCGTTGGACATAGAGGGGGCTTTCGATAGCGCTTGGTAGCCCGCCATAAGGGTGCGCCTGGCTCAGGATCGATGCCCTGTTAACATCAGAAGGGTCATCGATAGCTACCTTGAACAGAGAAAGATCAAATTGCGTTACGCGGGTGAGGAGGTTACTAAGACCACGACCAAAGGATGCGTACAAGGATCGATCGGCGGTCCTATCCTTTGGAACCTCCTCCTCGATCCTCTGCTGAAGGGTCTGGAGCAGCGTGGCGACTATTGCCAGGCTTTTGCAGATGACGTGGTGTTGGTGTTCGATGGAGACACCGCTCTTGAGGTCCAGCGACGTGCGAACGATGCCCTCGCCTATGTCCGGAATTGGGGTGTCAATAATAAGCTAAAGTTTGCTCCGCACAAAACGAACGCAATGGTCATCACGCGTAAGCTTAAGTTTGACACTCCACTTCTGAAGATGGGCGATGTTGACATCGGCATGTCCACGGAAATCAAGATCCTCGGGCTGACCATTGACAACAAGCTGACATTTAATGCACACGCTTCAAATGTATGTAAGAAGGCATTAAATGTGTACAAGCAGTTGTCGAGGGCGGCCCGGGTCAGCTGGGGTCTCCATCCTGAGGTTATCCGCATCATCTACACCGCAGTTGTAGAGCCGATAACAATGTACGCCGCAAGCGCTTGGGCGTCTGCGACCAAAAAACTGGGCGTTCAAAAACAACTGAATGCTGTCCAAAGAGGATTCGCGCAAAAGCTTTGCAAGGCCTACCGCACTGTCTCTCTCAATTCCGCACTAGTGCTGACAGGTTTGCTCCCCCTCGACCTCCGTATACAAGAGGCAGCCGCCCTGTATGAGGCGAAGAGGGGCAGACCACCGGCGATACTGGTGGACAGAGAGATAGAGCGGAAGACAGCATTCAGCGAGATTCCCCACCCAGCGGAACAAAAAGGCTTGCAATTCGTGTGCCTGGCTGACCAAAACCAAGTGGATATACACAGTAACCAACAGGTATGTATATTCACGGACGGCAGTAAGATCGACGGCAAGGTAGGGGCGGCATTGTCCTTTTGGACCAATGGCGCCGAAACCAAGAGCCTCAAGATGAAACTGCCGTCCTACGGCACGGTTTACCAGGCGGAATTGCTTGCCATTTGTAGAGCAACTGGGGAAATACTCAAACGCCCAGAAACGAGCTTTGGGATTTACAGCGATTCAAGGTCATCCTTGGAAACCGTTGTAAACTCCCACTCACTTCATTCGCTCGCCGCCGAGGCTCGTATCAATCTAAAACAGTGCACAAACCAGAACAAACAGGTAGCACTGTTTTGGATAAAAGCCCACGCGGGATTGATAGGCAACGAGAGAGCGGATGAGTTAGCAAAGGCCGCAGCCCTTAAAGCGAAAACGAAACCTGACTATGACCGAGTTCCGATATCATTCGTCAAGCGACAAATTCGTTTGTGTACGCGTGACGAATGGAACCGGAGGTATAAGTCAGGGGACACGGCGACGACTACCAAATTGTTCTTCCCCGACGCGCTCCAGGCTTTCAGTGTAGTGAGAAAAATAGAACCCGTCGGAATTTTAACTCAGGTGCTGACAGGACATGGCGGCTTCTCCGCATATTTGAATGATTATAAGTGTAAGGATAGCCCGGACTGTATATGTGAGCCGGGCAAACTTGAAAATGTATTACATGTCCTGTCAGAATGCCCTGTCTATGGCTTGGAGAGGTACGAGGCAGAACACAAAATAGGATGTCTTATAACTGTAAATAATATTTGTAAGATTGTAAATGACAAAGACATCCGAGATGTTTTCATCGAATTTTGTGTTCATGTAGCAAGTAAGGTTATAAATAAGAATAAATGATATATGTACATATCTGTGATTATAAATGTGTATTGACGTAGGATAGTTTTTACTAGACCTATATGATGTGACTTTATTTTTACCTTTGTATAATAATTGTGTGTTTTTAGACTAAGATTATTTGAAATAAAGATATTACTGAAAAAATTATTTGCACACAATTCTCTGATCATGTCAGAGACGCGACGCGCTGGCCGGGCCTTCGCGCCCGGTAAAAAAAAAAAAAAAAAAAAAAAACCTAACCTAACCTAACCTGATTCAATTATGGGGATTAATAAAGTAAGTGGATGGGGGATGGGAGTGGGATGGGCGCAAACTAGTCGGAATGGCACGAGGTTCCTATTGATATTAATATTACACAAGTAAAATTGTGACTTTATACGCGACACGCAGTCAAGTAGAGTAATCGCAGTTAGATTACTCTCTAAAATAAAATTATAAAATAAAATAAAATTATAAAATTAAAAAGTCGTCAAAATAAAACTGGCAATCCGAAAAAGTTCGGAAAGTCAAGAGGTCCAGTTGCGTGTAAAGGCGTCAACTGGATACAAAATTAAAATAAATTTACAAATTTAAAACTTACAGCTAATTTAAAACTATTTTTAAAAAATATATAATATATTTTATCGTAACTGCAGTCGACGAAAATTTATAAGTGGACAAGGTGCTACTTGGACGACTGCAGTGTCATAAAAACTTAACCTATACACAGTCGCACTTCAAATCAACACGTTTAATTTTGAACCCCGGCTCTACCAAGTGGTAGCTCCGTCTGCGACGAACAAATTCCAAAAAAAAATAAAAAAATAAATAAATAAATAAAAATAGTCACCTAGATGCGGAGTAAAGTCCTTTCTAGGCCACCTTTGTCAGAGGAGGGGGATGTTCCAGCCCCTTAAAAGCCCAATAGCAATCTGGACGGCCTATCAGCTGATGATGATAATTCAAGCTGATGATGATTATTATTATCCGAGCTGATGATTATAATAATTTAGGCTAATGATGATGATTATTTCTCGAGCTGATGATGATGATGTTTTTCGAGAACCTTCGATGATACGCTAAAGTAGTTTACAAACTACTTGTCGCAATCGAAGGTTCCAGACAGCTCGAGAAACGTCCAGATCTTTCGGGGGCTGGGGGCTGAGGGCTGGGGGCTGAAATTTGAACCTAAAAGCCGGGTGCAAAAAGATGATGCAATTTATTAAAATATTACTCAGCCCGGTTACGTGTTGATTTTTCCAAAAAGTGTCTCAGAATGGGGCCAAAAGTTCCTAAAATCACCAGGTAGGTACTGTCGTCACCGTCCGCTGTCAGCCGCTGCCGGATGGATGCGATTTTAGGCGATTTTTCCAACCAAAGACGTCACTACTTTTTTGAAGCAATGTTTGGTCGGACGCTCTAAAATCGATATCTTGAAAACTGTTGCATAGAAAATGCCGAAAATTTGTACACTTGTTTGTAACGATATGTTTAACTGTTAAATGTCCAAAAAGTATATCGTTACAGATCTTGTTTAAAAGTTAAAAGAATTTAAAGATGAAGTTGAATTTACTGACTTTTGAAGAGCTGAAATCTTCGTGGCGGCTGTTCGGTTTTCGGCGATCGAGGTGTCCCCTGGTAGTGCTCGTCTGCGCTCACGTCGTGCTGGTGTCAGAAAAGTTCCAGGTCCTCTGGATCCTGGAACACGTATACACGTGTTTTGGTGTTTTTCGGTATAACTCGGCGAGTTCAACCAGGAATAATCCGGGACTCAGCCAAGTTATAGTGTCCTCCAAGGGGCGTCGAGGTGCAGTGTAAAAAAATACTTTTTATTTACTTTTTACAACTTCTACAAATTTACTTTTTAAATAATTCATTTAAATTTCATCCCTGCTCGTAGAAGCCCTACCAAACCATGTTCGGATTTAGAACACCAGCCAAGTCAAGCATGGACGCAGACCCCCAAGGAGGAGTAGCCGAAGCCCTACCAGCGACATCGGGCGTGAGGAAGAGTATCGGGGAATGGGAGGTGGTGGGCAAACAAGCCCCCAAAAAACCCAACCTGACGCCTCCTCAAGCTCTTTCCGGGGCTGAACCCCCAAAGCCAAAACCGGCAGCCCGTAGGCTTTCGGCAGAAGCAACAGGGGGCCTAGCCAAACCGGAGAGCACTAAACGCTCGGAAAAGCTAGCAGAAGCAAGAGGCTGCCTGACCAAGGTGAAACTGCACATCAGCAGCTCGAGAAACCTCAAGACGGAGATAAAGAACGGAGTTATCGAAGCCGTCGAGCGCCTCTACCAACTGGCGAAAGAGGGATTCGCAGCTGGTGTGCAGAGACACAGAGTCGAAAGCGATAAGTGCACAGAGAAAGAGATCCACCTGGAAAAGGAAAAGGGGAAGGATGACGGAACGCACGCACTGGCGAAAACGATCGAGGAGCACATGAAGCTTCTGAAGGAGAACAGCCAACGTATGGAAGAGCTGAAGCAGACCCTCGAAAGGAAGACGTACGCCAGTGCAGTAGCAGCCCCCCCCAAGAGGCACTTCGCAGAGCAGACCGCGCTACACTCGGTAGTGGTAACGGCAAAGGATGAGACGGAAACTGGGGAGGAAGTATTGGAAAGAATCAGGAAAGCCGTAAAGGCAAAGGAAGGAGGAGTGGAAGTGGAAAGAATAAGGAAGGCGAAAGACAGGAAAGTTATAGTAGCATGTAGGACGGAAGAAGAAAGACAAAAGGTTAAGGCTAGGTTAACCAAGTCCACAGAACTTCAAGTGGAAGAGATCAAGAACAAAGATCCCTTAGTGAACCTCAGAGATGTACTCCAGTACAATAGTGACGAGGAAGTGCTGAGGGCACTAAGGAATCAGAACAAGAATTTGTTCGTAGGGTTGACCAAGGAGAACCAAAGAATGGATATAGCCTATAAGAAGAAGACGAGGAACCCGCACACCAGCCACGTAGTAATGAGGGTCTCCCCTAAACTGTGGCAGCGCATGGTCGAGGCCGAGACGGTGCACATTGACCTGCAGCGAGTACGAGTGACGGACCAATCGCCACTCGTTCAATGCTCGCTCTGTCTCGGTTACGGCCACAGTCGGCGTTTCTGTAAAGAAACGACCGAAAATTGCAGCCACTGTGGAGGCGCCCATATGAAGGCTCAGTGCGCGGACTTGCTGGCAAACCTGCCACCTGCATGCTGCAACTGCGTCCATGCTAAGCAAACCAGGACGGACCATAACGCCTTTAGCAACGAATGTGCTATAAGGCGGAAGTGGGATACACTGGCTAGGTTAGCTGTAGCCTACTGCTAAGGTGGTCCCAAGCACAAGATATGTCCAAAATGGCAAAAGGCCATACCTCGTCGCCCAAGCAAATCTCCAACGTAAAGAACTGGCCACTGCGGATTTGATGCTTGAAGCGTACAACAGGAGGGTGGCATTTGCTCTGCTGCAAGAACCGTATGTTGGGGGTAGAGGTAGAATGAGGAACTACAGGGGTGTGAGAATTTTCCAGAGCACAAACCAAGGTGATGGTACCGTCAAAGCGGCAATCGCAGTCTTTGACAGCGAGCTTGACGTGATACAATGCCCTAACTTTACCACAAATAACATCGTTGTGGTAAAGATTAGAACAAGTGCCTGGGAGATTGTAGTGACCTCATTCTACTTCGAACCTAAACCGACACCTATTGAGCCGTACTTGCAGCAGTTAACAAAGATTGGACAACAATTCCGCCACAAGTTATTATTAGGAGGCGATACAAACGCCAAAAACTTGTGGTGGGGAAGCCCGACCGTCGACAGCAGAGGCGAAGACCTGGCTGGAACCCTGGAAGAAGTTAACTTGCAGGTGCTCAACGTGGGTGATATCCCAATATTCGACACCATCAGAGGGGATACGCGTTACACCAGCTTTGTGGACGTTACAGCCTGTACAGTGGATATGCTCGACTACGTGGACGACTGGAGGGTCGACGAGGGGATAACAACTTCCGACCACAACACTATCATTTTTAAAATCAATATTGAAAAATCAAAAGGCATTGACGTAGCCAAAACTACTAGGACTTTCAACAGCAAAAAAGCAAATTGGCCTGAATTTCATGAGAAATTGGGCCAATTGCTAGCGGCAAACAACATTAACAAAATAGAAATAGATAGAATCAACAATAAAATAGAATTAGAATCAATAGTCAATAAATATATTAGCAACGTCATAAAAACATCCAACTCATGCATACCTAAAATTAAACGTAAAAATAAATTCAATTTACCATGGTCGTCTGAAGAACTCGTCAGACTCAAGAAAGATGTCGCCACGAAGAAACGAAGGATTCGCTGTGCAGCGCCAATCCGCAGAGAGAAGGTGGTCACCGAGTACCTGCAGGCTAAGCAAACATATGAAGATGAGGCTAAAAAGGCACAGATCGCCAGTTGGAAGGGCTTCTGCGAAAAACAGGATAGGGAAAGTGTGTGGGATGGGATATATCGTGTAATAGGCAGGACGACTAAGAGGACGGAAGATCTTCCTCTGTCCAAGGAAGGCACAGTGCTAGACCAAAGGGCATCTGCCATTCTGCTGGCGGACACGTTCTACCCGGAGGACAATGAGGATACTGACAATGCAGAACATCAGCGTGTCAGGGAACTGGCCGAAATGGTAAACAGTCTGAAACATGACGAGCAACATGACCCACTGTTTACCATTGACGAACTAACTATCGCTACGGACAGTTTCAATCCGAAAAAAGCCCCGGGGGGGGGGATGGTCTGACAGCGGATATCTGCAAAATGATCATCGCACAGAACCCGGAAATTTTCCTAGCATTGGCAAATAAGTGCCTAACACTAGGTCACTTCCCAGAAGCTTGGAAAGAGGCCACAGTCGTGATACTCAGAAAGCCTGGGAAGACTGACTACACCAGCCCGAAGTCGTATAGACCAATCGGGCTGTTGCCAGTGCTAGGAAAGATTCTCGAGAAGATGATCATGAGCAGAGTGAAATGGCATACCATTCCGAAAATGAGCGCGCACCAGTATGGCTTTATTCCCCAGCGTAGCACCGAGGACTCCCTCTATGTCCTTCTAGGATACATTCGTCGAAAGTTAGACCATAAAAAGCTGGTAACAATGATATCGTTGGACATAGAGGGGGCTTTCGATAGCGCTTGGTGGCCCGCCATAAGGGTGCGCCTGGCTCAGGATCGATGCCCTGTTAACATCAGAAGGGTCATCGATAGCTACCTTGAACAGAGAAAGATCAAATTGCGTTACGCGGGAGAGGAGGTTACCAAGGCCACGACCAAAGGATGCGTTCAAGGATCGATCGGCGGTCCTATCCTTTGGAACCTCCTCCTCGATCCTCTGCTGAAGGGTCTGGAGCAGCGTGGCGACTATTGCCAGGCTTTTGCAGATGACGTGGTGTTGGTGTTCGATGGAGACACCGCTCTTGAGGTCCAGCGACGTGCGAACGATGCCCTCGCCTATGTCCGGAATTGGGGTGTCAATAATAAGCTAAAGTTTGCTCCGCACAAAACAAACGCTATGGTCATCACGCGTAAGCTTAAGTTTGACACTCCACTTCTGAAGATGGGCGATGTTGACATCGGCATGTCCACGGAAATCAAGATCCTCGGGCTGACCATTGACAACAAGCTGACATTTAATGCACACGCTTCAAATGTATGTAAGAAGGCATTAAATGTGTACAAGCAGTTGACAAGGGCGGCCCGGGTCAGCTGGGGTCTCCATCCTGAGGTTATCCGCATCATCTACACCGCAGTTGTAGAGCCGATAACAATGTACGCCGCAAGCGCTTGGGCGTCTGCGACCAAAAAACTGGGCGTTCAAAAACAACTGAATGCTGTCCAAAGAGGATTCGCGCAAAAGCTTTGCAAGGCCTACCGCACTGTCTCTCTCAATTCCGCACTAGTGCTGACAGGTTTGCTCCCCCTCGATCTCCGTATACAAGAGGCAGCCGCCCTGTATGAGGCGAAGAGGGGCAGACCACCGGCGATACTGGTGGACAGAGAGATAGAGCGGAAGACAGCATTCAGCGAGATTCCCCACCCAGCGGAACAAAAAGGCTTGCAATTCGTGTGCCTGGCTGACCAAAACCAAGTGGATATACACAGTAACCAACAGGTATGTATATTCACGGACGGCAGTAAGATCGACGGCAAGGTAGGGGCGGCATTGTCCTTTTGGACCAATGGCGCCGAAACCAAGAGCCTCAAGATGAAACTGCCATCCTACGGCACGGTTTACCAGGCGGAATTGCTTGCCATTTGTAGAGCAACTGGGGAAATACTCAAACGCCCAGAAACGAGCTTTGGGATTTACAGCGATTCAAGGTCATCCTTGGAAACCGTTGTAAACTCCCACTCACTTCATCCGCTCGCCGCCGAGGCTCGTAACAATCTAAAACAGTGCGCAAACCAGAATAAACAGGTAGCACTGTTTTGGATAAAAGCCCACGCGGGATTGATAGGCAACGAGAGAGCGGATGAGTTAGCAAAGGCCGCAGCCCTTAAAGCGAAAACGAAACCTGACTATGACCGAGTTCCGATATCATTCGTCAAGCGACAAATTCGTTTGTGTACGCGTGACGAATGGAACCGGAGGTATAAGTCAGGGGACACGGCGACGACTGCCAAATTGTTCTTCCCCGACGCGCTCCAGGCTTTCAGCATAGTAAGAAAGATAGAACCCGTCGGAATTTTAACTCAGGTGCTGACAGGACATGGCGGCTTCTCCGCATATTTGAATGATTATAAATGTAAAGATAGCCCGGACTGCATCTGTGAGCCGGGCAAACTTGAAAGTGTATTACATGTCCTGTCAGAATGCCCTGTCTATGGCTTGGAGAGGTACGAGGCAGAACACAAAATAGGATGTCTTATCACTGTAAATAATATATGTAAGATTGTAAATGACAAAGACATCCGAGATGTTTTCATCGATTTTTGTGTTCAAGTAGCAAGTAAGGTTATAAATAAGAATAAATGATATATGTACATATCTGTGATTATAAATGTGTATTGACGTAGGATAGTTTTTACTAGACCTATATGATGTGACTTTATTTTTACTTTTGTATAATAATTGTGTGTTTTTAGATTAAGATTATTTGAAAATAAAGACTGAACTGAAAAAAATATTTGCACACAATTCTCTGATTATGTCAGAGACGCGACACGCTGGCCGGGCCTTCGCGCCCGGTAAAAAAAAAAAAAAAAAAAAAACCTAACCTTATTATGTCAGAGACGCAACACGCTGGCCGGGCCTCTGCGCCCGGATGAAAAAAAAAAAATTGTAACCTAACCTAACCTAACCTTTTTTTTTTTTTTTTGGTACACGTGTGGAAATACATTTTACGTACCGTCCCGCCGCGTCAGGGGAGACACTGCGGGGCCGCCGACACGGGGGCGGCGAGAGGGCCGGAGCCCCAGCAGAACCGGAAGAAACGATGGCCACCAAATCATCCACGTCACCCACCCACTTACCGTAGGGAGAAACGAAGTATGGCTCGGCGACCACCGCGACCTCGATCGACCACTCCGCCATGGTTTGCAAAAACAAGTCCTGCGCACCGGCGGAGTGGTTGACGTTCGCCTGGAGAAAGCGATAAGCCATAATTAATCTAATTACAGGTCATCGCCTCCTCACCTCCCTCGGGCTCAGGGAGGCGGCTGGTTGCTGCTGGGGCTTTGGCGGCTGGTAAAGCAGCTTTTGGCCCCCTTTTAGGTTTTGGTGGGCAGCATGATTTGCTGCCCAACCTGTGCTGCGCTGGTCTGTTCGCGGCTGTGCAAAGGGAGCACACAGCCGCAGACGCGCAACACTTGGCCGCTTTGTGGCCGGTCTGACCGCATCGATAGCATTCATCGCTGCGGTCAACCTCCGCGGTGCACTGAGCACGGACGTGCCCAGTCTGCAGGCACCGGAAGCACCGCCTCGGCCTGGATTCCAGCACTTTGACCTGTGCCGAAATCCACCCAACCAAAAGCCGCTCGCCATTTCCCAATCGCTTGGCAGCGACCACCGGACAGCGCACGAATAGGGAGCAGGTGCCCTGGGAATCACGCCGCATCTCACCGTGCGTCACCGATTCCCTCGTGCACCCTCCGCGCTGTACAACAGCAGCCGCCACCTCTTCAGCAGAGACGGAGTCGTCGAGTCCGGAGACCCTCAGATCCGCGCTCTTCATTGGCCTGGACACGGTCGCGAGATCCTCGCCTAACGTGTCCCTCAGTTTTTGCAGCAACTTCACCGGAGCCGGCTGGCTCTTGGGCTTCGCGATCGCCGCTGTGGCTTGCGACTGGGAAGTCGCCGCCGTCTTTTTCCCGCGCTTTGCCACCGTTGACCAGGCCACGTCCATGGACTCGGGTGCCGGTGGCAAAGGGCGGGGTGCCGCCTTTTTAGGAGCTGCCTTTGGAGCAGCTCCTTTCTGCCCCTTTTCACCCTTCTTGGGCTTCGGGGCTGCCGCAGGTTTTGATGGCTGTGGCCTTGCTTCAACCCCTGCACTTGGCTTTGGAGTAGTTGCTGCCGCAGCAGCGTTCCTCCTATCCGCCGCAAGCGGAGGTCGTAGGCGCTTCTCAGGAGAAAGCCTCTCCGCAAATGCCTCTAACCGTGCGTTCACCATGTTGCCTACTTGCAACATTAGTGAACGGGACAGCTCATCCAGCCGTTCGTCACCCTGCGAAAACAAGGGCTGCGAAGCCCCCACTCTCACAGGAGACGGTCGCCGCTGGGAATTAGAGGCACTGGCCTTCGAGACCTTCGCTACCTCCTTCCTGAGTTCAGCCATCTCTTTTCTCATCGCCGAGACTTCGCTCTGCAGGCGAACATTGTCCGCCAGCAGTCTGGCGTTCTCGTCGGCGACGTTTCTCTTGAGGAGGACGTCCACCACCGCCTTTATGGACGAAGCCGACTCCTTCAGAGCACGCTGGAGCGTTCCCTTTAGGTTCTTCGACTTCGTCGCGACCTCGCACACCATCGCAACGTCATTCATGACCATGCGATTGAGCGCGTCAGTCGTTTGGACGTCGTCCTCGCCTGCAACCTGCAGCCTTAAGGCCGCCCTGCTTGCCGAGATCTCTTGAGCACGCTCTTCGAGCAGCAGCTCCGTCTCCAGCTTTTTCTCCTTGAGGAACTCCCTGCGCTTGCTGCCCCCAGTCTTCAAGCTGTCCGCAAGAATGGATTGCGAACGTTCGCTGTCACTTGAGGACAGCGACGCAGGTCCCTCCTTTCGCCTTTTGGGCGCCTTCTTCGTACGGCTACTGGTCCCTGCGGGCCCCATGCGGCACACACTTCCAGCGTGTGGAGCGCCGTATCCTCCAGCGCCCCACATTCGTGGCAGGCCGGGGTCGGCTCCCGTCTCGCGATTTGGTGCAGGTACTTTCCGAAGCATCCATGTCCGGAAAGCACCTGCACCAATCGGAAGGTAAGCGACCCAAAACGCCGCCGCACCCACCTCCGAAGGACCGGGCGGATGGCCTCCACCGTCCACAGCCTAGGGCCCGGTGGAGCCAGGTCCTCCGTCCACCGCCGCAACAGGGCAGCCCGCGCTCGCCACCGCATGCGGGTGACCTCTTCCCACGCTGGGGGGTCTCCTCGAGCCCTCCTCGCCGCCACAAAGTGGTAAACTTCGGCGAGGATCTCCGCTTGGAGCTCCCAGGGGGGATCACCCGCAAGCACGCACGCTGCCGTCCAGGACACTGTCCGGTACCCGCGTATCGCCCTCGTCGCAATGACCCGCTGCGGACGTCGCAGCAGAGTCTTGTTTCCGCGGTCGAGGGCGTCCACCCAGACCGGTGCTCCATATAGAGCCATACTCCGGATTACTCCGGAGTAAAGCCGACGGCAGGTTGCGTTTGGGCCGCCCACGTTAGGCAGCAGCCTTCCCAAGGCGGCCGCAGCACCCACGACTCTCGGGGCAAGCTGGGTAAAGTGGGCCCCGAAAGCCCACCTCCCGTCCAGAATGAGACCCAGATATTTCATCTGGGTCCCCACCCGAACTGAGACCCCATCCAGATCGATCCGCGTTCCTGGAGGGGGTCCCCCACGAGGCCCATGGAACAATAGGGCCTCGGTCTTGGAGAGGGCGACCTCCAGCCTCAGGGCACGTATGCGGTCAACCACGATAGTTGTACCTACCGTAGCTAACCGCACCGCTTCCCTGAGGTCCCTCCCCTTGGCTACGACTAAGGTGTCATCCGCGTAGCACGCGACCCGCATGTTTGCGGGAAACGTGCCACGAAGCACCCAGTCGTAGCCTATGTTCCACAGGAGTGGACCCAGCACCGACCCCTGTGGAACCCCGCAGGAGACGCGATGGTGCCTCAAACCATCGCGTCCTACCACCAGAACCTCACGGTCCTGGAGGTAGTCAGCCAACAGCCTCTGCAGATACAGGGGCACTCCGTGATATCGGAGTGCCTCCTGTATTGTCCCGTGCGGGAGGCTGTTGAAGGCGTTGGCTATATCAAGCGAGACAGCCAACGCCTTTTCTCCGTCGCTGACCGCATCCTGCGTCCACCCTTTAAGCCAGAGCAGGGCGTCTATTGTCGACCGCCCCGCTCTAAACCCGTACTGGGTCTCTGACAACCCAGGCCCGGCACCCTCCAGGTGCCGAATGACACGGGAAGCTACTACTCTCTCCAGCAGATTACCCGTATCATCCAGCAGCACTATGGGCCTGTATCCGGAAGGCGAGTCGACAGGTCTACCCTCCTTCCGGAGCAGGCACAGTCGCCCGTTTTTCCACAGCTTCGGGAACCGTCCTGACGTGAGGCATGCGTCGAACAGTTCCCGAAGCCGGTCGCTCATCACCCCCAGAGCGATCCCAAGGGCCCGCCCCGGAATCCCGTCCGGGCCCGGCGCCGTCCTTTTCCCCCGCAAACGATCGACCGCAATCTGCATCTCCGCCTCTGACAATGGCGGGATAGAGGCCAGGTCCAACTCTTCTGGGGGGGAAGGCGCCACCATCATCGGGGGCACATGGTGAGGGCTGCTTCCTGGGAAGAGCCCACCCAGCACCCCGCTTAGAAATTGTGGCTCCAGAGACTCCGCGATAGGGGGCGTACGACCCCGGAACTTTTTCCGGGCAGCCCTGTACGGACGCCCCCAAGGGTCCCTGTCTAGTCCCACCAAGGCTTCGTCCCAAGCCTGGGACTTGGCCCGGCCGATAGCCAGCTGCAGTTCCCGCTTTGCCTCACGGTATACACCGTAAAGTCGGACCTCAGCAGTTAGCTCTTCAGCCGACATCTGCTCGTCAGTTCGGCCCCGACGTCGCTTCCGGCAGCGGGTGTAAGGCCGCCGAGCCCTCGAGCAGACGGCTCGAAGATCGGCAATCTCCGAGCTCCACCAGTACACTTCCCGGTGGTCGGGACGGCGCCGGGACCTCGGCATGGCCGTGTCACAGACAGACGTCACCGCTTCGCGGAAACGGCCCGCCGCGACGTCCACATCTAGGTGTGTGGGAGTGGCAAGCCACAACTGAACAATTGCCGCCTCTTTTGCCAGTTCGGCGTCGAGGCGACTGAGAGTCCAGCGAGGGAAATCCGCTTGTACCATGCGCTGGGCTATGGGAGGTGGAGATCTCGAACCTTACATACTTGTGGTCTGAGAGAGTCTCCACCTCCGACATTACCCTCCAGGCCCGGACACGTGCTGCGGCTGACGGGGTGGCGAATGATACATCCACCACGGACCCTCCGTTCCACCGCACGCACGTATGGACCGACCCTCTATTAAGCAGGGTCAGTCCTGTGGCAACCGCCCATTCCCTGACAATTGAACCCCGAGAGTCAGTGGAGGGGTTGCCCCAATCCCGGGCCTTGGCGTTCAAGTCCCCCAAGAGGAGGATCTGCCGCGCCACCTGCCTGCCTACTGCCGCGGCTAAAAGGTCTAGGGAGGCCTCCAGCTCCGCAATAGATTTGTTGGGGGAGAAGTACGTGCCGACGACAGCGTATTCTCCCCACTTGCCCACCACGTACCCCGAACCCCTCTCTTCAACTGAGAGAGGAGGACCGCCATCGACCCGTCTTACAATGGCAACGGAGCCGTCAAGGTCCCCAGCCCAGCAGGAATCAGGGGGAACATAGTACGGCTCCGCCGCGACCGCCACGTCTATTTGCCACTGTGCTAGGGTCTGCATAAGCAGGTCTTGTGCCCTGGCACAGTGGTTAAGGTTCGTCTGGAGGAAGTTATGATGTCGGACCTGATCCATTAATCGGACATCAAAACTTCCTCACACGCCGACTGGCATGTAACCTCGGGGGCGGTTTGGCTAGTTGCCGCGAGGGGGACCTGGGTCTTAGTGGCCTTCCCCTTCGTCTTCGGTGGGGCACAATTGCGTGCCCCCATCACATGCCCGGAGGGTCGCCCCGATTCCGCGCATATTGCTCGGCTCGGCCTTACCACAACTGGCTGCGCGATGGCCTGTGCCTCCACACCGGAAACACAGATCCCCTCTGTCAGCGGACGCAGGACACTGAGCACGCGTATGTCCCAGCCCCATGCATCTAAAGCAGCGCATGGGACGCGCCGCCAGTGCCTCTCGCTTGGAGCTCCCAGGGGGGGTCACCCGCAAGCACGCACCCCGCCGTCCAGGACACCGTCCGGTATCCGCGTATCGCCCTCGTCGCGATGACCCGCTGCGGACGTCGCAGCAGGGTCTTGTTCCCGCGGTTGAGGGCGTCCACCCAGACTGGTACTCCGTACAGGGCCATACTCCGGATCACTCCGGAGTAAAGCCGGCGGCAGGCCGCGTTCGGGCCGCCCACGTTTGGCAGCAGCCTTCCCAAGGCGGCTGCGGCACCCACGACTCTCGGGGCCAACTGGGAAAAGTGGGACCCAAAAGCCCACCTCCCGTCCAGGATGAGACCCAGATATTTCATCTGGGTCCCAACCGGGACCGGGACCCCGTCCAGCTCTATGCGCGTCCCTGGAGGGGGTCCCCCCCGAGGCCCATGGAACAAAAGGGCCTCGGTCTTGGAGAGGGCGACCTCTAGCCCAAGAGTGCGAATGCGATTGACCACAAGAGTGGTGCCCACCGTGGCCAACCGCACCACTTCCCTGAGGACCCTCCCCTTTGCTACGACTAGGGTGTCATCCGCGTAGCACGCGACCCGTATGTTTGCGGGAAGCGTGCCGCGAAGCACCCAGTCATAGCCTATATTCCACAGGAGTGGACCCAGTACCGACCCCTGTGGAACCCCGCAAGAGACGCGACGGCGCCTCAAACCGTCGCGTCCTACCACCAGGACCTCGCGGTCCTGGAGGTAGTCATCCAACAGCCTCCGCAGATACAGGGGCACTCCGTGATAGCGGAGTGCCTCTTGTATTGTTCCGTGCGGGAGGCTGTTGAAGGCGTTAGCTATATCAAGAGAGACAGCCAACGCCTTTTCCCCCTCCCTAACTGCGTCCTGCGTCCACCCTTTAAGCCAGAGCAAGGCGTCTATTGTAGACCGCCCCGCTCTGAACCCATACTGGGCCTCTGAAAGCCCAGGCCCAGTACCCTCTAGGTGCTGGATGACACGGGAAGCAACGATTCTCTCCAGCAGCTTACCCGTATCATCCAGCAATACTATTGGCCTGTATCCGGAAGGCGAGTCGAAGGGTCGACCCTCCTTCCGCAACAGGCACAGTCGGCCGTCTTTCCACAGCTTCGGGAACCGTCCTGACGAGAGGCATGCGTCAAACAGTTCCCGAAGCCGGTCACCCATCTCTCCCAAGGCGATCCATAGAACCCGCCCTGGAATGCCGTCTGGGCCTGGCGCCATCCTTTTCCCCCGCAGACGCCCGACCGCAGTCTCCATTTCCACCTCTGACAAAGGTGGAATAGAAGCATGGTCAAACTCCTCCTGGGGGGAAGGCGCCATTATTGGTGGCACGTGGTGAGGGCTGCTTTCGGGGAAGAGCCCTCCCAGCACCCTGCCTAGAAGCTCTGGCTCCAGGGACTCCGCGATGGGGGGCGTCTGGCCCCGGAACTTTTTCCGGGCAGCTCTGTACGGACGCCCCCAAGGGTCCCTGTCTAGCCCCTCCAGGGCTTCGTCCCAAGCCTGAGATTTGCCCTGGCTAATAGCTAGCTGCAGCTCTCGCTTGGCTTCACGGTATGTACCGTAAAGCCGGAGCTCAGCAGCCAGCTCATCAGCCGACATCTGATTATCGGTACGGCCCCGACGCCGCTTCCTGAAGCGGGTATAGGGCCGCCGCGCTCTCGAGCAGGCAGCTCGGAGATCAGCAATCTCCGAACTCCACCAAAACACCTCTAGATGGTTCCGGGATCTCGGCATGGCCGTGTCGCAAACGGCCGTCACCGCTTCGCGAAAACGGCCCGCCGCAACATCCACATCCGGATGCAAGGGGGCAGCAAGCCACGACTGGACGATCGCCGCCTCTTTCGCCAGTTCGGCATCGAGGCGACTTACCGTCCAGCGCGGAAAATCCGCTCGCACCACGCACTGACACCCACCCTGGCTGTCGGAGGTAGAGATCTCAAACCTTATATATTTGTGGTCCGAGAGAGTCTCCACCTCCGACATGACCCTCCAGGCCCGGACACGCGCCGCGACAGACGGGGTGGCGAACGACACATCCACCACGGTCCCCCCGTTCCATCGCACGCACGTGTGGACCGACCCTCTATTCAGCAGGGTCAGTCCTGAGGCAACCATCCATTCGCTGACCGTCGCACCGCGAGAGTCAGTAGACGGATTGCCCCATTCCCGGGCCTTAGCGTTAAGGTCTCCCAGCAGAAGGACCTGCCGTGGCACTTGCCTTCTTACCGCCGCGGCCAGGAGGTCCAGAAAGGCCTCCAGCTCCGCGAAGTTTTATTGGGAGAGAAATACGTGCCAACAACGGCGTATTCTCCCCATTTGCCCACGACGTACCCTGAACCCCTCTCTTCGACTGAGAGAGGGGGACCACCACCCGCCCGTCTTATTAAGGCAACGGAACCGTCCAGGTCCCCAACCCAACAGGAATGGGAGGGAACAAAGTACGGCTCCGCCGCGACAGCAACATCTATTTGCCACTGCGCCATGCTCTGCATTAGCAGATCTTGTGCCCTAGCTCAGTGGTTTAGATTAGTCTGGAGGAAGTTGTGATGCCGGACCTGATCCATCAGTTCAATCTGACATCACAACCTCCTCGCACGCAGACTGGCATGCAACCTCGGGGGTAGCCCGGCTAGTTGTCGCGGGGAGGGCCTGGGTCCCAGTGACCTTCCCCTTCGTCTTTGGAGGGGCGCAATTACGTGCCCCCATTACATGTCCGGAAGGCCGCCCCGACTCCGCGCATATCGCGCAGCGAGGCTCGGCCTTCCTACAGCTGGCTGCCCGATGGCCTGTGCCACCACAACGAAAACACAGGTCTCCCCTGTCAGTAGCCGCTGGACACTGGGCGCGCGTGTGTCCCAGACCCATGCACTTGAAGCAGCGCATGGGACGCGCCGCCAATGCCACCACGCGCACTGAGCTCCACCCCACTAAAAACCTGCCCTTTTCCAGCAGTATTTTGGCTGCTGAAGTCGGGCAAGACACAAGGGCGGAGCTGACGCCGCTTATGCCGGGGCGAATCTCTCCAGCCTTGACCAGCTGGACGTTACAGGCTCCCGCCTTGGCAACCGCTGCCGCCAGTTTATCTTTCGTGGCCGCATCATCCAGGCCCGTAATCCTCAAATCGGTGGATTTAACGGGTCTGGCGATGTTAGCCACTTCAGACAGGACGCCGCGCAGTTTCTCCGCAAGCTTGTCCGCTTTCTCGTTATTTTGGGAGCCAGGAATCTCTAACATTCTGGCTCCCGTGGCCGTCTGGCGGAAGCGGAGCCGATCGATCCCCAGCTCCTGGAGATCGATTTTCTCCTGCGCCACGTTCATTACTGTGCCGTACGTGACCCCCTTCTCCGCAGCCTCGGGTAGAAGCGACAGAACTACAGCCGCGGATTTTGGGGGTTTCAGCACAGCTTTGGCCTTCGAAGCAGCAGAGGCTACCGGCTTAGCCCTTGTGGTTGAGACACGAGATGTGGGGGCAACCGCAGGTACAGGTTGAGGAAGAGAAGACTTCCCCTTCCCCTTCCCTTTGCCTCTCTTCACCACCGTTACCCAAGTTTCCGCCTGAGGGACAGCGGAGGGGATAGTCCCAGAGGAAGAGGGACCCGCATTCGGTACTTCAGTAGTGGTGGCGACAATCTTAAGTGCCTGAGTGCGCTTGCCCACTTTTTGAGCGGAATTGCGAACCGGCTCAATAGCTGCTTTTGGTGGCCCGACAGCTGCCGCAGTCTTTTTGGCGTTTTTAGCGTCCGCCTTAAGAGGAGGACGGACCTTCGGGGCTGGCAAAATCCGGTCTTCGACCACCGCGAGTCGGGCATTGAGCATTTGCCCGAACGTAGTGGTCAAGGAGCGCCTCAGCTCCTCTATAACTTCGGCACCCAGTATAGGGACTGGGGGTGCCTGTTTATCAGTCACGGCGGCAGCAGTGGCAGCCGCGGCAGCCTCCGACTTGGCTTCGGTGAAGCCGCGACGCAACGCCTTCACCTCCGCCTTGCGAGACTCAACCTCGAGGCGCAGGCGAGAGTTCTCAGCTCTAAGCCGCCGCGTCTCTTCAGCCTCGCTCCTATTCGCTAGGGCATCGACCACCTCCCTCAGGGTCGATGTTGACCTCTTTAATCTTCCTACGAACTCGCCTTTGAGGTTGCCAGATTTCCTGTCAACCTCCAAAATGCAGGCGAGGCTTTCACCCGCATGCGCCCTCAGCTCCTGGGCGTTCAGCGTACTGATATCACCCACCAACGCACAGGCATCAGACTCACTTTCGGTGCAGGTCATGCCAGTAACTACAGCAGCCGGTGCCTTCTTGTAGCGTCTAGCTTGCAGGAGCTCCTCCAGCTCCCCGTCCGACAACGCCGGTGAACTTTTGACAAAGTCCTTGCGAGAGAGGCTCGCTTTGGCGGTTCTCTTTCCCCCTCTTCTGGCAGTGTGCACCTTAGCCGCAGCCGTTCCTTCGGTCTCCGTGTCAGAGTCTAAATGCCCTGGCACGAAATACGAAGTAGACGGCCGCTTTCGGCAGCTGCCCTCACCCCCATCTGTCTCTTCAGACAAGTCCGTCGACACTCCCGCACCCTCCATTGAAGTCTCTAGGAGGTCCGCCGGAGGGTAGGAGTAGCCCTGAGAAGGGCCTTTTCCTTCTACAGCCTCAGGGAGGTCCGTAGAGATGATGTCGGAGGAGGGGCCCTGAAAAGGGCCTTTTATAAACCTCCCCGACGAATCCCTCAATGGTTTCGACATCCCGTTCACAGTTCCCGCACTTGATAACTGTGAGGCAGAGTATTAGCCTGTCTGAACACCTGCGTTACCGGGTTCAGACAGTTTCCAGGGGCACCACGTGGAGGTTCTCTGCGCTTATGGGGAGCCCCCAGAGGTAGAGAACCTTTTTTTTTTTTTTTTTTTTGTGGGGGGGAAAATGCCTGGCATTTCCTTTCCTTCCCAGGGATGAAGGAAAGGGGTATGTGGGGCTCGAACCCACTAAAACCCCCCCCCGTGAGCAGTCCCTCGCCGAGGTGGGGCAAGATAGGGTCGCGCTAGCAGTCACTATCTTGCCCCGGCGGTAGGCCCGGATGCAAACCGGGCCACTGCGTCCATGGAGGGGTGACCTTGCTCACCAAGGCCACCCCCCAGACGTGTGGAGCCGTGCAAGCCGATGGAGAGGTCCCTGACTCTCCACCAGTGACCCCACTACAGAGGAGGAGAGAGGAGGCGGGCGAACCGCCTCCTCCTCCCCCCCGTCCGTCTGCGCCGGATCGGGTCAGAAAGGGGATCAGCCTCTCTGGCCCGCTCCGCGGCCTCCTTCTGCGCCATTACTGCTTCGCAGAAGGAAACCACTGCCTGCCACGATCTTTCGCTGCCGAGCATGGCGTCTACCACGCTCGGCAGGGAAAGATTTCCGCCTATAGTAGCTAAAAGTGTGTGCCGCTGTGGGCCCCATGCGGCACACACCTCCAGCGTGTGGAGCGCCGTATCTTCCTGCGCCCCACATTCGTGGCAGGCTGAGGTCGGCTCCCGTCTCGCGATTTGGTGCAGGTACTTGCCGAAGCATCCGTGTCCGGAAAGCACCTGCACCAATCGGAAGGTAAGCGACCCAAAACGCCGCCGCACCCACCTCCGAAGGACCGGGCGGATGGCCTCCACCGTCCACTGCCCGGGGACCGGTGGAGCCAGGTCCTCAGTCCACCGTCGCAACAGGGCAGCCCGCGCCCGCCTACGCATGCGGGTGACCTCTTCCCACGCTGGGGGGTCACCACGGGATTTCCTCGCCGCCACAAAGTGGTATAGTTCGGCGAGGATCTCCGCTTGGAGCTCCCAGGGGGGGTCACCCGCAAGCACGCATCCCGCCGTCCAGGACACCGTCCGGT
This sequence comes from Lomographa bimaculata, assembly GCA_948107665.1. Classification (NCBI taxonomy): domain Eukaryota; kingdom Metazoa; phylum Arthropoda; class Insecta; order Lepidoptera; family Geometridae; genus Lomographa; species Lomographa bimaculata. Next base: position 27,434,597 of record OX403584.1, on the reverse strand, counting down.
ATCCGCGTATCGCCCTCGTCACGATGACCCGCTGCGGACGTCGCAGCAGGGTCTTGTTCCCGCGGTTGAGGGCGTCCACCCAGACTGGTGCCCCATACAGGGCCATACTCCGGATCACTCCGGAGTAAAGCCGGCGGCAGGCCGCGTTCGGGCCGCTCACGTTTGGCAGCAGCCTTCCCAAGGCGGCTGCGGCACCCACGATTCTCGGGGCCAACTGGGAAAAGTGGGCACAAAAAGCCCACCTCCCGTCCAGGATGAGACCCAGATATTTCATCTGGGTCCCAACCGGAACCTGGACCCCGTCCAGCTCCATCCGCGTACCTGGAGGGGGTCCCCCCCGAGGCCCATGGAACAAAAGGGCCTCGGTCTTGGAGAGGGCGACCTCTAGCCCAAGAGTGCGAATGCGATTGACCACAAGAGTGGTGCCCACCGTGGCCAACCGCACCACTTCCCTGAGGTCCCTCCCCTTTGCTACGACTAGGGTGTCATCCGCGTAGCATGCGACCCGCATGTTTGCGGGAAGTGTGCCGCGAAGCACCCAGTCATAGCCTATATTCCTATATAGAGGTAGAGAACCTTTTTTTTTTTTTTTTTTTTTTTTGTGGGGGGGAAAATGCCTTGCACTTCCCTTCCTTCCCAGGGGTGAAAGAAGGGGGTATGTGGGGCTCGAACCCACTAAAAACCCCCCCGTGAGCAGTCCTTCGCCAAGGTGGGGCAAGATAGGGTCGCGCTAGCAGTCACTATCTTGCCCCGGCGGTAGGCCCAACCGGGCCATTGCGTCCATGGAGGGGTGACCTTGCTCACCAAGGCCACCCCTCAGACGTGTGGGGCCGTGCAAGCCGGTGGAGAGCCCCCTGGCTCTCCACCAGTGATCCCACTACAGGGGAGGAGAGAGGAGGCGGGCGAACTGCCTCCTCCTCCCCCCCGTACGTCTGCGCCGGAGCGGGTCAGATCTGGGGTCGACCTCTCTGGCCCGCTCCGCGGCCTCCTTCTGCGCCATTACCGCTTCGCAGAAGGAGACCACCGCCTGCCACGATCTCTCGCTGCTAAGCATGGCGTTTATCACACTCGGCAGGGAGAGATCTCCACCTATGATCGCTGAAAGCGTGTGCCGCTGGGGGCCCCATGCGGCACACACCTCCAGCGTGTGGAGCGCCGTATCCTCCAGCGCTCCACATTCGTGGCAGACCGGGGTCGGCTCCCGTCTCGCAATTTGGTGCAGGTACTTTCCGAAACATCCGTGTCCAGAAAGCACCTGCACCAATCGGAAGGTCAGCGACCCAAATTGCCGCCTTACCCACCTCCGAAGGACCGGGCGGATAGCCTCCACCGTCCACAACCCAGGGACTGGTGGAGCCAGGTCCTCCGTCCACCGCCGCAACAGGGCAGCCCGCGCCCGCCTTCGCATACGTGTGACATCCTCCCACGCTGGGGGGTCCCCACGGGACCTCCTCGCCGCCACAAAGTGGTAAACTTCGGCGAGGATCTCCGCTTGGAGCTCCCAGGGGGGGTCACCCGCAAGCACGCACCCCGCCGTCCAGGACACCGTCCGGTAACCGCGTATCGCCCTCGTTGCGATGACCCGCTGTGGACGTCGTAGCAGGGCCTTGTTCCCGCGGTTGAGGGCATCCACCCAGACCGGTGCCCCATACAGAGCCATACTCCGGATTACTCCGGAGTAAAGCCGACGGCAGGTTGCATTCGGGCCGCCCACGTTCGGCAGCAGCCTTCCCAAGGCGGCTGCAGCCCCCACGACTCTCGGGGCCAACTGGGAAAAGTGGGCTCCGAACGCCCACCTCCCATCAAGGATGAGACCCAGATATTTCATCTGGGTCCCTACCCGAACTGAGACCCCGTCCAGCTCGATCCGCGTTCCTGGAGGGGGTCCCCCCCGAGGCCCATGGAACAATAGGGCCTCGGTTTTGGAGAGGGCAACCTCCAGCCCCAGAGCACGTATGCGGCCGACCACAGTAGTTGTACCCACTGTAGCCAACCGCACCACCTCCCTAAGGTCCCTCCCCCTGGCTACGACAAGGGTGTCATCAGCGTAGCACGAGACCCGCAGGTTAGCGGGAAGCGTACCACGAAGCACCCAGTCGTAGCCTATGTTCCACAGGAGTGGACCCAGCACTGACCCCTGTGGAACCCCACATGAGACGCGATGGCGCCTCAAACTATCGCGTCCATCCACCAGAACCTCACGGTCCTGGAGGTAGTCAGTCAACAGCCTCCGCAGATACATGGGCACTCCGTGAAAGCGGAGCGCCTCCTGTATTGCTCCGTGCGGGAGGCTGTTGAAGGCGTTGGCTATATCAAGAGATACAGCCAACGCCTTTTCCCCCTCACTGACCACATCCTGTGTCCACTCTTTTAGCCAGAGCAGGGCATCGATAGTAGACCGCCCCGCTCTGAACCCGTACTGGGCCTCAGACAGCCCAGGCCCAGCACCCTCAAGGTGCCGGATGACACGGCCAGCCACCACTCTCTCCAGCAGCTTACCCGTATCATCCAGCAAGACTATGGGCCTATATCCAGAAGGCGAGTCAGCAGGTCGACCCTCCTTCCGGAGCAGGCATAGTCGGCCGTCTTTCCACAGCTTCGGGAACCGTCCTGATGTGAGGCATTCATCGAACAGTTCCCGAAGCTGGTCACCCATCTTCTCCAGGGCGATACTCAGGACCCGCCCTGGAATCCCGTCTGGACCCGGCGCCGTCCTTTTCCCCCGTAAGCGGTTGACCGCAATCTCCATCTCCGCCTCTGACAAGGGCGGGATAGAGGTCGGTTCCAACTCCTCCGGGGGGGAAGGCGTCATCATTGAGGGCACGTGGTGAGGGCTGCTTCCAGGGAAGAGCCCACCCAGCACCCTGCTCAGAAGGTCCGGTTCCAGGGATTGCGCGATGGGGGGCGTCCGGCCCCGGAACTTTTTCCGGGCAGCCCTGTACGGACGCCCCCAAGGGTCCCTGTCTAGTCCCGCTAGGGCTTCGTCCCAGGCCCTGGATTTGGCTCGGCCGATGGCTAGCTGCAGCTCACGCTTGGCTTCACGGTACACACCGTAAAGCCGGAGCTCTACAGCCAGCTCCTCAGCCGACATCTGGTCGTCGGTTCGACCCCGACGTCGTTTCCTGCAGCGGGTGTAAGGCCGCCGCGCTCCCGAGCAAACGGCTCGGAGATCAGCGATCTCCGAGCTCCACCAATATACCTCCCTGTGGTCGGGACGGTGCCGGGACCTCGGCATAGCCGTGTCGCAGATGGCCGTCACCGCTTCGCGGAAACGGCCCGCCGCAACGTCCACATCTTGGTGCATAGGGGCGGCAAGCCATTTCTGGACGATCGCCGCCTCTTTTGCCAATTCGGCGTCGAGACGACTAATTGTCCAGCGAGGGAAATCCGCCTGCACCATGCTATTGGAACGTCCCTGGCTGTGGGAGGTGAAGAACTCGAACCTTACATATTTGTGGTCTGAGAGAGTCTCCACCTCCGACATTACCCTCCAGGCCCGGACCCGTGCCGCGGCAGACGGGGTGGCGAACGATAAATCCACCACGGACCCCCCGTTCCACCGCACGCACGTGTGGACCGACCCTCTATTAAGCAGGGTCAGTCCTGTGGCAACTGCCCACTCCCTGACAATCGAACCCCGAGAGTCAGTGGAGGGGTTGCCCCAATCCCGGGCCTTGGCATTCAGATCCCCCAAGAGGAAGACCTGTCGCCCCACCTGCCTGCCTACTGCCGCAGCTAGGAGGTCCAGGAAGACCTCCAGCTCCGCGACAGTTTTGTTGGGGGAGAAGTACACGCCAACGACAACGTACTCTCTCCATTTGGCCACCACATACCCCGTACCCCTCTGTTCGATTGAAAGGGGGGGAGCGCCGTCCCCCCGACTTACAATGGCAACGGAGCCTTCTACGTCCCCAGCCCAGCAGGAATGGGTCGGAACAAAGTATGGCTCCGCCGCGACAGCAACATCTATTTGCCACTGCGCCAGGCTCTGCATAAGCAGGTCTTGAGCCCTGGCGCAGTGGTTAAGATTAGTCTGCAGGAAGTTGTAATGTCGGACCTGATCCATCAGTCAGACATCACAACCTCCACGCTCGCCGACTGGCCTGCGCCCTCGGGTGCGGCCTGGCTAGTTGCCACAGAGTAGGCCTGTGTCCTAGCAGCCTTGCCCTTCGTCTTAGGTGGAGCGCAATTTCGTGCCCCCATTACATGTCCAGACGGCCGCCCCGACTCCGCGCATATTGCGCAGCGAGGCTCGGTCCTCCCACAGCTGGCCGCCTGATGACCTGGTCCTCCACAGCGGAAACACAGGTCCCCTCTGTCATCGGATGCGGGACATTGGGCTCGAGTGTGTCCCAGCCCCATGCACCTAAAACAGCGCATGGGACGCGCAGCTAGTGCCACCACGCGTACTGAGCTCCACCCAACAAGGAGTCTGCCCTTTTCCAGCAGCACTTTGGCTGCCGAAGTTGGGCAAGACACAAGGCTAGTACCGACGCCGCTTATGCCAGGGCGAATTTCTCCGGCTTTTACCATGCTGACGTCGCAGCCACCTGCCTTAGCCACCGCCGCAGCCACTTTCTCCTTAGTGGCTGCATCATCCAAGCCCGTAATCCTCAAATCAACGGATTTAACGGGCCTGGCGATGATGGCCACCTCGGACAGGACACCTCGGAGTTTCTCCGCAAGCTTGTCCGCCTTCACTTGATTTTGGGAGCCAGGAATCTCCAACATCCTGGCTCCTGTGGCCGTCTGACGAAATCGGAGCCGGTCGATTTCCAGCTCCTGGAGATTAATCTTCTCTTGTGCCACGTCCATAATCGTGCCATACGTGACCCCTTTCTCCACGGCCTCGGGCAGTAGGGACATCACTATGGCCGCGGACTTTGGGGGTCTCAGCACCGTCTTAGTCTTCATGGCAACTGAGGCAGCCGGCTTTGCCTTCGCAGTGGGGGCACGAGCTATGGGGGCAACCGCAACTGCAGGGTGAGGAAGAGAGGACTTTCCCTTCCCCTTGCCTTTCTTAACCACCGTCACCCAGGTTTCTGCCTGGGAGACAGCGGATGGGCCATCCATTGGGGTAGAAGGACCCGCAGTCGGTAGCTCAGAAAGGGTAGCGACAGCCTTAAATGTCGGAACGGCCCGCTTGCCTGCTTTGTGGGAGGGATTCCGAGCCGACTTAGGGGCCGGCTTAGGTGATGTCGTAGCTGCTGCAGCCCTTTTTGCGTTTATAGCGTCCGCTTTAAGTGGGGGACGCACCGTCGGGGCGGGCAAAAGCCGGTCCTCGAACACCGCAAGTCGGGCATTCAGCATTTGCCCGAATGTTGTAGTTAAGGACCGCCTTAGCTCCTCCACTATTTCGACATCCAGCTGAGAGGCGGTGGGTGACTGTTTCTCAGCCACGGCTGCCGCAGTAGCAGCCGCAGCAGCCTCCGACTTTGCTTCGGTGAAGCCGCGACGTAGCGCCTTTACCTCAGCCTTGCGCGACTCAACTTCGAGGCGCAGGCGGGAGTTCGCCGCCCTAAGCCGCCGCGTCTCTTCGGCCTCGCTCCTACAAGCTAGGGCATCAACCACCTCCCTCAGGTTGGATGAAGATCTCTTTAGACGACCCACAAACTCGCCTTTGAGGTTGCCAGACTTCTTTGCAACCTCCAATATGCAGGCTAAATCTTCAGCAGCACGTGACTTAAGTTCCTGGGCGTTCAGCGTGCTTATGTCAGCGTTTATTGCACCAGCATCGGACTCACTTTCAGTACCGGACACAAAACCAGCGACTGCAGCAGCTGGTCCCCTCTTAAACCGCCTGGCTCGCAAGAGCTCCTCTAGCTCCCCATCCGACAGTGTCGGAGAACTTCTGATGAAGTCCTTCCGGGACGGGCCCGCTTTTGCGGTCCTCTTTCCCCCTCTCTTAGCAGTGTGGACCTTCGCGGCCATCGTCCCTTCGGTCTCCGTGTCAGAGTCCAAATGCCCGGGCACAAAGCACGAAGAAGACGGCCGCTTTCGGTAGCTGCTCTCCCCTTCCATTTCGGAAAACTCCGAAGACACTCCCGCACCCTCCATTGAAGCCTCTAGGAGGTCCACTGAAGGGTAGGAGTGGCCCTGAGAAGGGCCTTTTTCTTCTACTACGTCCGTACGTTCTACGTCCGTAGAGAGGTCGGAGGAGGGGCCCTGAAAAGGGCCTTTTACGAACCTCCCCGACGAATCCCGCAATTTAGACATCCCGTCACAGTTCACAGTTCCCGCACTTGATAACTGTGAGGCAGAGTATTAGCCTGTCTGAACACCTGCGTTACCGGGTTCAGACAGTTTCCAGGGGCACCACGTGGAGGTTCTCTGCGCTTATGGGGGAGCCCCCAGAGGTAGAGAACCTAACCTAACCTAACCTAACCGCGGATTTCCTGGCAAACTTGCCGCCTGCATGTTGCAACTGCATCCATGCAAAGCAGCCGAAGATGGACCACAATGCCTTCAGCAGTGAGTGTGCCATCAGGCGAAAGTGGGATGCACTGGCGAGACAAGCAGTAGCATACTGCTAAGGTGGTCCCAGGTGCATTCCCCGATGCCCTTTTTAGGGGCCTGGAGCAACGCGGAAACGACCACCAGGCTTCTCCAGAATATGCAGTGTTGGTGCTTGATGGAGACAACGCACCGTTAGAGCTGACCATTGACAACAAGCTGACATTTAACAGTCACGCTTCCAAAATGTGCAAGAAGACATTAAATGTGTACATGCGGTTGTCAAAGGCAGCCTGGGATTGTTGGAACCTCCACCGAGATGTGACAGTCAACACATACACTGCAACTGTAGAGCCAAAATCCGTGTATGCCGCAAGCGCTTGGGCGTCTGCGGCCAAAAAACTGGGCGTTCAGGAGATACCCTACCCAGCAGAAAAATGGGCCTGCAATTGGTGCAATTGCTTGCCAATTACAGAGCGACCAAGGAGTTATCAGAAGCCCAGAACGAGTTTCGGGGTTTTGCAGCGATCCCAAGATTATTCTTGGAGACCGCAGTAAGCCCCCACTCACTTCATCCGCTCACCGCTGGCGTGAGAGCGGATGAATTAGCAAAGACCGCAGCCCTTACAGCGAAAATGAATCCTGACTATGACCGAATACCGACTCCATTCGGCAAGCGACAAATTAGTTTGTACACGCATGACGAATGGAACCGGAGGTATAAGTCAGGAGACACGGCTACAAATACCGCAAAATTTTTCCGAAGCTCTCCAGGCCTCAAATATTGTTAATAATGTGTTATTAAAATGAAATATGTAGGAGAGGTACGAGACTATAATCTAAGATAAAATAACTGTAATAAATATGTGTTAGAATAATTGTACTACAACGGTCGAGATATCTCCCGAAAAGTATTAGATATATAAATTGACATACAATGTACAGTACTGTATAAATGTATTATAAATGTGCTTTTACTAACTTGAAAGACTTAAGATAAATATTTTACTAGAATAAGAACTATTATGTTGTGACTAATTTGATAAATGAAAATGTGATATTAGAATAAGGTGCACTTTTTAACTGTTTACATAGAATAAGATTATTTTTTCTTTTTTATTATGTAAAATTATAAGACTGAATGAAAAAATTATTAAAGCACCCTAAATCCCTGATAATGTTAGGGAGCAACACGCTTTAAAAAAAAAAAAAAACCTAACCTAACCTAACCTTAGTGATAGGAGGGTGAGATTAAGGTATGCTGGTGAGGAATACCAAAAAGTGACCAACAAAGGTTGCGTCCAGGGATCCATCGGGGGACCTATACTATGGAATTTAATCCTGGACCCCCTCCTAAAAGGACTCGATAAAGGCGGTCAATACAACCAAGCTTTCGCAGACGACGTTGTGCTTGTCTTCGATGGAGAGACTACCCAGGAGGTCCAGGTTCATGCCAACGCCGCACTTGAATATGTTCAAGAGTGGGGTGTCAGAAACAAATTGAAATTCGCGCCTCAAAAGACCAATGCGATGGTTATCACGCGAAAATTAAAGTTTGACACACCGCGCTTGAGCATGGGCGGGGTCGACGTTGGCATGTCAAAGGAAATTAAGATCTTGGGTCTCACCATCGATGACAAACTAACATTTAACTCACACGTGAGTAGTGTCTGCCGCAAAGCCCTAAATTTTTATAAGCAGCTGTCGAGGGCCGCTCGAGTAAACTGGGGAATACAACCTGAAGTCATAAAGACAATATACACCGTTGTGGTCGAACCAACCATCCTGTACGCTGCAAGTGCATGGGCGCCTGCTACTCGTAAATTAAGTGTTAAGAAGCAGCTTGATGCAGTGCAGCGTGGCTTCGCACAGAAGATAATAAAGGCATACAAGACGGTCTCCCTTAACTCGGCTCTACTACTCGCTGGGTTGCTTCCTATGGACGTAAGAGTCAGGGAAGCAGTCTCTCTTTATGAGATAAAGAAAGGATATTCCCAGCAAGTAGTAGAAGACCGGGAGATAGAGAGACTTGTAGCCTTTTCGGAAACCCTGCATCCTGCGTAAAAAACAGGGCTGCACTATACTTGCGTGGCAGACGGTGCAGCATTAGAACAGTATAACAACAATGGCCTGAACATTTTCACAGATGGCAGTAAACTCGAGGGGAAAGTCGGAGCGGCGCTGTCAGTATGGGAAAACGGCGTGGAGATCAGTACCCGGAAGTATAAATTGGAACAATGCTGCACCGTATACCAAGCAGAACTGCTGGCCCTGTTTGAAGCCACAAACCAGGCACTTCGCATTGCGAGGCCTCGCTGTAACATCTACTGCGACTCCAGAGCCGCACTCGAGACGGTGGTCAACAGCGTTTCCCTCCATCCCTTGGCAATAAAAACAAGAGCCAACATCACCAAAATAAAAGAAGATGGTACGACTCTTCAGTTGTTCTGGATAAAAGCACATGTAGGATTGGAGGGAAACGAAAGAGCGGACTATTTAGCAAAAAGCGCAGCGTTAAATTTAAAAAGAAAGTCGGACTATGATAAATGCCCAGTTTCATTCGTCAAGCGAAAACTCCGAATGGCGTCCCTTGACGAATGGAACCAGCGCTATAAAAGTGAAGAGACGGCTTCTATAACTAAGATCTTCTTTCTGGATGCGATTGTGGCATACCCCCTAGTAAAGAAAATTGGCTTAGACCCTACTACCGTTCAGTTGATGACTGGGCATGGTGGGTTCTCCTCGTACTTGTACCGTTTCAAGCGCAAGGAGAGCCCGGCGTGTAGATGCGACCCACAGAACGAGGAATGTGTTATGCATGTTATAACAGCATGCCCCATTTATGGCAAACAGCGTTTCGATACGGAACAAGAGATAAATTTGGACATAAAAATAGACAATATTAGTAAAATTTTAGAACATAAAGATACTAGATATATATTTATTTAATTTTGTAAAATGGTAATAAAATGCGTTGTGAATAATAATAAAAAGTAAAAATAGAATGGACTGTCACATATTGAAAAATAGGTGGCAAGTACTTTTTGGATACAAGAGTGTAGTAATAATAAAGACTATATTTATATAATAGAAAACAATTTATAACAAAATTTCTCAGTAAACTTAATAAAAGTATAATTTTAAACTCCAAAAATTTGAAATAATTGAAAAAATGACTAATATGAAAAACCGTTATAAAAGGTCTCTGATAACGTCAGAGGAACCACGCAGAATAAAAAAAAAACCTAACCTAACCTAACCTTACAGCGAAAATGAAGTCATGGCAATACCAAACTGTCGTATGAAGTATGAATGACGTTTTCGCTTTTGACGTTTGTTTTTTTTCTTTTTTCTAATAATATGTGCTTCGCAATCTTGTGCATTTAGCCAGTGTCAAGTAATAATATATTTCAAGTTTATTTCATATTAAAAGTCCTAGTCACAAGTCATAGTTAAAGTCAAGTAAAACAGTCAAGGTCCAAACATAGCCAAGTTATACCCTAGTAAAGTGGTAAAAACTTTACGAGAACTTCTATTGTAGTTTTGGGGCCATTCTATTGTAATTTTCACTTTCGCGGCAAAACTGCGACGTTTGTTTTCTCGTCCAACTCTTGTAAAAAGCTAAAACTTGGGCTAAAACGTAGTGGCTCTTTGGAATGGGCTTTTATCACGAATTCACGACTGTCAGAACTGTTGGCGTATTCAAAAAAAGATCGGCAAAGTGTGCTGAACCATAACCTGCAAATATGTTTTGTTTAGTATCTCTATAACTAGGCCTTCTAAAACGACAATTCTTTTAAAATGAAGCTCAGAAGGCAACCAGCCTTACATAAGATATTTTTTTATCTATATACGATGCTATTTTACTTCAACTAAAATGATGTACCTTGGGTATATATCTTATTTATCTCTGGTATGGGAGTTCGCCATTGTTCATTATTCTTGGAACCATAAATCAAAAAAAGAACATGAAATATTTGACATACAGTTTTTTGACTTTGACGGCTTTGCAGGCACGTCCTATACAAAAGTCGTTTTAGCTGTATGCAACTATGCAGGCACAATCTTGAGTTGTTTCGTCTATTGGGTACTATAACGTCACAAAGGCGGGGAAATAATATTGAATTAGTTTTTACAAATGTAGCTCTCTCTAGAATATACAAAGAAGGCAGTGTAAATATTTTATAGCTTTTGAAGTAAGGACGGCAACTATCTGTAGACTGTAGGTGAAACATTGCTCTAATGCATCGTTTTTGGGTTTTTAAGGCGACTTTGTCAAAATCAAAATCGTTTATTCACATGGGCCCCAAAGAGGCACTCATGAAAGTTAATTAATCTATTGCCAGATTCGCAAAATTACAGTCATCTCGAGAAAAACCTGGCAAGAAACTCGGCGGCGCATTTTTTATCAATATTTTTTTTTTTTTAAATATTCTTACATCTCTAATACATAATTTTCTTAACCTAGGTGTTATTATGGTAGTCGCTAGAAAGAGCCTGTGCAGTTTGCTTCCATGCATCCTTGTCATTAATATAGTCTGTGGTCTTATAGTATGCTTTCTTAATTAATGCCCGTTTTATTACAGATTTGAACTTTCCCAGTGGTAATTCAGTTACGATTTTAGGAATTCTATTGTAAAATCTAACCCCATTTGCCATAAAAGATTTATTCGTTTTGCTAAATCTAAATGCGCGCACTGTAATTTTATGTTTACATCTAGTATTAAGATTGTGTGCGTCGCTTCTTAATTTATATTTACCAATATTTTTGCGAACATGCATAATATTTTCAAAGATGTAAAGCGAAGGCATGGTAAGTATGCCTGTTTCTTTAAATAATTCCCTGAGAGATTCGCGTGGACCCATATCATATACCTATTGTTGTCAGTGGAGTTCCCTCAAAAGATAATCCCATATCGTAATACTGACGCAACTAGTCCATGGTAGGCTGTGATCAGAGCATCTCTGTTTATTTATTATTTATTTATTTGTGACAGGCTAGTGTTTGACCACTATCTCGCCTGATGGTAAGTGACGATGTGATCGAAGCTGGTAAACACACTAGACCTGGATCACTAGACTGGACCTAGTTTACTATCCCGGATAACCTGAATAATGCATAAGCCGAAGAACTTATTCTTTTTGACAAAGTCTCAATATGAAACTTCCAATTTAATCTTTTATCAATTGTCAAGCCTAGAAATTTTGAGGAATCTATTTCACGAATATTTTCATCATGGTACTGTATCTTTACATTCCTTAAAAGCGAGCGCTGACTAAAATGTATGACGTGTGTTTTATTTAGTTTGATTTTTAAATTATTATTGTCCAGCCATGATATTATTGAATTGAGTGTATTATTAATGTCTAATACATATAGATTCTTATTTCTACAATTAATCGTGATTGTACTATCATCTGCAAAGAGAGTCGTCGGATGTCCAATGGCTTTAGGTAGGTCATTAACATATAAAATATAGAGAAGCGGACCCAGCACGCTACCCTGTGGAACCCCGTATGTAGGTGAACGTTCCTCTGATCTATATATTTCTTCGTTTTTTGTACATATATTTATCCTAGAGACTTCCGTATGATGTTTTCTATTTGTGTAGAAATTGGTCATTTGCACTAAATTGAGTTACTAAACTTACTTAGTCCTGTCAAACTTAATTTTTGTCTAATCTTGCATTTTCTGACTAGGTTTTGGACTAAAGCAGGTCTAAAACGAATTTTAAGCTAGTTTAGTTAATTCTGAACGATAGAATTAGCACCATTTACTTATAAATGAAGACCTGAAAAGCAATCAAACACTTTTGAGTAGCACTCACAGTTAGTTTTTTTTGCCCTTGCATTTTATCACAATAAACTATACAAAAACACACGAAATCGTAACAAAACCTAATAAACATTTCAAAATGTAACAAATGTTTTAAGGAAGCAAAGCAGTGAAACTAACTTCTACTTCTTCTTTAAATGAGCAAAGCAGTGAGGAAGTTTTTTTTTTTTCCTTAGTTTTGGCTTCGCAATCTTATGCATTTGGCCAGTGTCAAGTGATAATATATTTCAAGTGTATTTCATATTATAGGTCCTAGTCACAAGTCACAGTCAAAGTCAAGTAGAAGAGTCAAGGTCCAGTCATAGTCAAGTCATGCCCTAGTAAAGTGGTAGAAACTTTACTAGAACTTCTATTGGAGTTTTGGAGCGAAGGTGAAAATCACGTTTTTCAACTTTGTATGATTTGCCTACACTTATGCACGTTCACTAAGTATTAACGGTTAATAATCCACCATTATTACACATTAACACTCGAAGAATCACAGGTTTTGGAAATTTTTACAAAATCAACAACGCCATTTTTTCACTTTCGCGGCAAAAAAAAACCCAGTGAGGAAGTTGTGGTGATTTTAAATCGTCAAAATTAACTTCTAATGTCAAATAGTTAAAAATCTTTGCGCTCTTTCTTTCGTCGGCAGCTTTGTGTATGCTTATCACGTTCTTACAAAATGAGTGTAAAGTTAGAAACAAAAAAACCACAGACTTAGCAGTAACAGAGCATTCAAAAATCTCAAGTTCTTATTCGACGAGTAACTGGACAAATAAATTTATTTCGTCGTTAACGATCGGACTGATAAATTGATACTAGAAAAATCGGCCCTGATATACCTATTTTTTTTTCTACAAGAATTGGTAGTGAAATGAACTATAACCCTATCTACTTATGGAGCGGAATCGCACTCACGCGTGAATTTTGAACCGTTTTCGAGATTAGTTTCATCATTATTTCATTCTCTCAGAGCCCACATTTACCCATTTTATTTTAGTCTTTCATTCTTTTACATTGCCTGCGACGCGGCCTATTTTAAGCAACTTCAACCTGCTACCTCCTGCTACCTGCGACCTCGAGCTGCGGCAAGTTATACAGAAGACTGAGGAGTATAACTTGCCACTATGCTTAGCGTTTGTGACTATGAGAAAGCCTTTGATTCGATCGAAACGTGGGCGGTGCTTGAGTCTCTCCAGCGATGCAATATTGACTTACGGTATATCGAAGAGCTGAAGTGTTTGTACAATAACGCCACCATGTCGGTCCGAGACTCCGAGTACAGGAACAGAGTTCGAGGGCGATTCCACTACAAAGAGGCGTGAGACAGGGAGACGTCATTTCTCCGAAACTGTTCACTGCTTTATTGGAAGATTTCTTCAAACTTCTGGAATGGAAAGGACTCGGCATCAATATCAACGGCGAGTACATCACTTACCTTCGATTTGCCAACGATAACGTGGTCATGGCAGAATCGATGGAAGACCACAGCACAATGCTCGAAGGCATAATCGAGTTTCCCAACGGGTGGGCCTTAACATGAACATGGACAAGACGAAGATTATGTCAAACGTCCATGTTGTGCCGACCCCAGTATCACTTAGGAATTCGATGGTAATAAAAATTAGGTAGGTCCAACTTTGAGAAAGAGGTCAATCGTAGAGTTCAACTCGGCTGGGCAGCGTTCGGGAAACTACGCAACGTCTTTTCGTCCAAAATACCTCAATGCCCCAAGACGAAAGTCTTTGATCAGTGTGTGTTACCAGTGATGACATATTGGTACTGAAATGTGGCCTCTTACTGTGGGCCTTATAAATAAGCTCAGAGTCGCACAACGAGCTATGAAAAGGGCTATGCTCGGAGTTTCTCTTCGAAATCGAAACGGAAATGAGGATCCGTCGTCAAACGAAAGTCACCGACATAGCCTGGCGGATTAGCAAGTTGAGGTGGCAATGGGCAGGGCACATAGTATGAAGAACTGATGGCCGATGGGTCCGAAAGGTCCTCGAATGGAGGCCATGGACTGGCGAGCGCAGTTTCCGAAGGGCGGTCTTCCGACACTGCGCTTGCCAGTCCATGGCAAGCGCAGTGTCGGCACAAGGTGGACGGACGACATAATGAAGGTCACAGGAAGACGCTGGATGCAGGCCGCTAACAACCGTTCTTATTGGAAATCTTTGGGGAGGCCTATATCCAGCACTGGACTTCTTGTGGCTGAGATGATGATGTATGTAAGAGTGCAAGTTTCTAAGTGTGTAAGTATGTTTGTTCCCTCTTCACGCTTTAACAGCTGAAGGGATTTGGATGAAATTTGGAATGTACATAGTATACCTAGGATTAACACATAGGCTACTTTTTAACTTAATAATTGCGGACAAAGCCGCAGAGCACGGTTTAGTCTTTAATGAAACTTGATTATATGTGAGACCTTTACTAATAATTTAAACAGTTAATAAGCAGATATTTCGTCCTAATCTTGTGACATAAAGCTAGGTGCTCCACTACGCGGTTATTATCTGCCCCAATGACCCTATCTCACGATTAATCAGAGTTCATATACCTAGTTATCGTGTAACCTACTTTACGTCTTTATTCAATTTAATAGCTAGGTAGGTTTTATGCAATTTAGGTAAACATCTTTTACCCGGAAAAAAGTAAATGTTGCGAACATTGATTTGTTTAAGGAGTATGTAATTATTAACAATCATAAGAAACCCGCCAACTGTGTAGGGCCACGCACAATGTAGTATTACGTAGTTGCCTATCATAATAATGTGGACTAAAAGAAAATGTTCAATGGAATTTGTACAAAAATTTTACTTCTCCAAGTACATTTTATAAGGTGGTCGATCATCACTCGTAAACTTGTAAAGCATATTAGCTCCTTTGAACTTTGTTATATATACTATTACCGTGTTTTCTTTTCACATATTTTGCAAATAAAACTTTTTACCAATGCATATAAATGTTCTATTAGCAGCCAATATTTTTTGACGTTTGTTATTGATTGTACACGAAAAACTTTTGTTTATTTTTTCAAACAAGAGTAAAGTTTCAAGAAATTAAAGATTTTAAGGCGTTCATGTAGAATCAAGTGTGTGTGCTTAATATGGGTGTTGTGTGATTGTGGAATGGATGAATGTAGAGCAATGAATTTAAGGAGGAGTGTTAGAATAATAGTCTTTATGTTTTATGATATAGGTCTTTATTTCTATATAAATTTATATTTCTACAATGTATACATAGCATTGGAGTTGCTGAATAATGCTAGTACCTAATTTAATAACAACACATAAATATAATAATACACTGACCATTCCCTTGAAGTGTCGATGCAGGAATTTCTCTCAATGATGGAGTTCAACCGCAGGCCGCGGATAGCAAACCTATAGAGCCTGGGCTTGTTCTGAGCCATTATCTGGTAGAGGCGCGCCGAGAAAATATTTCCCTAAATATATTCTCGGTTCGCCACTGCCAGATAATGGCACAAGACAAGCCTAGGCTCTATAGGTTTGCTATACGCGGCCTACGGTTGACCTCCATCATTGAGAGAAATTCCTGCATCGACACATCAAAGGAACGGTGAAAGGTGGATGAAGAAGGGAATGATGGAGGTCATCATTGAGAGAAACCATTGTTCCGCTCGGGTTGCAACTTAAAACCCATGAGATTCCCATTGTTGAAAAGGATGAAGTAGCGGTTGCGCCAGCAGTTGCGAATGTACTCGCCGCGCTTCTGCAGCCAGCCCTCCTTGAAGACAAGCGACGCCGCCTCCGCCATTGTCTTGTCGGTGTTTGATAACAACACAAATTCGGCACGCGTTTTTCTTGTTTCGCAGATTCACCTGGCTAATTCGAACGGCCTGTTGTTCTGTGCGATATTATATCGACACAATTGTGCAAGAAATTAAACGTTTTTCTCCAACAGTTTTCCAGCGACGTGCGACGTGATAAAACAAAATGGTAGCCCTTTTTTATGGCCACTAAATAATACCAGGACAGAAAACAAGATCATACTAATTAAACATCAAAATGTTATTCACAATCGCATCAAAAAAAAAAAGTTGCACAAAACGAGCATATTAGTTATACGTCTTAGTTAAGTATTAGGGAAACGAACGCATTGCTATCCCTCGTGGAATATTTGTTTGATATTTAAAGTTTAGATTATTACTGCATCTTTGCAACAGCAAGGGTGTTGCTTATCATCAGCCCCCCGATTACCTATCTCAGTTTCCGATGGGTTTCATTAACAAGTTTCCAAAAATGGCCGTTTTGGTATTACGTAACCCCGCTTTCTATGCCGCAGTTTCGAAACGAGCTGGATAGCAATTTCGGCCATTTTTGACAGCTAAAATTCTATCGACTCTGAAGAATTCGTATGAGACAGCGATCACGTAACGTATGAATTTATGATCACGTGACTTGAGCAACATCATTAGGGTTCGGAAACATGCAGGACCTCGTTTCTGAAGATAGAAATTCTAAACCAACGAGTATAAAATCGAAGATTGACCATTTTAATTGGCATAAATTAACAGGCTGGTAGTATAACAATAGTATTCTATGGTATTTATTTTCCACTTTTTCTTTTTAAATGAATTTAATAAAGATAAAGTTCTTGATCAAGAGTGAATAGGTATCGTATAGGCAAGCGTGCTACAACTTCAGCCGTATCTTCACTCTCCATCAGATGAGACAGTGGTCAAATGCTTGCCTATCGAGGATAAAATAAGAAAAATCGATTTTATTAACTATTATATCATTGAATAAACCGTTCGTCTAATACGTGCTTTTGGACAAATGACTAACTACTCAAAGAACATTGTTGTTTTGTGATTTTCTGCTTGGAAGTATCCAATAGAACATCCAGAAGGCCATATTACTATTGAACTGTCCATTGGCTCAGTTGGATGCGCTTTCGCCGTCTAAGCAGAGGTATCGGGTTCCATTTGCAGCGGGAACAACAGTTTTCTTTTCAAGGAATATTTGTGTTTCTGGTTCTATTTGTGTGTGAGATGTGAATGTTTCCAGCACCCACGACACAAGTCATAGAACTTAGTGTTTGGTTGTGAGTGCGAAAGCGTTTATTATTACTTAGCTCCAAACATATATAGTCTTGCTATTTATTATAAGTGTCAGTACCCAGTACTCTCACTTGAATAATATAAATTATATAGGCGAGTCGATAAGAAATAAATGATAGAATAGGTATCTTCTAAGCAAGCATGCTTCATTTTCTACCCCATCTTCATCTTCCGTCAGATGAGAACAACTTCTCACATTACTTGACACAAATCGTTCAATATTATTTTGCCGATATCAGTCACCAATAGTGATTGCGAAACGCTAGGCAAGGTGTGCTTGTTAAATAACAAGAATAAATGAAAATAAAGTATTTATTGGTAAATAACATAACATTATCAGTGACATTACAGTTGCTTTTACATTTGCCTAATGTTATTAGTTTCTTATCATCAATTATACACCAACTAATTTGAATGTATACTAGGTAAAATAAGACTACTAAGCTAGGCGTTAGCTGCCAAAAGAAAAGGTCATCCTTTTCAACAATGGGGATCTCATGGGTTTTAAGTTGCAACCCGAGCGGAACAATGGTTTCTCTCAATGATGACCTCCATCATTCCCTTCTTCATCCACCTTTCACCGTTAACCGCTACTTCATAGTAGCGGTTGCGCCAGCAGTTGCGAATGTACTCGCCGCGCTTCTGCAGCCAGCCCTCCTTGAAGATAAGCGACGCCGCCTCCGCCATTGTCTTGTCGGTGTTTGATAACAACACAAATTCGGCACGCGTTTTTCTTGTTTCGCAGATTCACCTGGCTAATTCGAACGGCCTGTTGTTCTGTACGATATTATATCGACACAATTGTGCAAGAAATTGAACGTTTTTCTCCAACAGTTTTCCAGCGACGTGCGACGTGATAAACAAAATGGTAGCCCTTTTTTATGGCCACTAAATAATACCAGGACAGAAAACAAGATCATACTAATTAAACTTCAAAATGTTATTCACAATCGCATCAAAAAAAAAAAGTAGCACAAAACGAGCATATTAGTTATACGTCTTAGTTAAGTATTAGAGAAACGAACGCATTGCTATCCCTCGTGGAATATTTGTTTGGTATTTAATTTCTGAAGGAGTTTTGGTATTACGTATCTCTTCGGGTTCATGTTTCGTTGTAGTTTCATCGACAATTTTCGACAATTCGAGATGTGAAAACGAAGATAATCCTACCAATTTGCGGAGTCGTTGCACAAACGTTTGTGCTCTGTATCGCCTAAGAAAGGGGTATTACATCTTAAAAAAGTTGGTTAATACGGCTCTATATTGATTTGTCTATTTGGAAACCGAATGCCATAGATAAATATTTCTTTTTAAATACGTGGGTCACAAGTTTTGTTATTATTTCTAGTTTTTACTAATTAAATCTTATTTCATTATAGTAAACATACAGTTTGCAAATACCTAGGTAAATATTAAAGTATGTATATCTTCTACATATACTCGAACGCCGCGTCGTCCACCATAAATCTATCATTGTTTTATTAGGTATAAATTAACTCAAAAAAATAACAAAGAAAATGTTTCACCAAGAGTGCCACGACCTCAATGGATATAAAGAGCAAAAGGCCAGCAATCGGAAGCCTTTCCGTATTACGAAATACGAATGTAAGCGAGTAAGTAGCTATTTCTTGTCAATATAACCTAAAAGTCAACTACATAAATTTTTATGTTTGCACTAGCTACTTACTTCAAATGCTGTAAGCATTTGGAGACTATAAGTCTCATGTAGAGCCCTGTGCAGTGCCTCACAGAACTTAACAAGTACTGAGAGGCACATACTTAAAATTATTTTGTCAACTTGCATACAATCTTTACTAATACATAACACAATATATGTATTAGTAAAAGATGAGGTTTATATCTCTGTAATGGCATAAATAGATAAATACTCATTGATTTAGATAAAAATTGGCACCTATATGTACAAGACATAGAACAGGACATACCTACTCTACTTTTAGATCTTGATTAACACGGGTTTGCGATACAGTTATGATCCTATGTCAAAATTGGAGGGTTAAACTAAGTGTCAACCTATGTATACCTAGCTCTGAATACAATAATTAATAGTATCAAAAATGGAACCCTAGACTTAAAACTTCTGAACTCAGTACGTACACATTTTTTTGTTTGTAAGTGTCACAAACAATAAACATGTGAATTTATGCACATGTTGATAGCTCATAATTTCATTAAAACATAAAATAAAAATATGTTACAGCTTTGACTTTGGAGATCAAACGTCCCATTGAAGATGAATGGACATAACACTAAATTGAAGATATGCTGTGGTGAATGTTTTCATGAAGTAAGTAACAATTTAATTTTGTGTTTTTTATAATAGTCTTAAGTGTGCTTTTAAATGAAATGTATCATTACAACTATAAACAAATATGTATACCTCATCCGTAATTCCAAAATATTTTGATGAATGTGTAGGCTTATATGTATAGCCAAAACACTCGTTAGCTATATAATAATAAGCTGGTCGAGTCCAAATTGCTAAGTCTGAGTCATCAAAATAAGGCCTCTCGGCTTAAAATAAAATTGTTAACATATTTTAGTAAATTAAGTTGGAACTGTGTGCAATAATTACATGAGTAACTACATTACATGCCTTTTTTTACTTCGAACTAACAACCAATAGAAACTACTAATATTATATGTTATTGCCACCCTCCCGATCACACTAAATTTTGAAATTTTGTGAGAAAGTGTGTTAGTAAGTATGTTATCTCTTCACACTGTGATGGCTGAACGGATTTGGATCAAATTTGGAATATTCATAGCTTAAACCTAGCATTAGCACTTATTTTTCTTTAATATAAATGGGTAAACATAAATTACCCATATTATCAAAAATATTGTTACTGTCTGCGAGTCTCACAAACAATAAAAATATGTAAGTAAATGTGTAGAAAACTCATAAACTGAAAATTATGTTACAGCATTGACATTGGAGATCAAGCATCACATTGCAGCTGAAAAGACATAACATTCAATTGAAGATCTGCTGCGGTAAACCAGTTTTTGAGTTGAGAAGTAAGTAACACTTTAATTATTTGTGTTTTTTGTAAATGTCTATGTATGCTTTTAAATGAAATGTTGTATCATTAGCACTATAAATAAGTAAGGATACCTCATCCGTAAATCCAAAATGTTTGAAATCAAATCAAATCAATTTATGGACATAACATAACATACAGATACCTAATATTACATTCTATATTCTATATTTTATTACAATATTTTATTACATTTATTTATATCTATACATATATTATATTCATTTAATTTCATTATTTCCAAGTCTTATAATTATTTTAGTTCACACTGTGATAAGGTGAATTAATGAATGTGTAGGCTTGACATAATATAGCCAAAAGACCCATTGGCTATAGTAACCTGGTCGAGTCCAAATTGTTAAGTTTGGGTCATCAAGGTAAGGTTGCCGGCCTGTGGGTATTCTGTTGTAAACATTTCTTTTATCCCATGCCCTTTTTAACTTCAAACAAACAACAAGATAAACTAGTGCTATTTATGGTTCTAAAGTAAATGTACAAATAAATTATTTTTTTGGCTTTAACATCGCTGATTGTACAAAATAATAAATGCGCTGGGTTAATTATTATATTTCATCACACTAATATTATAAATCCGAAAGTTTGTGTTTAAGTGTGTGAGTATGTTTGTTTTCTCTTCACACGGTAACGGCTGAACAGATTTGTATGAGATTGAATATACATAGCTTATACCTAGGATTAGTACATATTTAACTTAATAAATGCGGGCGATGCTGCGGGGAACGGCTAATATTAATAAAATATGTAGGTGAGATAGTATACAAACATTATGATTATAAGCATATTAATTTTTTTAATGTTTCTTTTCCAGATGCATGCTGGGTTAGATCGGTCTACAATGGAAGATGCTGCTAAAATATCTTCCTATTACATACATTATAAATATTTTCCTATTCTACTTTATGAAACAGGTAAGTTTTTTGTTTTACGGATTTTCTAATTATTGTGCCCCTCAACGTCATTCTCATTTACAAGAATATAATACTTTTTTATAACGACCACCAATTGCAGCCTAGAAGGTACCTATTCACTTTGATTTGAAGACTCCCAGATATATATATATATAGATACCGTTCGGGGAATAAAGACGAGGGCAATGAGTTCCACTTCTTCGCAGTACGGATGATAAACGTAGAAGCGAAACACTTCAAGCGAACTGGAGGTATGTCAACCATAATATATGGACGACGTTTGCAAGTTTGTTTCGTTGTCTTACTCAAATGTAGTTAGTTATAATATAAGTTTGAGTAGAATAATTTAAAATACTAAGCTCCAGTCTCGCTGAAGTGAATTATAATGAAAAATTGCTCATTACATTCCGCCCCTTGATGTATCAAGAGAGTTCTCTATATGGTACATTACCTCTGTTTTATCGGTTAAGTAATAGCTAGCTACATAGAAGTTTTTTACTGGTAATGCTCTATGACAGGTAGAATTACGTGGGGAAGGGCACGCTGGGTGCCCTGATTTAAGAATGAATAGGTCTATCCAACAGGTATCATAAATATCGTTGATACTAGTTCTTTTGTATTCTGCGTCCATATTAACTGCTCGTTGGTTAGGTACCTTTTAATTGAAGTATCGGGTTCGATTCTCGGTGGGAACAAGTTTCAAAATACGTGAAGTTTTCACCTCAAGGAAAATTCGTGTTTCTGGTTCTGTATGTGATATATATAATCACTCATTTCTTTTTGTTAAGAAATGTTTATTTTTTAGATTAGCTGTGGACCGAAGTTAGAAAAGAGGCCCATCATCGAGTACCATTCAGCACCCTGGATAATTATGACGCCAGCAACAAATTCACCAAATTAAGGCAGCGGTAGCCTGCCACCATGTTTTTCTTAAATAATTAACATATATAAATACAATCGATCAGAAAGGTTGTATTTATAATTAGTTATGTTTACAACAAAGTATCTCTAGAATGGCATATTGGATTTTGATTAAGCCCATGTAACTCAGGGTCTAGACTAGATAGTCTAGACCCTGAGTTACATGGGCTTATATAACAAATCTTACATCCAGTCATTACAGATGTACCTCGTTTCAAACATAGTAATATTCACAAAGACAAAGTTTCGTGTTTATTATTATAAGTGTAATGTCAAAATTTGTATGTGTGTTTAAAGAAGTTTATTGCTTGAATTATTAAAAACATGCATACAAAAAGTAACAATTAAAATACTTGGTATGTGCTATGCAACACCCAAGGCGAAGAGAGAGCAGAGACCTGCCCACTGGGTCGTTATATTATTATCCTATTTCAGGCCATAATATTATATAATATGTAGTTATGTACCAAATTTTATTCTAATCCAGTCGGAAGTTGTTTGAAACAGTCTGAAGCATTTTGTGTCAAGTTTACAAGATATTTTTTAGAGTTAAGTATGGGCAGCTAACGCCTAGCTTAGTAGTCTTATTCTTATTTTACCTAGTATACATTCAAATTAGTTGGTGTATAATTGATGATAAGAAACTAATAACATTATGCAAATGTAAAAACAAACTGTAATGTCACCGATAATGTTATGTTATTTAACAATAAATACTTTATTTTCATTTATTCTTGTTATTTAACAAGCACACCTTGCCTAGCGTTTCGCAATCACTATTGGTGACTGATATCGGCAAAATAATATTGAACGATTTGTGTCAAGTAATGTGAGAAGTTGTTCTCATCTGACGGAAGATGAAGATGGGGTAGAAAATGAAGCATGCTTGCTTAGAAGATACCTATTCTATCATTTATTTCTTATCGACTCGCCTATATAATTTATATTATTCAAGTGAGAGTACTGGGTACTGAAACTTATAAAAAAAACAAAACAAACGCATTCACACTCACAGCCCCACACTAAGTTCAAAGACTTGTATCGTGGGTGCCGGAAACATTCACATTACACCCAGAACCAGAAACACAAATATCCCTTGAGAAGGAATTTGTGCTCCCGCCGGGAATCGAACCCAGGACCCACGGCGCAGTGGGCGGACACCTGTCCACTGCGCCAACTGAGTCGTCGTCGTTATAAATAGCATTATCTTTTCATAAACCACAAAGACTATATATGTTTGGAGCTAAGTAATAATAAACGCTTACACACTCACAGCCAAACACTAAGTTCTATGACTTGTGTCGTGGGTGCTGGAAACATTCACATCTCACACACAAATAGAACCAGAAACACAAATATTCCTTGGAAAGAAAACTGTTGTTCCCGCTGCAAATGGAACCCGATACCTCTGCTTAGACGGCGAAAGCGCATCCAACTGAGCCAATGGACAGTTCAATAGTAATATGGCCTTCTGGATGTTCTTTTGGATACTTCCAAGCAGAAAATCACAAAACAACAATGTTCTTTGAGTAGTTAGTCATTTGTCCAAAAGCACGTATTAGACGAACGGTTTATTCAATGATATAATAGTTAATAAAATCGATTTTTCTTATTTTATCCTCGATAGGCAAGCATTTGACCACTGTCTCATCTGATGGAGAGTGAAGATACGGCTGAAGTTGTAGCACGCTTGCCTATACGATACCTATTCACTCTTGATCAAGAACTTTATCTTTATTAAATTCATTTAAAAAGAAAAAGTGGAAAATAAATACCATAGAATACTATTGTTATACTACCAGCCTGTTAATTTATGCCAATTAAAATGGTCAATCTTCGATTTTATACTCGTTGGTTTAGAATTTCTATCTTCAGAAACGAGGTCCTGCATGTTTCCGAACCCTAATGATGTTGCTCAAGTCACGTGATCATAAATTCATTGAAAGTGAGTTACGTGATCGCTGTCTCATACGAATTCTTCAGAGTCGATAGAATTTTAGCTGTAAAAAATGGCCGAAATTGCTATCCAGCTCGTTTCGAAACTGCGGCATAGAAAGCGGGGTTACGTAATACCAAAACGGCCATTTTTGGAAACTTGTTAATGAAACCCATCGGAAACTGAGATAGGTAATCGGGGGGCTGAAACTGATATAGGTAATCGCAGTGCTGGCCTTTCTTTAGTGGTTTTATTGCTATTTAGTCTGTGGGCTAAAACAGCTGCCGTATTCTGTATCATGGATGGGCGTCATTAAATGTCAAAAAACTGTCAAAATTGACATACCACCTGTCAAAAATGACATAAAATCTGTCAACAATGACATAATAGCGTCAAAAACCAAGCCGATTCAATGACCGAAACGAAAGAATGAAATAATGAGAATACAATACATAAACCACAGAGCATGAAATTTGCTCACGCTGTTAATTGTGGCGAAATTGTCTATGAATTACGTTTTTCATGTATATTTATTTTCGTGGTAGTGCTCGCGAATTGGGAAATTTACCAGTTGATTTGGTGAACAATAGTTATAACATATTTACAGCTAAGGCGCTACGTCTAGTAGAAACGCAAGCGAGTTCACAATCCTGTGACAACAGAAATACAGAGCATATATTCAGTACTACGTGGACAGTTTAAGATATCAGACAATTCACTGATGTCAAATAAATGCAGGCCTTACATTCAGTTTATAATAATTTAATCATTAGTGTTTTTTATTAATGCTTTCAAAGATAATGTAATCACTATTTTCTCTTGAGCGTTTAATTTTTGAAAACAATAGATATTCGTCATGATGACAAATTAAAGTCGTTTTAAGTTTATTATTTTCGTATCGCTGAGGAGAGGTAAGCTAAAATTTAATGTTTTTTTTAATGATTGGTTATTTTTAATAAATTCAGTCGGTTCTTATTTATTTAAAGCTATTAATTTCTAAGGAGTTCAACAATTACTTTGAGGATCTCGATTCCACAAATAGGGTGAAATGAAACGTAATTCTTTGGTGGTTTTTATTGCTATTTTGTCTATGTACTAAAACAGCTGCCCCCCTACAGCGTATCTTTGTTGCACGCGGTTTCTATTTAAATTAAGCAAAAATGAACCTTATTTCTTAGAAGTTTTGTCTTGAAACCTTTTCAACAATTTCGTATTGAAACCGTTTGCAACAGAGATAGGTCTGGCCGTTCTTTGGTGGTTTTATTGCTATTTAGTCTGTGGGCTAAAACAGCTGAGATTTGTCTATGGGCGTGACGCCCATCCATGACGCTAACTTACAGAATTAGGCTGCAGCTGAGATTTGTCTATGGGCGTGACGCCCATCCATGACGCTGACTTACAGAATTAGGCTGCTGATCCATGCTTCCGCGTGCACAAGCAACATCCTGACTGGTCCCGTGCTACCACCACAGCAGCCTAATTCTGTAAGTTAGCGTCATGGATGGGCGTCACGCCCATAGACAAATCTCAGCTGTTATAGCCCACAGACTAAATAGCAATAAAACCACCAAAGAACGGCCAGACCTATCTCTGTTGCAAACGGTTTCAATACGAAATTGTTGAAAAGGTTTCAAGACAAAACTTCTAAGAAATAAGGTTCATTTTTGCTTAATTTAAATAGAAACCGCGTGCAACAAAGATACGCTGTAGGGGGGCAGCTGTTTTAGTACATAGACAAAATAGCAATAAAAACCACCAAAGAATTACGTTTCATTTCACCCTATTTGTGGAATCGAGATCCTCAAAGTAATTGTTGAACTCCTTAGAAATTAATAGCTTTAAATAAATAAGAACCGACTGAATTTATTAAAAATAACCAATCATTAAAAAAAACATTAAATTTTAGCTTACCTCTCTTCAGCGATACGAAAATAATAAACTTAAAACGACTTTAATTTGTCATCATGACGAATATCTATTGTTTTCAAAAATTAAACGCTCAAGAGAAAATAGTGATTACATTATCTTTGAAAGCATTAATAAAAAACACTAATGATTAAATTATTATAAACTGAATGTAAGGCCTGCATTTATTTGACATCAGTGAATTGTCTGATATCTTAAACTGTCCACGTAGTACTGAATATATGCTCTGTATTTCTGTTGTCACAGGATTGTGAACTCGCTTGCGTTTCTACTAGACGTAGCGCCTTAGCTGTAAATATGTTATAACTATTGTTCACCAAATCAACTGGTAAATTTCCCAATTCGCGAGCACTACCACGAAAATAAATATACATGAAAAACGTAATTCATAGACAATTTCGCCACAATTAACAGCGTGAGCAAATTTCATGCTCTGTGGTTTATGTATTGTATTCTCATTGTTTCATTCTTTCGTTTCGGTCATTGAATCGGCTTGGTTTTTGACGCTATTATGTCATTGTTGACAGATTTTATGTCATTTTTGACAGGTGGTATGTCAATTTTGACAGTTTTTTGACATTTAATGACGCCCATCCATGATACAGAATACGGCAGCAGGTACAAACAGAATATTAACTTGTCTCACGCTCCCTCACGTTCAGGCACGACCAGTCCTAGACCTACACCACATGTTTCCACGTGCACAAGCAGCATCATGACTTGTCCCGAGCTGCCACCACGGGTACAAACAAAACATTGACTTGTGTCACACGTTCTTACACATCCAGGGGTGAGGTCACCGATGACCTACGCGGCAGAGAACGTGATTTGCAGTTTTTCTTAAACAACAATAAATATACAATACATTCAAAAATTTAACCTGCTTTCATTTATTTTACACTAGCCGTGCCCTGCGGCTTCGCTTGCGTTAGTCAAGTTTAAAAGTTCTTACCCTATGTGTTAATCCTAGGCATAGGCAATGAAATTTGGAACGTACATAACGTTCGAAATTTCATTAATGGAACGATTTGTGTTTCTGGTTTTGAGTATGTTGTGAATGCTTTGTTAATCTTGGATGTTTACGGCCCCCCGATACAAGTCATTGAACTTAGTGTGGGGCTGTGAATGTGGAAGTGTTTATTTGTATATTTTTTTACCGGGTGACGACGGGCGGGTCATCTTTTGAACTATCTACTCGCGTAAATGGGTGCGCGTTTGCCTTCAAAGCAGCGGGATCGATTCGCGGTGGTAACAGAAGTTTTCTCCCTACGGGAAATTGGTGTTCCTGGTTTTTAATATGTTGTGAATCTTGGATGTTTATGGCCCCACGCTACAAGTCACTGAACTTAGTGTGGGGCTGTGAATGTGGAAGTGTTTATGTGTAGATTTTTTAACCGGGCGACGCAGGGTGGGGAATCTTTGAACTTTGAACTACCCACTGCCGTAGATGAGTGCGCGTTCGTCTTTAAAGCAGCGGGTTCGAATCTCGGTGGGAACACAATAACAAAAGTTTTTTCCCCACGGGCAGTTTATGTTTCTGGTTCTGGGTATGACGTGAATGTTGTGTGTGTGGTGTTAATTGTTTACGGTTCCACGACACAACTTATAGTACTTTTACAGTGGGGCTGTGAGTGAGAAAGCGTTTATGTGTAAGCTTTTGTTTACCCGGGCGACGCCGGGCGGGTCAGCTAGTTCACTATAAAGGCAGTCAAGCTTTGGAATTCCCTACATGTTAGATATATGCTGTCGCGGACTTTTTTGTAAAACTCATGAAGGCCAACATTTTTGCCATACATTGTATTCACCTATGTCTAACTGTTTAGTCAGCGTACGCCGATAAAGCGGAAAATTAGCAAATTTTTCTCCGACTTGTCTTACGAATATTATTATTTCAAACTGATAACTAACTTCTATCCCGACAAAACATAGCCTATGACACTCAGTGATAGTGTAGCTATCTATTGGTGAAAGAATTTTCAGAATCGGATCAGTAGTTTCAGAGATTACCTTTTACATACAAACAAACAAACAAACTTTACCTCTTTATAATATTAGTATAGATAGTATAGACGAGCGAAGCGAGATCTCTAAGTTGACTTGGGTCGATCAGCACTTTGTCCGTCCGTCCGTCTGTCAGAGGCATCTAGCGTCTAAGCCATATAAGCGAATGACTTCAAATTCACATAGAATATATAAAACTACGACCCAGAGCTAGAAATGACATTTAAATTATATAAATTCAATAAAATGTTAAGGAGGCTCCCATACATGTAAGAGGAGAGCAAAATATATATTTTTTTATCTTCCCTTGTGGGGTATCGTTGAAAAGGGCTTGAAAATAGAGTACGAAACTGGTTTAAAAAAATCTATGCTCGAAAATGACGATTTGGTAAGTCACCAAATTGACTGTTTTAGACTTATTTTGTCTCGGGGCCTATCTCAAAAACAGCTTCACGCTGAACGCTGAAACTAACGTATAATATCCGTTATATAAAATGTACTTGAACAACAAATACATTCGATCAAACAATTATTATATAGAATAAAAGTTATAACCAATTAACCTTAAAAGATTTTCTCTATGGGGAAAAATGGGTATACTCCCAACGGCCACCACTAAAATCACTAAGATCAGTGCATTATTTTTTGTCCCAACGGCCATCAGTGGCGGACGTTAGAACATGCCAAATAATATTTGTCTCAATGGCCACCACTAAACTGCCACCACTGTAGGCGCTAGATATCAGTTCGGCGCGAACGACTAGTATTAGTACAGATTATATGAAGTACTAGCTTTTGCCCGCGGCTTCGCTCGCGTTAAGAAGTATTATTTTAAATTGACAAAGTTTCATACAAACTTCCATCCCCTATTTTTTCCCTTTGGGGGTAGAATTAATCAAAATCCTTTCTTAGCGGATGCCTACGTCATTACATCTACCTACATGCCAAATTTCAGCCCGATCCGTCCAGTGGTTTGGGCTGTGCGTTGATAGATCACTATGTCAGTCAGTCAGTCAGTCAGTCACCTTTGAGTTATATATATTTAGATAGAAAGTGCATAATTTATCATATTATATAAATAAAGGGTTAAACATAAGTAAGTTATTGTACCTACAACATATCCAAGGAATGAACAAGACAAACAAATCATTATAAAAATGTATTTAATATATTCATACGAAACTACTCACACAAAAACAAACATTGAATACAAAAAATACCAAGGTTATTTTACGAAGTAAGATCGGCTATGATTGTTGTAGTGTCACAACTCACACTCCATATAAATGTTTCGAGGCACGGATTGCGGGGGGCGGAGTGTGTCCATTCTGTTTTAAGTAATATATTCTATGGTTGTGTCTTTCACAAGTTACTGGGTTCATTCTACTTGGAACCGCACTCCGGTAGTATGTGCACAGTTACTCAAAAATGTAAGAATTTACGCATAAATTGGAAATGCACATGACCATATGAGCATACTTTACCAGTAACCATAGACATAAATGATATTACTATAAGTTATAACAACCCTGTAATATTTTACTTAACAATGGAGCAGTTGACGTGTTTTCATCTCGACAGACGTTAACAACAAGCATAGATAAACAACAAAATTGAATTATTTCTATTATGCGGTTTAACAGACTTCGTAAAATACATATATTAACTGTGAAGATAATGCACTTGACGAATCAATATCACCCGCCAATGCCAATAATGGGTAATGCTTTATAGTTGATATGATCTAAAACTAGTCAGTACATATCATATTCCAATTATTCAAGTAATACTCCTAATTTTAATTTAAAAAACATGCAATAGTTAAATGCCAATAAAGGCGGATATTAGTTTCCAGCCATATAGAAACAGTAACAATAAAAAAAATTTTTTAGCTTGGACCTAGAAAATAAATAGGCCTACATGCTTAAGAGGCCGGGGTAGTCTGTGAAACGATCTATAGACTATCTCTGTTTATCTGGCAAACTGTGCCCATGCTTGATGCGATAGCACTACCGACCGAACAAATTATGATAGGTGCCGTAATACCAACAATTTTAAATGAAAATGTAATATTTAGCCATTGTTTTTTTGCATTAATAGTACCTTGAAATGATAATCTATGTTACTGTTGAAATGACAAAAGGAATGTGTTAGTTTTTAGTACAAAACGAACAAGTTAAAGATGCGATATTTGCGTCGTAATAATGTGTGAAAATCAATTGGTTTATATTTCGTTTTAGGTAATTATTTTGGAATAAAAACTATCCAGGAACCTAGATTAATACGTTTTAAATCTGAATAACAGCACAGTATGGTAGTAATATGCTTGAATTATAAATAATTTCGGTATTACGATTGTATGGGCAAATCAACCTCCGCAGGCCCCTTTAGTACGTGACATAGTGTTTCAAATGAAATAGGCCTTAGACTCCACGCTGACAGAGAAGCAGCTCCTCTAGCCATGTTGCAAGCGAAGAGTTCTCTATTCTCGCGCTTCAGCCAGGCGAATAGTGGTCCAGTTACATGGCTCTCAGGTTTTCTAAATTTTTATTAATAGCAGCTATTAAAAAAACAAAAAAATAATAATTAGAAAACCTGAGAGCCAACAAAATAATGACTACACGCGGATGGCTCCAGAAGCTTTTATACTTCTTCAACTTGTTCAAGAGGCAATATAACAGCTGCTGAACGAGAAATGAGTATATCTAGTTTCAGTTTGAGAAAATACATAGTGTCTGATCTGTGAGGTGGCTGGGTGCGGTTGGCGGGACTACATGTCAATTTAACTTCGACGACACACATGTGAATTCCTTCATTTTCAATTGTAAAACGATTCCAACCTCCAAAGATGATGACATAATATATGATGACATAAAATATTAAAATGTAATGTCATCATTACATTTTCATATTCTATCTCATTATATATTATGTCATCATCTTTGGAGGTTGGAGTCGTTTTACAATTGAAAATGAATTCACATGTGTGTCGTCGAAGTTAAATTGACATGAAGTTCGCCAGCCGCACCCAGCCACCTCGCAGATCAGACACTATGTATTTTCTCAAACTGAAACTAGATAAACCCATTTTTTATTAGCGGTTTACAATTCCAAATGAACGAATTCACGTGTGTGTCGTCGTCTCGTCGCTGGGACAATCGCATCTGCAACATAAAAATAGCATGTGAGTGTTTTTCAAAAAGTCGTCCACCTTTAATAAAAATAAACTGTCTCACCATGAAAAACGTAAATGTAGCTAAAATTTAATTTCTGTCACGAATAATGTATGATTGGATAATCTAATAATGTATGATTGGATAATCTGAGTCTCTGATATACCCTTTAGAATTATATATATAAATATATACATACTAGCTGACCCGCCTGGCGTCGCCCGGGTAAACAAAAGCTTACACATAAACGCTTTCACACTCACAGCCCCACACTAAAAGTACCATAACTTGTGTCGTGGGGCCGTAAACATAAACACCACACACAAAACATTCACGTCATACCCAGAACCAGAAACATAAACTTTCCGTAGAGAAAAAAACTTGTGTTATTGTGTTCCCTTCGAGATCTGAACCCGCTGCTTTGAAGACGAACGCGCACCTATCCACGCCAGTGGGTAGTTCAAAGTTCAAAAATTACCCACCCTGCATCGCGTCACCCGGTAAAAAAATATACACATAAACAATTCCACATTCACAGCTCTACACTAAGTTCAATAACTTGTAGCGTGGGGCCGTACCTAAACATCCAATATTTACATAACAATCACAACATATTAAAAACCAGAAACACACATTTCCCGTGGGAAGAAAACTTCTGTTATCATCGCAATCGAACCCGCTGCTTTAAAGACGAACGCGCACCCATTTACGCCAGTGTAGTTCGAAGTTCAAAGATTACCTTTTCTGATTCACCCCGCGTCACCCGGTTAAAAAATATTCAAATAAACACTTCCAAATTTATAACCTCACACTGAGTTCAATGACATGTATCGTGGAGCCGTAAACATCTAAGATTCACACAACTTACTCGAAACCAGGAAAACAAATTTATCGTGGGGAGAAATCTTCTAGGTAAATTACCACCGGCAATCAAATCCGCTACTTTGAAGGCGAACGCGCACCCATCTACGCCCGCGTCGCGGTTGAAAATATTAAAAAACATACCCAAAAACGATTCCGCATTCACAACCCCACATTAAGTTCAATGACTTGTGTCGTAGGGTCGTAAACATCCAAGATTCACAACATATTCAAAATCAAAAACACAAATTTCCCGTAGGGAAAACACCTGTGTTTCCACCGGGAATCAAACCCGGTGACGTATAGGCAAACGCCCACCTAACTACGCCAGCGGGCAGTTCAAAGTTCAATGATAAGTTATAACCGACAAAACATAAATAAAACAGTCGAATTTGCATTCTCCTTATGTAAGTCGGTTCAAAACATAGAAGTATGCCGGATGACGCAGCAACTGTTACTCATTCTGTGACCCTCAAATAAACTTAACGATTTCTCCTAGACTGGGTCCAAATTATAAGCAGAAAAGAGTAAATTGCATTTGCGTGAACTACGTAAGCCGATGAAATTGATTTTTTGATAAGGATTAATATTAAATACTAAAAACAGACAA
The DNA here is from genome assembly GCA_948107665.1 of Lomographa bimaculata. Classification (NCBI taxonomy): domain Eukaryota; kingdom Metazoa; phylum Arthropoda; class Insecta; order Lepidoptera; family Geometridae; genus Lomographa; species Lomographa bimaculata. Next base: position 27,401,815 of record OX403584.1, on the reverse strand, counting down.
CAAAACAGAAGCCGCTATTTTTTAATGTGCAGGAATTTGTAGCACGTGTCGATAAATTTCAGACCCGTCGCCCTCCGTAATACTTATTTCACGATTTCTCATAGACTATTTATCCAAATCATATGTAGTAAAAAGCAAATTGTATCTACATGAACTATACGTAAGACGATGAAATAGTTTATTTGGTAAGGATTAATAGTAATGATAAGAATGTCTCATAATGCCAACTAAACACAGGCCGCTTTTTTTTTCAGATTTATAACAAAGAAAAGTCTTTTTTCTGAGCCAAATATACATTTTAGATATATGCTGTTGCGGACATTTTTTGTACAACTCATAAAGGCCAACATTTTTGCCATGCATTATATTCACCTATGTCTAACTATTTAGTCAACGTACGCGGATAAAGCAAAAAGTTAGCATTTTTTTCTCCGACTTGTCATACGAATATTATTATTTCAAACTGATAACTAACTTTTATCCCAACAAAACATAGCCTATTACATTCAGTGATATAGCTATCTATTAGTGAAAGAATTTTCAGAATCGGATCAGTAGTTTCAAAGATTAGAACTCTTCAGCGATACGAAAATAATAAACTTAAAACGGGTGCCTATTGACTCACATAATTTTCCAGTTCCTAGTTTAATTTGGCCGAAAATGTTTCGCGTAGCAAGTTTTGGCATAATAATGCTTGGGCATAGGTACCGTTTATTTTTGCATAACTAAAGTCATATATAGGTGCGACGACGAGCGAAGCGAGGAGGAGCATTAGGTTACTTGTGACCACAAAAACGCGCGAGCCGAGCGAGCGTAGCGAGCGTGCCACGGCAGCGGCCGGCGAAGCGCCAGGATATACTTATGCACATTCGTTTTAGGCCGCCTTATCATTATACTCAATATTGTTATGCGGAAATTGTTTATGCCTAAAACGTTATGCTTGTCATCATGTGGCGTATTGATGCATGGGCCAAAAGTTGTTATGCCACTTTGAATTATGACTTCAGAATATGGACACACTTAAAACAACTTTAATTTGTATTGACTAATATCTATTGTTTTCAAAAATTAAACTCTCAAGAGAGAAGAGTGATTACATTATCTTTGAAAAAGCATAAATAAAAAAAAACTAATGATTAAATTATTATAAATTTTATATAAGGCTTGCATTCATTTGACATCAGCGAATTGTCTGATTTCTTTAACTGTCCATGTAGTACTGAATATATACTCTGTATTTCTGTTGTCACAGAGCATGTGATTGGGAACTCGTTCGCGTTTCTACTAGACATATTTAGGCCTAGCGCCTTAGCTGTAAATATGTTATAACTATTGTTTGTTCACCAAATCAATTGATAAATTACCCAATTCGCGAGCACTACCACGAAAATATCGATAAATATACATGAATCGTAATTCATAGACAATTTCGTTAGAAGTAACAGCGTGAGCAATTTTCATGCTCTGTTGTTTGTATATTGTATTCTCTTTGTTCCATTCTTTCGTTTCAGTCGTTGAATCGGCTAGGTTTTTGACGCTATTATGTCATTGTTGACAGTTTTTATGTCATTTTTGACAGTTGGTATGTCACTTTTGACAGTTTTTTGATGACACTCATCCATGCAAGGATGTTGTAGCTAAAACCGTAGGTTTGTTTCCTATCTCGATGCATCCATGATACAGAATACGGCAGAAGTAGCTTGGCCGGCACGCTCTCCTGATCTCACTTCCTGTGATTATTTTTGTGGAGTGAGAAAAAACGGCGTTTTTATTTTAGTGAACCGGACACAGTAGAACTGTTAAAACAGCGCATAATAGACACTTTTGGTGAAGTAAAAGGCCAAGAAAACATTTTAAACTCTCTGCGGAGAAATCTTGCCAAACGTGCGTGTGTATTGACAATGAAGGTGGACACTGAACAATTATTAAAATACTTGTAGATCAGTGACAGGACACTTTTAGCAGTGTAAGTTGTAAATAATTGATTCTCGCTTTTTAAATGCGCCAGGGTTACTTTATTTTTTATTTTGTAATATTGTTTAAATTTAGTTTGTTATGTTTTTACCTACTTCTAATCTTAACCGCTGAAAACGCACCTAACTAACAAATAAAGTAATTTTGCCGGTCCGAAGCCCATAAAAGTATGAAGAAAGTATAAAGAATATTATTCCGTTCGTAACTACTTAATCTCTAAAGTTCAATAAACTCAAACATTCTCAGCTGATTGCGGGCGGTAAGTTTGAAATCTTAAATGCAAATGAAATATATATCAATAAAGATACACATTTCGTAATTTTATTTTTCTTAACTTAATGATTTCTCCTAGACTATAGGTCCAAATTATATGCAGTAAATAGCAAATTGCATCTACGTGAACTACATAAGCCGATGAAAAGGTTTTTTTGATAAGGATTAATATTAAATACTTATAATAAGCCAACATTACAGAAGCCGCTATTTTTTAATGTGCAAGAATTCGTAGTACGTGTCGATAAATTTCTGACCCGTCGTCCTCCCATAAAACCAATTTCACGATTTATTATAAACTATTTATCCAAATTGTATGCAGTGAAGAGCTAATTGTATTTACATGAACTACGTAAGACGATGAAATAGCTTATTTTGATAAGGATTAATACTTAATGTCTCAAAAAGTTAACTAAACACAAACCTCTTCTTTTTTAGATTTTTGACAAAGAAAAGTTTTATTCTGAGCTAAATATACATGTTAGATATATGTTGTCGCAGATTTTTTTGTAAAACTCATGAAAGCCAAAATTTTTGTCATACATTGTATTCACCTATGCCTAACTGTTTAGTCAGCGTACGCCGATAAAGTGGAAAGTTAGTAAATTTTTCTCCGACTATTATTATCTTACGAATATTAATATCTCGAACTGATAACTAACTTTTACCCCAACAAAACATAGCCCATGACACTCATGGATAATGTAATCTATTACTGAACGAATTTTCAGAATCGGATCAGTAGTTTTAGAGATTACCTTTTACATACAAACAAACAAACAAACAAACAAACAAACTTTACCTCTTTATAATATTAGTATAGAATAGATGTTACAATAATAGTATGAACTTTCAACGCAAAATAAATCCGCCCGCTCGCTAAGTCGTGCTGCTCGGCTACTAATTTCTATTTTGTTTGACTGACTCAAATTATCCATCGACGCTCTGCGCGGTCGGCCTTTGTGAGCGCGGGTGTCCCGCGTGCCTCACCGCAGTATGAAATAACATATTGTTTTTTTTTAATGTTCCGGTAACATTTTTCTTTTTTTTATGTGCGGCAAATGTAATAAACTCAGAATAGATTATTACAGTACAATTTGCACAATTACCCGAATTTCCCCCGAAGTACAATTTACAAAAAATGAAAAAATACGTGTTCCGTTACTTGCACAAAGGTGCAAAATTAACTGAGTGTTTACAATGCCTCTGGAAGCATTGTGTAAGTTTGCACCTATTGTTCCAATTTCTCCCGAACCGCAAACTAAAAAAAACATATAAATCAGCATTCCTTGCTTCGAATAACTTTTTAGGTAAATCAAGACGTGCTCTGAGATAGTTTCTACTCCTGGTTAAAATTTCCTAGAACAATTTATTTATACATTTGGAGTAACAGCCGTTTAAAGTTTGTAAGTAAGATTTAACATAGTTCCGTACGCGCTAGGAACGGTGCGAACCAGGGTGAGACTACTAGTCATGTTATCTAACGATTCCACAAGAATTTACAACTTCCCTAATTATTTCCACTCTGTAGCCTAATTTGACCGGACTAGTAGCTCCCAGAAGAAGGCCATCGGATATGTCCGAAACATGATCGGAGCATTTTATTTAACAATAATTGAATGCGTGCCGGTTTAGATAATAATAATGAATAACTCTCACGACACTTTTTTACGTACCTAAATTGGTAAATTGGTAAACCGAGTCCAACCAATCTTCTAATACTATAAGAATCTTTGTCCTGACGTACCTATTCACTGACTGACTGAATTAGAGACAACGTACAGCCTAAACCGCCGCACTGGTCGTAGCGACAACGTGCAGCCTAAACCGCCGCACTGGTCGTAGAGACAACGTACAGCCTAAACCGCCGCACTGGTCGTAGAGACAACGTACAGCCTAAACCGCCGCACTGGTCTTAGAGACAACGTACAGCCTAAACCGCCGCACTGGTCGTAGAGACAACGTACAGCCTAAACCGCCGCACTGGTCGTAGAGACAACGTACAACCTAAACCGCCGCACTGGTCGTAGAGACAACGTACAGCCTAAACCGCCGCACTGGTCGTAGAGACAACGTACAGCCTAAACCGCCGAACTGGTCGTAGAGACAACGTACAGCCTAAACCGCCGCACTGGTCGTAGAGACAACGTACAGCCTAAACCGCCGCACTGTTTTTTCACTTATAGCGATGCAAGATTTGTATTTGAGTAGCTCATCTAATATAAAATATATACAGTGAAACTTGGTTAAATGGGACCTGGATAAATGAGAAACCTCTATTATTGAGAGTTGCAATGAGGTCCCAGTATTTTTTCATTGAATAACCTCTATTAATGGGACTTTTCGAACCTGGTTAAATGAGATCGGATTTCTAGGATTTATTCGATGTTTACCTTTATAATTGGGACTCTGTAACTCAATTCCCTCTATAAATGAGACAAATTAACAGGTTGCGACAGGTTTTGACACTTTTGTTTACACATTAGAATGTCTTTCGCACACGCTTTGTTTGTCAGTACTATCTCAGGTTTTGACCTAAAAACAAGCGAGTAAAAGTACAAAATGCCCAAACGTAAATATCAAACTTGATGAAAAAAAAAATATTATTTTCCACGTAATACATAATGTATGTACATTCATACCTACATAATACATTAGATTCATTACACCAAACATACGCATTTTTATTAACATTTCCACCTCTCCCTCTAAAAATGAAATAGCCGTACATTTCGACCTCTATAAGCAGGAGCCTCTGTAAATGAGACAACTATAATTTTAAACCTGCCTAATTGGAAAACTGGATTAATGGAAACACTCAATAAATGGTACAACATTCTTGGTCCCTTGAGATCCCAATTAACCAGGTTCCACTGTATCTTTCAATATTTATTTACCAGGGGTACATTAAGGTCGTGCAATGGGGGATGAAATTTCCCATGAAAAGTTTTTTGCTAATGAAGTTAAATGTGAAGAAAATTGTATCTGAGTAGTAAAATGATGATGATGAAAGTAATTTTATTAATAAGTTATTACAGTTAATTAGACACACACAGAAATAACTACTGTAACGAGTAGGTAACTATATTATAATCAGACCAATATAACACATCCGAAAGTTTGTGTGTAAATGTGTTAGTGTGTAAGTATGTTTATTTAACTTTTTATGCTGTAACGGCTAAACTGATTTGGCTGAATTTTCAAGTAACAGGATTATCACGAGGTTTCTTTTTAACTTAACTCTCTCGACTCCAAATCTGTTAAAAAAACGTTTGGCGGCTTTCCTAAAAGCATGTAGACGATCGCTACTTTTAGGAGCGGGCTAGGTACTTACTCAGAATTGAGGATATCCCGCTGGTCGTATTTTGATGTAGGGTTGTAAACAAACCACCTGCAAGCCGCTATTTGTGAGCAGATATGTTACCATGTGATCAGTTACCATGACAACTCCAAAGGCCGTTAGAGATAACGGCCTTTGGAGTTGTCATGGTAACTGAAGATGTAATTATCTCATCGTTCACTGCACGCTGAAATAAAATAATAGAAAAATCATTAACCAATGCCACCTCACATCATCGCTCACATATTTATCGATAAATTGCTTTGATCTTTCAAAACAATTAGTTGGTAAATATGAAGCACATTTTTCGAAGGATCTTTAATATTCAACAGGCTTTGGCTTAACCGATTTCAATAAAATTCACCTCTGAAGTATAATCTACCAAATAAAAATAATATTTTGAGAATCGGTCCACAAATGGGGGAGGAATCGGTGAACATAAATAATTATAAAAAAAACTACAGTCGAACATAGAACCTCCTCCTATTTTAGGTATAATTTACCAAACAAAAATAAAACCATCAAAATCGATACATAACTGGCGAAATTTTCGCGTAACATACATACAACAAAAAAGACAAGTCGGTTGAAAATATTAAACCGCCTCGTTTCCATCTGGAATACCAGATACAAAAAGTGACAACCCTAACAAAAACAAATAATTGCCCATAGCTGTTTATATAGCGAATAGAACTAAAATAATTAAAAGTAAGCAAAGCTTAAAAAAAACGACTTCTTCGAAAACGTATTAATTACGCATTATTGACGTTAACTCATAAACTACTGACCAGATCTAGATCAAATTTAAATGGGATCTAAGAAAAAGCACCAGCTTCTTGAAAAAAGACTACATTACTTGATAAAAAAATACGTACTTAGTTTTTTTGCTTTATCCGGACAAAAACAGATCGCACTTGTCACTCAGAAGTTCTACTCTGGCGTTTTAAATGGTTCATTATATCGCGTTTCGTAATAAGTATTCCGGTACATGTTGGCATAGATATTTTCTTCTACGGTAATGGTACATTACTATACATTATTAATAGATTCAACTTCATAATTAGTGCTTTTTTTAATTTTTAAATGTTCACCGCAGACCTAGTGTACGTGCCCTTTTTTAACAAAATACATTGTATACTTAACATTGATAGATTCGCACATTGTTCTACGAAGACTACAATGTATCATACATTGTAGTCTTTGTAGAAATAGGTATGAACTTTTGAAACTATCATTGGGTATGAAGTACTGTAACATATTATGTGGTATAGATGCGCCGCTGATGTAACAAGCGATGTAACGTACGGCCATAGCACAAGCAAAATAAGTATGTTATCTTTATAGAATGGTACCAAACGCGGCTTGTATGTGAACACGCCCGTACGCACATGCCCCAGCGCCCAGCACGCAACTTACACACACTTACACCTACCTAGCCGGCAAAACAAACACGAGTCGAGGCGCGCACGCGCTCGTCGTCGTCGTTTCGCATTATTTGCGAAATTCGTATAGAAATAATTATACGTTATAATATATTCTAAAAACAAATAGGTATCTCGTGATTAATCAGAGTTCATATACCTAGTTATAATGTTACCTACTTTATGTATATGTCGCAGCCAACTAGCCGTTCAATCAACAGCCTAGCCTCTTTACTAAACAGTGCCGTTCAACTAGCGGCCTGAATGACGTTCAGCCGTAGTGTTCGCGTAGTAGCTCGCACCATTTATATTTTTTTACATTTTCACTCATTATCACTGATCATAAACAGTAAAAAAATACAGTTGACTTGAGTACCTCCTCCTTTTTTGGGAAGTCGGTAATAAGGTATAATATTATAAGTAATATCATAATATACATAATAAGCGATTGGAAAGTTCTTACCTTAGATCTCGGGTAGGGGGCGAAAGCTGCGGCAAATGCGACCACAGCGAAAAATTAAATCAAACGTTTCGGCATCGAACGTATTCACGGTCCAAACTTTAAGCCAAATTATACCTCGAAGTAAATAATAATAGGTTCGCGCTAAGACGGATCGTATTGGAATGGTACCGGGCAGTACTGCCGCTCGGTTTTATATAGACTCGGGAGTCTCGGGACGAGGGGGCATGACGCGCGTCGGTCGCCCGGCGCGGCGCGGTAATTACCTACTAACTATATTGTCAATGGGCCGGTGTAACCGATAGCTGACCGCACACACGGCAATGGTCGATAGTATTCTAGATGGTAATTATTTCTTCATACTGCAACTATCGTATAATCTGTGCCTTGATGCAGTATCGCGTTACATAGAACATACTAAAACATTTTGTTTATTATTTAAGTAATCTTTAAATGATTGCCAGTTCAGTTTATAACTATTATTTTATGTGGGCAGATATTATCCCAAGTAACGCAATGCAAAATGTTAAAGCCGCTATTTACTATTTCATTCGTAAAGACAAAAAGTAAAGTTCAATTAGTATTGAGTTGAAACAACGCGCTATTATCACGTGAAGTAACTCTATATCTCTGTTTGTTTATCTGTTTAACGGGTCGACCGCTCTTTGTGAAAGGTAAACATTGGGATCTAGTCGACATCGATTACATTTTTTACAAGCTTTTATTAGTATCACCTGTCCCGTTGTCTGTCGGTCTGTAATCAAATCTTCCAAGCCTAACTACACCCACTTCCCGATGTTCGAAACTTGGTTTACTTATGTATCATCTTCGACAATACCATAATAATAATATGGTACCATGGATATGCTCTGATGATGAAGACGGAAGATGACCATAGGAACTTCTGAACTAAACAAGATAAACTCATCGAGTTTGGGTTTGTATGATTCGTCTTGACAAGTTCTCTGGTTAAATAACTTTTTGTCTTATTAACTTACAACTGGTAAAAACATGATTTTAAAAATCCAATTAAAAGTATAACTTCTTTACCGATATCATCATCATCGTTGTCCCTTGAGCGAAGCTGCGGGAAGAACTTAGAACTCTTCGACATCGAAACTTTCGCCAACAGTAATAGCTTATTTAACCAAGTAACTTTCTTATTATACGCAATAATATTAATTTGTTATCTACATATTTAGTGAAACTTGCTACGGGAGAGCTTTGAAATTCTCAACCTTTTGTGTGACGAAAAGTGTGGGTAAACACGTGATGAATAATTAAAATGTGTCCTTGTACTGCAAATGATTCACTTATGTCGTGTGTCTTTGTTTTTTTTTTAGGCTCCGCAAAATAAGTGCATAAAAGTGTTAGAAAATTAATTAGAACTTCTATTGGAGTTTTACAGTGAAAACAAAAATCACGTTCACTAACTTATACTATTATAAACTTATAAATTCGTCATTACAACACATTAATTACCTACACTCGAAAAATCACACGTTTAGGAAAATAGTACAAAATCGACAACGTCAACAATTTGTTCACTTTAGCGGCAAAACTCTTTTATTTATTTAAAAATATTTTTTATCTTAAGTTAATTCCTATCTAAAACAGAAGAATAAAATGGAAGCGTAATATAAGATGATACTGTAAGATGCAAGCAAAATAGAGCAAACAAGTGTAAAATCTCATTTGCGCTCACAAAAAAATCTTGACAGATGTCAAGGGACTCCCAGATGGAACGAAGTTCAATTTCCGTCTAGCCCCCTTTCGCAACGCGCGATAAGGAACTTTCGTTCCAAAATTAAAAGAAACGTGCAAAAACCAACATTACGCGGTGTTCCCAGGCGGTCACACGGGGACAAGTATTGACCGCGCCCGACGTTGCTTAACTTTGGTGATCGGACGAGAACGTGGTATGGCTTACAACTCTGGCAAAAAGTGTCTTTACAACTTTTGATCTTAATTTCCGTCTAGCCCCCTTTCGCAACGTGTGATAAGGAACTTTCGTTCCAAAAGTTCCTATAAATGAAAGAAATATTTTTATTATTGGAAATTTAATATTTGTCGTGAACTTTAAAAAAAAATTAAAGTCTCTGTTTTTTCAACAGATGATTTATTACGTGTATAGCTTATACCACAGATGTAAATAGATCTATGGTATTTCCATATATTATATGATTTATATCGCGTCGTTATATCTATAAAACGACTTAAAAACCATATTACGTTTTGGAGCTACGAAGGAACAAGCAGACACGCAGGCATACATAGTTATGGACAAACTCATGAAAATAGCCCCTAATATCGAATTGAGGGATGAACAATTATCGTAAAAATTATAGACACACCAGGAACAAATATTAATTACAAATTGTTAATAACTTTTTTACTTCTACGTACTTACCGTAGTACATCATTAAAGTTATGTCAAGAGATGTCTAAATTTTAGAATATTAATGTCAAATATAAAAATGTTACTTAAATATAATTATGTCATAAGTATAATTTTAATGATGTTTACAATTGTCAAGAAAGTCATTTACAGTGTAGTAGGTTTTTTCTAGCAGCGATTCTTTGAGTTTATTTATAAATTTGCTATACGGTAAGTCTTTGATACTGATGGGTATGTATTATGGGCGTTATAGATTTGACCACATCTAGCGTAGCAGCTCTTTTTATATAAAGTTGTTTTAGGCAAGGTCAAGTTGCGAGTGAATAGATAGAAGATTCTAGGTAAACTTGCTCCATCCTCGATCACATCATCACTTACCATCAGGTGAGATGGTGGTCAAATCTTGAATAAAAAAAATCAAGTAAAATTTTAGGTATACACTATGCTCGTTTTGTTTTTCCTCTATCGTCAAAACTGTAATACCTAATACATATAATTAAGCTTCAAATTTCGAGTAATAAGCTGCCAAAAAAAGAATTTTGTGGTGGCATGCAAGTTATGTAACCCCTCATGTGAGGCCAAATAAAATTACGAATTTTCAAAACAAAAATTAATAACTCTACTGCAGGAAGTTAGTGAAAATATGACCACGGTCTCACGCACTTAGCAACAATACTTAAACGAAAACAATATGTGGAGAACTTTGTTGAATTTTATTTTTTTTATACATTTGGAAATAAAATACATAAATTTATTAAAATTATTACTCACTAATAAAAATATTATTAAAATATTTGGAGTCATTATCCTCAGAATAATACATCCTCAAACTCGGATTTTCCTGGAATAAAATACGGTGCATTTTTATATTATATGAATAAAGAAAATTAAACAGAAGCAAAGCTTTATTTCGGAACTTTGATCAGATTAAATGTACTAAACACGCATTATTGAAGATATTTCGAAAACTACTGATCAGATCTTGATTAAATTGAAATGGGACCAATTGGAAAGCAACATAATTCAAACACAAAAAATTTTTTTTCGCAATCGATTCACGTAGAACGAAGTCATGAGGTAGGTAATAATACATTTAAAAAAAAACAAAGAATACAGTCGACTTGAGTACCTTCTCCTTTTTGTGAAGTCGGTAGAAAATTAGTTAAACATTATTAAAAATTAGTTAAGTGTGTGAGTTCGGTTTTTGTGTATCTTGATTGATAAACGCTTCGTTATCGTCACGTCATGATGACGTCACCACCGAGTAGGTATTTTCCTTAGAACGGGACTTTGTTTGTACTGACTGTTTATGACGACGTATTCTCCCGCGGTTGCATCATCCCGACAGAGTAGCCCGAGTATTTCAGTTGCGTTAGTACCGTAGACTCATTAATAGTTACTTCGTGTGCCATTTATAGTCGGTGCAGTTGTTTGTGTGGCGATTAAAACGGTGACGGTTAAAAATAAATGTACTCTTGCTGCTTCTCGACCATTACCTAACATGTACATTCATATCCAACTCGAAGATGGGTATCTATTCAATACATCTTGGTGGGTGTTAAAATAATGTACTATAACAATAATACATATTTTCAAATGAGGTGAAATAGGCAGGTGCCGGAAATTCTGGTCATCCAGATGTATAGGCCAATAAAACCTCCAAAAGAATAGTCCAAGTTTATACATTCCAATACGTCACAGTAATTGTTAACCCATAATAGCCGGCCCAAGCGACTCATCCATCCTCTATTCTATAATAATGACCCAACAAAATTTCAGCCGCGGTACATACATACAAAATAAAGTGTGACTTGATTGTAACACATTAGGTTAATTAATTTAGCCGCTATGAGGGCACTATAGTGATACATTTAGAATTAATAAATCGATCGAGGCTGGCATTGTATCCGCGGCCATAGGGAGTCTCTGACGGTAAGGACTATTTACTCCTTTCCGCTTAGCTATTTCCCCCTTTTTACCATTTCGCAGTGGAACGTGAGCATTAGGCGTAATGAGATGAGAACCCCAGTGAAAGACGCGAAAAGTTTGCACGCGAAAAAAACCACCTACCTACCTTTATCATCTTTTTTTTAAATTAGCTGTAAACGTTGTATTGATTTATGCCCCTATAAAGGAGAACTACAATAATGACTTTATGAGCTTTTTTTTTTGCTTTTTGGATTACACACTTAGATCGATTATTACACCTGTACAGTATTGCTTCGAAGTCGTCTTGCGATCGAGGCAAATGCTTGACGGCACGGAGCATACAGATGAAAATCTCAGTCCGACGGGTACCCGTACCCGTTCAAGTACTGGTACACGCATTGGTTACCATCGACCAGATGAACCGTTCTACGAGTGTTTGTCAACTGGCTTTATTTTTGGTTGGTTTATATAGCTCCAAAATTAAATAATATCCGTTATATCCTGTACTTAAACAACAAATACTGAAATCAAATAATTATTACTGAGAAAAAAGTTATAAGGAATTAACCTTAAAATGGCGCGAACGACATGTTAGTTACGTGGCCAGCTCCTTGAATATTGTCTGTGGTCCTGTCGCCCTACCCTCAAGCCGATGTTGTTATGAATGTTAGCCGGCCAATGATCTTTGATCTTTGTCTTGTTTTATGTACACACACTAATCGTAAAGGGCAGTTCCCGTCCCGTCTGCCACGTTAGAAACGATTCAATAATAATTACTTGTAGTGCTGAAGCCGTCTGCTGGCGGATTGGACCATTGCCAGGTTTCGTGTTAATGCCCTCGGTCCACCACGAACGCACCCAAACTAACCCTGGCCGATATCACGACTCCACAATCATTTACACGTAAGCAAAGCTTCTAAAAACCGACATTGAAATAAAATAAAATTATCTAAAGCAGTTCAACTAAAAAAATTACGCCTCCTTCTCCTTTTTTTAAAGTCGGCTTAGCCGAAACATCATTTCATAAAGGCTGTAGTTTAGATAATGTAGCTGCAGTGAATAGCTCTGTTTATTGTGCGTATGGCGATAATTCCACTGCGAACACCTATGCTTGCTTGTCGTATAGACTAGAGGGCAGTCCTAGTGTCAGGATTTATCAGGCCGCCTGAGGGCATCCGACGGGCATAACGACTGTTGTCTTACGACTAACAACTGGGACTGACAGCTTAGCGTGCCTTCCGAAGCACGGTGTGTGAAAATCCCACTAAACGGTCACCCATCCAAGCACTGGTCTGAATGAACATTGCTTGTCAATCAGTCACGATCGACCAGGCGGACCGCGCTACGAGTGTCACTTAATGTGAATGAGATGGATGGACAGGACTGGATCTCTGCAATGTTATAGGTATGTGTGTGTACTTGTAAGTCGGGGTTCAGGTGATATTAGTTATTTTAAGAAATAATGAGTTATTTCCTAAGAATAAAAGTACGGTCATAGCTAGGCCGCTCAGGTTTGAAGTATGCAGAGCACTGAATGCATTTTTCAGTCAATTTCATCTAACATGTTAGTCACTGCGACTCCATCGGCTACAGACACAGACACTCGGCTCCTTACAGATTGTTTATTATAATTTTTTATACAAGTAGCTGTGTGGTAAGCTAGATGCAACAGATTGTGTGTGAGTCACTTTGTTTTTCACGGATGTTTGCCCTATTACACAATTGAGACGAGTTGGCACTAGAAACAGCAACCGCTGTATTGTTTACATTGTAACCGGATGGTGAAACAGTTTAAACTCATTATAGATTGTACGGAACCCTTGCCTGGCATCTAATTTGTTTACCGACCCAGAAACTGTTGGCTGCACATCCCGCCGCGCCGGCGCGGCGCGTAGTTCAACGAACCAACAAAACATGATCAACAATACTGTATTAGGTAATAGGACTGTTTAATTAACAGTTACTAAACAAAACACATTTTTTTTTATATCATTTGTTATATAATTTTTTATAAGTACATCACATATGTTCATATAACTTCATTATCCATCTTCGGCTGCATAGTCACTTTCCATCAGGTAAAATAGTGGCCCAATGCTTGCCTATCCAGCATATAAAAATTTACATCAGGAGTTCAAAGACTTGTATCGTGGGTGCCGGAAACATTCACATCATACACACATTACACCCAGAACTAGAAGCACAAATATCCCTTGAGAAAGAATTTGTGCTCCTGCCGGGAATCGAGCTCAGAACCCACGGCGCAGAGAGCGGACACCTGTCCACTGCACCAACTGGGTCGTCGAGGAATAATTTCAGAATGTAGACCTACATAATAACGCATACAGTCTTTATCTCGTGAAGGAAAGGAGAAGGGTTCACACCCTTCTCTTAACCCACTTCTGACTACCTTTAGCTATTGTTAATTGACATTGCTATTGTTATTTGTTTTCCTCTCACTCTTGCCGTGGAGAGTAGTGACATTGTGTTCGAGTAGACTTGAAGAACTCTAAACACTGAATTGCTTATTGCTATATTATTGTGTATTATAATTATCGTGTTTTTCGAAGTGAACTATTTATGGGAGGGTTTTGACATTCTGATCCGCAACCTTTTCGTGCTTTGAGATAAATGTCTCGTTGCTGTTACTAACATTCTAGTGCTATATGTAAATAATTTGGTAATAACTAGCTTATTTTGTAAAAAAAAAACCTATTAACTGTAATTTTCACTAGAACATATGTTTCTGAGAACTTAAGTGGTCCAGTTGACCCACATTTTTTTCTCCGAGTGTGACGAAAAGTGGTTTTATATAACTGTTCGCACTGCGATGAATAATTAAAATGTTTGTCCGTAATACAAATGTTCCACTTCTATCGCGTCGTTTCGCTACACCCTATTAAAATGTTTGTCTGTAATACAAATGTTTCACTTCTATCGCGTCGTTTCGCCACACCCTATTAAAATGTTTGTTTGTAATACAAATGTTTCACTTCTATCGCGTCGTTTCGCCACACCCTATCGCGTCGTTTCGCCACACCCTATCGCGTCGTTTCGCCACACCCTATTAAAATGTTTGTCTGTAATACAAATGTTTCACTTCTATCGCGTCGTTTCGCCACACCCTATCGCGTCGTTTCGCCACACCCTATCGCGTCGTTTCGCCACACCCTATTTTTTGTGTAACTTGTTTGAATCAAATTATTTACGCATTTTTTTCCGACGTCTCAAGTCAACTGTTTTTTTTAATGTATGTTACCTCATAACTTCGCTCCACGTGAGCCGATTTCGAGTTTTTTTTTTAATGTATGTAACCTAATAACTTCGCTCCACGTGAGCCGATTTCGAGTTTTTTTTTTAATGTATGTTACCTCATAACTTCGCTCCACGTGAGCCGATTTCGAGTTTTTTTTTTAATGTATGTTACCTCATAACTTCGCTCCACGTGAGCCGATTTCGAGTTTTTTTTTTAATGTATGTAACCTAATAACTTCGCTCCACGTGAGCCGATTTCGATATTTTTTTTTAATGTATGTTACCTCTTAACTTCGCTCCACGTGAGCCGATTTCGAGTTTTTTTTTTAATGTATGTAACCTAATAACATCGCTCCACGTGAGCCGATTTCGAGTTTTTTTTTAATGTATGTTACCTCATAACTTCGCTCCACGTGAGCCGATTTCGAGTTCTTTTTTTAATGTATGTAACCTAATAACTTCGCTCCACGTGAGCCGATTTCGATTTTTTTTTTAATGTATGTTACCTCTTAACTTCGCTCCACGTGAGCCGATTTCGAGTTTTTTTTTAATGTATGTTACCTCATAACTTCGCTCCACGTGAGCCGATTTCGAGTTCTTTTTTTAGTTTGAAAGATGTTGCTTTCTAATTGGTCCCATTTAAATCAGTAGTTCTTGAAATATATATAAGGTCAATGATGCCTATTTTGTTGACGATGTTCTAGTTTAACCGACTTCAAAAGTTACCTCATAACTTCTTTCGTTGTGAGCCGATTTTGAAGATCTTTTTTTTTTTGAAAGCTCGTGCTTTTCATGTGGTCACATTGAAATTTGATCAAGATCTGATTTGTAGTTTTTGAGTAATAGTCAATAATGCGTGTTTAATACATTAAATCTGATCAAGGTTCCGAAGATAAAGCGGTGAAGTCGGTTTTTTAAGCTTTGCTTGCGTTTAATTATTTGTCAAAATAAGGTCATATTGTGTGAATCCATATATTTATACAATCACTAGTCGTGCCCCGCGGCTTCGCCCGCTATTATCAAGTTAAAAAGTAGCCTATGTGTTAATCCTAGGTATAATCTATGCACATTCCAAATTTCATCCAAATCCGTTCAGCCGTTAAAGCGTGAAGAGGGAACAAACATACTTACACACTTACACATAAACTTTCGGATTTATAATATTAGTAGGATATATTTTTATTTATTAAGATTTTCTAAGTTAGGATTAGATTAACTAGTCGATTGCCCCGAATTGAGATATCGCGCCTAAGTATTGGATAAATGAAAAATAAATTTCTTTTTTGTATTTGTTGTTTTTTATATATCTTTACTAATAATATTATGAAGAGGTAACGTTTGTTTCTTAAACGTAAGTAATCTCTGTTACCATTGATCCGATAGGTACTGAAAATGATTACAGTTAGTTTACAGTGCATAATAATAATATTTTATAAATTTTTATAATTAACATTAGTTTTTAGTCAAAAAAGTCCGCGACAGCATATATTTAGCATGTCTATTATTAGTCTTTATCAAAATAAACTATTTAATCGCCTTACGTAGTTCATGTACATACAAATTGCTCTCTACTGCATTTAATTTGGGCAAATAGAAACTTCA
This sequence comes from Lomographa bimaculata, assembly GCA_948107665.1. Classification (NCBI taxonomy): domain Eukaryota; kingdom Metazoa; phylum Arthropoda; class Insecta; order Lepidoptera; family Geometridae; genus Lomographa; species Lomographa bimaculata. Next base: position 27,385,163 of record OX403584.1, on the reverse strand, counting down.
GACTTAGTGCCTTCCCGACGCATCACAGTTTCACTAGTCGTGTAAGATTGCCTACGTTTTGCGGGGCTGTCTTTTATATATATACTAGCCGTGCCCCGCGGCTTCGCCCGCTATTATCATGTTGAAAAGTAGCCTATGTGTTAATCCTAGGTATAATCTATGTACATTCCAAATTTCATGCAAATCCGTTCAGCCGTTAAAGCGTGAAGAGGGAACAAACATACTTACACACTTACACACAAACTTTCGGATTTATAATATTAGTAGGATATATATATATATATATATATAACCATTATAAGTAGATCCCCGATTGTGAGCAAAGTGTATCGTGCATGGAGCTTAACAAATGTTGGCCGTTAGGTGACGATGACGAGAGTTCCATGATTTTTGTTCACCCAAAAAGTACTCAATACAACGCGCCTAAAGAAGTATTCACTTCAAAAACCAACATTACTATTAAATTGAATAAACACGTAAAGTAACACAACAATTAAGGTCCAATTGTTTGATGTAGACATAATTCGAGGTGAAACGCGGCACGCGGCACGCGATATCTGTCTGCGCGGAAAGGCCTGTGACGAATGGCGAAAACACGGCGAAACGACGACGACGAGCGTGAGGGCGGCCCCGGCTCGTGTTGGCTTCGCTGGCTAGGTCGCTGTCTGTAAGTTATCATAGTGTGCGGGCTGAGGTACGTGCGTACGGCCGTGCACACATACAAGCCGCGTTTGGTACCACTCTATGAAGATAACATACATCTCTGTTTCTACTATGATATAGCCCCCCCTCCTCCTTCAGTCGTGCGCTCAATGCTGATGGTTCTAATCTCTATCCTTTCTTTCGTGAATTTGCTGTCGCCTTCTTCCGCGGTCAGAAGCACATTGTAAGGCCTCGCTCAGCCTGATGTTGGGTAGCTCGGATATTTGGTCCGTCCATATTTTGAATACACATTGAATTAGATTTTTTTTTAATAGACTCGTTGATATTGCAAAATAATTAAACGCAAGCAAAGCTTTAAAAAACCGACTTCACCACTTTATCTTCTACACACGCATTATTGACAATAACTCGATCTTGATCAAATTTTAATGGGACCACATGAAAAACACCAGCTTTCAAATAAAAAAATAATCATCAAAATCGGTTAATAACGAAATAACTTATGAGGTAGGTAACTTTTGAAGTCGTGTCAATACCGAGAACATCGTCAATGTCACTGAATACGCAATATTGACGATATTTAAAAAAAAATAGCATTCACACTCACAGCCCCACACTAAGTTCAAATACTTGTATCGTGGGTGCTGGAAACATTCACATCACATACACATTACATCCAGAACCAGAAGCACAAAATATATCCCTTGGGAAGGAATTTGTGCTTCTGCTGGGAATCGAACCTTGGACTCACGGCGCAGAGGGCGGACACCTGTCCACTGCGCCAACTGGGTCGTCTGAAATTTCAAGAACTACTGATTAGATCTTGAGCAACATCTTTCAAACTAAAAAAACGTGGAAAGAAGTTATGAGGTACACATAAAAAATAAAAAATACATTCGACTTGAGTACCTCCTCCTTTTTTGGGAAATCGGTTTTCTGTAGACTTGATATTTATGTTTTTGTTATTGAAAATGAGTAGTAACATAATAGGTCGGAGTGGGGGGTGTTAGGTTATTTTTGTTACGGAATTTCTGGATTCGGTCTCCACGCTCAAGGCCCGCGATAGAAGCTATGCAATGCTTAAAAATATCAAGAGCCTCAAGCTGGTACTTAGCTGAACCGTCCTAAAGATGAGAACCAGTACTCCATACATGAACGGACTTGTGCTTGACACAAATTGAGCAACTGTCCCGGTGTGAAGTGGTGTGAAGTACCGTCTAACCATAGTAGAAATGTAAGATGACTCGAGGCCCGTAGGAGATTCAAATGCCTACTCTAGCCGAATACGCAGGGTTGTCACTATCTCCGACTTTTAAAGGTATATATGTAAAATGTATATTTTAAGAAACCAACAAGTTAGGTACAATAAAATAGTATAAAATGTGGTGGTAAAATAGATACGATTTCATTTGCATATTAGCCGCCGACAGAGTCAAAAAAATCTTGAAAAAAATATTGTTTTGCATATGTGAAAAGAAATCACGGTAGTAGTATATATAACGAAGTTAAAAGGAAAACTAATATAGCTAAGTAGGCTTCAATAAATCAATAATATTGGCCGTCGGTGACGATGACGCGAGTTCCATGATTTTTGTTCACCCAAAAAGTGCTCAACGCGCCTATAGTTTTCACTTTAAAAACCTACATAAATTGAATAAACACGTAAAGTAGGTTACACTATAAGTAGGCATATGAACTTTACCTATCTGTTTACAAAATGTAAACGCGCGCACGCAACTCAGCACGCGGCACGCGACATCCGTCTGCGCGGAAAGGCCCGTGGCGAATGGCTCGAATACGTCGAAATGTCGTCGACCGCGTCGACGAGCGCGGGGGCGACTCCGGCTCGTGTCGTCTTTGCCGTTCTGTTTGTTGTCATAGTGTGCGTGCTGAGGCACGTGCGTACGGCCGTGCACACATACAAGCCGCGTTTGGTACCACTCTATGAAGACAACTTACTTATATATTTCTACTATGGTCTAACCTTTTAACTAAAGTTGACTAAACGGATTTATTGATAATATTTGTAAAAGTAATTGCTCTTTTAATTCGCGCGGGCGAAGCCGCGAGGAACAACTAGCATGAAAATAAATGATTATTTATCAGAGTGACAAGCATGTGAGTTGTGTTTTGATTAAAAAATGGCCTCATGCCTCATCAAATGGTTATATTATCTTTGTTACACGTGAAGCATATTGGTTTATCTATTTGGTAGGACATCAAAGTCACTATTTTAATGCTGAAACTTACGTATATTATCTGTTATATCCCGTCCCGTATTTGAACAACAAATGCATGAATCAAACAATCATTTTAAAGATAAAAGTTACACGCAATGAACCTCAAACGTTTTTCTTTATTAGAATACGAAACCTTTTAAAAAGAAGTGTGATGGAAAATATCAATTTGGTAGGAAATCTCGATAACGGATACACATTTAAAAATGAAACTTGCATATAACATCCATTATGTTTTGTATTGGAACAGCAAATATTACTTAAAAATAAAACAGTTATTTTAGATAAAAAAAGTTATAAGCTATAAATATTAACCTCTATATACTCTATATACGATATTCTCTTTTAGGCAAAATGTATGCGCGAGATTTGAGTTCGGAGCGAACGACTGGTTGTTTGTGCTAGTCGTAGTTCTCGAAATCGTGAATTAACATTGATTTGGTAGTTCTTAGCTTAGCTTGGGTTCGATCAAGGATTTTGCAGGTTTGTCTCCTATCTCGATGGTTCGATACAATACTTGTGTCGATGCCTTAAAATTACTTCGACTTGTTTTTTTGTTGAGCAATCAAATAGCAACACTGTGCAGATCAAAACGGCATCAGGAAACCCTTGTTTCTCTCAAGACGTTTTGGGAGTCCGTGACCCCAGTTTTTGTGGGTGGGAAAATGCCTAGCACTTCCTTTCCTTGTAAAGGAAAGGGGGTGGGTGTAGGGCTCGAACCGCCGAGTTTCTTGTCGGTTCTTCTCGAGATTTTGCGAATCTGGCAGTAGAGTCAATATCATTCATGACTGTCTCTCTGGAGCCCATGTGAATAAACGATTTTGATTTGATTTGAACCCTACCGAGGGCAGTCCCTCGCCGAGGTGGGGCAAAATAGGGTCGCACTAGCAGTCTTGTACCGGCGATAGGCCCGGATACGAATCTGGCCGCTGCACCCATTGAGGGGTGTACCCGATTTTTACTCTACTTCCAGAGCCCTTTTCAACGATACCACAAGAGGGTAATAAAAAAAAAAAAAATTTGGCTCCCTGTATATGAGTGCCGCCTTAACATTTTAATTGTCATTTTTTTTTATGACAGGTAGACACTTCGCCGCTATCTCACCTGATGGAAAGTGACGATGCGGCCGAAGATGAAGCATGCTTACCTAGAAGGTACCTATTCACTCTAGACTTGAAGACTCCCAGATTATGCTGTTCGGGGAACAAGGATGCGGGCAGTGAGCTCCACACCTTCGCTGTACGGATAACAAATGTTGAAGCAAAACGCTTTGACCGGATATGAGGTAGGTCAACCATATATGGATGACGTTGGCTTCATTTTAGGCTTTGGGCCATAGCTTTACATGTTCTCCGAGAATTTGAAGTTATTCGCTTGTATGGTTTAGACGCTAGACGCCTCTGACAGACCGACGAACGGACGGACGGACAAAGTGCTCAACAACCTAAGTCAACTTAGAGTTCTCGCTTCGCTCGATCAAAATTATATCTATTATTGTTCCCAACTGATCTTTAGCTGCGTTGGAACTAATATAGATTTACATTATTTAACATTCTCAACGGATCATGTTCAAGGGTGTACCTCGGGTACGCGAGGTACGACGCGTCAGCTGGACATCTGATCTGCGTCTCCAAGAGAAACAAAAGGTAAGGATTTGCAGTGAGAGATATTTGAGTGCAGTTCTCGGATATTGGAGAGGTGCACTTAATAATTATAATATAATAATAAACTGTTTTATTAATAAATTAACTTCCATCTTAAATAACAATAATATAAACTAAATTTATATTATTGAGACCTAAAGCACATTCTGTGACATCACTATCTTTAAAGGCAGTCGTTTTCAAACTAAGTTTTACTTGTATTTCGGACAACGACTGCCTCTCCAGATCGCTAGTCACAGAAAAACTTTCCAAATTTGCATTTTTAAACAGAAAAATTTATTAAAATTTCAATTTTAGCATCAGGACAATTTCAATTGCACAGCGAAGGTCGCTGCGTGGGCGCGCGTCGACCGCCACCCCGAAAACGCCAAAATTCGACAAAAAATTTTTCATCATTCCGTAAAAAGTCGATGTAAGGGATCGAATTTCGCCATACATTGTCGATTTTAGTAGAACTTAAGTACGTATATTGTAGACTGTAGTGGCTTGACCGCGACGTGTGTTACTGCAATCTGGCAACCGCCAGACCCACCGCGGTGCTCATCTTAGAGCCCGCCCTTACCTGCTCATCCGTGCCCTTTGCTACATATCAAAGGGACACGAAGAGCAAGCCACCGTTCCAGACCTTTCGCTAACTGTCAACAAGATCCCACGGGGAGAATTTGTTGACAGTTACCCAGGGTGCACGTTTTGCTAACCTAACCTAACCTAAATTTCATTTTATTCTACAGACTATCATCTTCTCGAGAATTTTTCTCATCACTGGCAACAGTCCTATTGACCTGTACGATTTTGGGTTGGTGTAAGTGTCTCTTCCTGGTTTCCGAAGTATAACAACAATTGCCTCCTTCCAGGTGTTTAGGAAGTATCCCAACTCCAGACACTTGTTGGCCAATGATAGGAAAAGCTCAGGTTCCTGAGTTATAGCCTGTTGACAGATGTCGGCTGTTAGTAGTAGTAGAATTAAAAAAAAAACATAAATTTCAATAAAATACACTGCACGATTAACAGCGACGACCTACACTTTTTATACTGCACGTCGACGCCCCTTGGAGGACACTATAACTTGACTGAGTCCCGAATTATACCAAAAACCACCAAAACACATGCATACGTGTTCCAGGATCCAGAGGACCTGGAACCTATTTGACAGCCCCACGGCGTGAGGACAGACGAGCCCTACCAGAAGATACCTCGATCATCGAAAACTCAACAGCCAAGAAGATTCAAAATTTTGTAAATTCATCTTCTTCGTCGTATATCGTTACGAACAAGTGTACAAATTTTCGGCATTTTCTATACAACAGTTTTCATTATATCGATTTTAGTGTCCAATCAAATTTAAAAAAAAAAATCGCTTTAAATCGCATCCATCCGGCAGCGGACGGTGACGACAGCACCTAGCTGGTGATTTTAGGAACTTTTGGCCCCATTCTGCCCCACTTTTAGGAAAAATCAACGTGTAACCGGGATTACTTAATAAATTAATAAATTGCATCATCTTTTGCACCCGGCTTTTTGGATCAAGTTTCAGCCCCTAGCCCCTGAAGCAACTAGAACTATCTGGACATTACCAGAACTATTTGGAACCTTCGATTGCGACAAGTAGTTTTACAACTATTTTAGCGTATCATTGAAGGTTCACGAATAATCATCATCATCATCTGCAGATAGGCCGTCCAGATCGTCTATTGGGGTCTTAAGGCGCTGGAACTCCCCTCTCCTCTGACATAAAAAATTGGCCCAGAAGCTTGGAAAAAGGCCACAGTTGTGGTTCTCAGAAAGCCTGGGAAGACTGAATACACCAGCTCGAAGTCGTATAGACCAATCGGGCTGTAGCCAGTGCTAGGAAAGATTCTCAAGAAAATGATCATGAGCAGAATAAAATGGCACACTATTCCGAAAATGAGCGCGCACTAATATGTCTTTATGCCCCAACGTAGCACCGAGGACTCCCTCTATGTCCTTCTAGGATACATTCGAGAAAAGTTATACCAGAAAAAGCTGGTAACAATGATATAGTTGGACATGGAGGGGGCTTTCAATAGCGCTTGGCGGTCCGCCATAAAGGTGCGCTAGGCCCAGGAAGGGTGCCCAGTAAACATCAGGCTGGTCATAGACATCTACCTTAAACAGAGAAGAATCAAACTGTTTTTGGTTATTAGAACAAAAAATAATATTTTTTAGAAGTAATAAATGTAGTCGTTTTGCTGCTAGTGAGTTCTTACAATTTATCGTCGATGTATAATCATAGTCGCTGTTTTGCAGCTAGCAACTTACAATTGACCATCATTATATAATCATGATAATTTGTAACACGAAGGAAATGAAATTGTTTTCAATAACTTTCCTTTGCTTATAAATTCTGTTTTGTTGCGAAAATTGGAGGTAAACACTTGACATTACCTATATGACACATCAAATATGTATAAACAAAGCGCTTTGTGGTGGAAAATCTTCAGAATATGTAAGGGCTTTCAATTACAGGGTATTTAGCTACTGCCATATTTTCACTTAAGGCCCTTCTCTAGGAGATATTATTATTTATAAAATAAATTAAAACATTTATAAAAAGTGGACCAAACAGTGACATCGAAAGAAAAATATAAATGCACGACCCCCGCACGTATCTAAATATACTTTAATATACTCCATAATAAATGTTCCCGATTTTTTATGATTATTCAGTTTTATTTGAGATATTCCAGTCGGAATGGTTGTTTTTATAACTTTTTTGTAAGTAATTTATATTCCAAGCTAGCCGTGCCCCGCGGCTTCGCCTGCTATTATTAAGTTAAAAAGTAGCCTATGTGCTAATCCTAGTCCTAGGTATAATTTATAATATACATTCCAAATTTCATCCAAATCCGTTCAGCCGTTAAAGCGTGAAGAGGGAACAAACATACTTACACACTTACACACAAACTTTCGGATTTATAATATTAGTAAGATAAATAGTACTTCCTAGCATAAACGTAATCAGCTTCCTAACAGTAATATAATGCAATAGAATAGAATATGGTTTATTGTATAACTGTGTACATTTTTAGGCTAAGTTTTATACAATCTAAGATCTACGGGCCAATTGCCTATATTTCCTAAAACTAAACTAAAACTATATACAGCAAAGAGCCAAGTTACCTACAAGCCATCGAGCCTATAGGTAACTCAAGTGCTCAAGCCCACTACCAGTGGGTAGCGTTCCCATCATGCTGGCTGCATTGCCTCTCTGAATTGCAATGCTAATACGTTGAGCCAAATAAGTGCCAGCATTTTGGTCACGCGTCGCCTCAACCAGGCGCTCTGATAGAATTTTGAAAATAGAATGAGCTCCCGGTCCCCACGGACCCAGTGTCTCAACACCAAACGGCTCAAATATGTAACCACTGCCGAGGTTTCCATATTTTCGCCGTTTGCGCTGCTCTGCCGAAGTTGCCGCGACGCCAACCCCATTCTGTGATTCAGGAAGATGTGACGGAGCTAAAGTATCGACACAAGTTGCATCCCACACTAAAGGCCGTCCCATGTTCCATGGAATTAAAGTCATTCCGTCAGGTCTTTTACCATCGTCACGCATCAGACCATTCGGTTCGAGAATGGCTGGAACGTTGGCACTGGTAAAAGCCCGGCGGATGATATCGTTGAGGCTGGCGTGGCGGGAAATTCGGCCAGCACTTTTCTGGCACGAGAGGCCGTGGTGACCGAGCTGGTCAACAGCAGTACCACACTGACAGCTATGGGCAACATAGCACCTTGCACCCAAACGTAAGCATATAGCGAGACGGAAAGCAGATGGATCCATAAGAGTACCAGTATTAAGCGAGGGAATGGCCTGCAACCAAAGCCCTGACTCCCATACAGAAACTGCTAGAAGTCGAGCACGCTCTGTGACGCTAGGACACGTATCTAAAAGATGTTTCCGTGCTAGTTCACAGAGCGGCCGATCCCACAGTCTCTGTGAGGATAGCCTCACTGGGAGCCCGGTATTTGGGCATGCCATCTCCCAGGCGCTTGTGGCCTCAGTCTGGTTTGAAATTTCTAAAGAACCCAAACTATGTGAAAGTATTTTTTCGACTAATTTAGAAGTACCATGAACTGAGGACAAGAAAGCCGGTAACGCAACACTAGAAATTTTACGAATACCTAAGCCTCCTAGTCTAACAGGTAAAGAAGCTTGCGACCAAGCCCTATCATCTATGTCAATATTCAAAACCGATACAAGAGTATTCTTTACGATATTTTTAGGTGTTATTAATATAAATACGTCACAACAGTTTATCCCTTTCGGACATACAATAATATTTACAACACATAATATTTACAATACAGAAGAGATTTTTTTTTTTTTTTAATTAAACAATTGTAATTTCCATCTCATTAGGCATAAGTATAGCAGTCGAGTGTACACAAATCAATTTGTATGAAAGTACTCTTCCAAATTGTAATGTGCTTTGCTTATTAGCCAATTTTTTAAACTGGCTTTAAATTGTGTGCCATTTAGGATTTTGATGTGTGGAGGTAAATGATTGTAAATTCTTATGGCACTTACAAATGAGCTTTTATAGTACATAGAGTTATTTATTTGGGGAATACATATGTTGTATTTATGTTTGTTGTATTTATATGTTGTATTTATTAAGTTACATTAATTCTGATATTATCTCATACTACTCACTATCGATATTAAAATCGACCAAAAGAGTGAGAGTAGATAGCTATGGCTCTAGAATAACACATAGTTTATTTTTATTTATCTTTTACAGTTCTTGTGGGATAAGGTAATTTTTTTAAGTTATTTGAATATAAGTGTATCTGTAACGAATGGTCGGATTTCGATTTTATTTGGTAAGTAGATAGCTAAGAACCTGGAATACGGTATTTGATACTTATTGGCCAAAACTCAGAGATTGTATTTTTTTTGCATTATGGACAATAATGATATAGTAGGTACTTTGAATATTTTTTAAAAACTTATCGCACCACACGGACGGAGTAGCAGGTAGCAGCTAGTAGGTATAATATACTTTGTAGTGGTAGGACTCTTTTGCAGAGTCCGCCTGGGGAGTACCACACCATTGCCAGACATTACCGCCAACCAGTAGTGTGCAAACATAACTTTAAGAGGGTTTATTCCTTTAGTCTTCTCTCTCGCCCACACATTTCGATATTTTTAATAAATTCAATTAGCTACGTGTGTTTTTGAAAATGTTTTCAACCAACTATATGGACATTAATACAATTAATGTTTTAATCTACATTTCAATTTTCATATTTTTAAGTTAAGCGACGAAAGCGGGAAATTCACATTGAAATTTGTGAAATCTGTTTTTTCTTATTTTATTGAAGGATATGATAGCGAAAAAAAGTTTAAAAAAACCCTCGTATTAATATCCATATAGTAAGTTGAAAACATTTACAAAAACACACGTACATAATTGTATTTATTAAAAATATCGAATTGTGCAAGCGAGAGAGAAGACAAAAGGAATAAACCCTCTTAAAGCTCTGGCACTGAAGTGTAATGTGCAAGCTTGAGGCGAACTTACCTACAGGCGAGCGTCTTGATCACAATTATTGACTCTAAATGACATACATAAAAATACATTATAATTTTGGTCACTAATAATAAAGTAACACTCCTACAACCTACCCTTAAATGTATCACTTAGAACTTGTATAAAAACGAGGCATACGATTTTTCTTGACTTACTCAGAGTACATATTTTGTTGCGGTCTGTAACTCTGGCCAAAAATGAGCTTTAAAAAGTTTTTTAAAATTAGTTTATATGCTATGAGATTAAATAAATCTCATCCAGCCGAAAAAAGAAATTTAAAGTGGCTTTGTTTTTTCCTTTTCTACCACAGTCTCTTCGCTGTGGTATTTTGTCTTATAGTTTATAACATTATTTACATTAATATGGCGAATAAGGACTTTGATGAGATTTGTAAGAATGGGGTTCTCTCTGTGGTGTTTATTATAATCTCATTCCAATACTGTATCATGCTTTGGAAGCAAGAACAGTTATTAATTCTCATGAATCACATGAAGAATGATTTTGAATATGCTAGGCATTTGCCTATTGACGAACGAGAAATTATGATAAAATACGCAAAAAAAGGGGTGTTTGTTTGCAAGCAATGGTTTGCGCTCTCTTGTGCTGCGTGTGGCATATTTCCAGTCAAGAATGTGATTCTGCTAACCTATCACTTTCTTAAAGGAGATCCTAAGCTGATCCCTATGTATGACTTGATATATCCAGGGGTTATAGAGGAAAATAAAGAAAATATATTCGTGTTTCTTGCTATATATGCCACACTGCTCTTCTATGGAATGTATTCTATGTGTATGTCTATTGGCTTCGTGCCTTTAGGGCCGATTTTTATGTTACATGCTTGTGGACAGTTGGAAATTGTGGAGCAGAAGATAAGTGTTCTTTTTAAAGATAAGTTTAATGAAGCGCTTATTGAGGCAAAACTAAAAGAAATCGTTAAGCAGTTGCACTATATTTACAGGTTTGTGGATGTAGCTTGCAAACAAAGTTTGGTGTATAACCTTATAATGGCCTTGTATTCATACCTTTTCAAAGTATGTTCTATGGGCCTCCAGTGTAGCTCATCGCGACTTTAGTAGAATTATGCGTTGGTACGGTGCTAATCTCTAGATAAAGATGAGTTGAAGTACAAGAACTTAATTATTACAGTGAAAAATATCACATTTAATATAAAATTGCGAGTTTTATGGAATCGCAACGATATCTTTTTAATATCTCTAGAATTGTGACAAACAAATACATTTTAACCAATTCTAATTTCAGCTTTGTGGAGCAGGTTCGACTCAGTTTTACAGTGGCATATGAATTAACTTTAAGATCAACATCCATTATGTTACCCGTAGCCTGCTACGAAGTGATTGAGGTAAGAGAAGATTTTAATAATGACGTAATAATTAACCGAAACACGCGAGGTCTCTAAGTAAACTCCGCGTCTTTATGTTCAGCACTTTCTGTCCGTGCGCCTATCAAATGTGATAATTTCTAACCATAGTGGCGGAGTAAGGGGAGGGGGAGATAATACCATCTCTCTTAGCCACCTCAACGTTTTTACCAGGCCCCTGGTCCTGAGGTCCTCTTTGGGGCTCATGTGTCTATCTTAATACCACATATCATAAAGCCTGTTGATCATATGGCACATAAACATAATTTCACCTAGAAACACGACTCGCCGACACGAGCGGAGGGCGAGGTAACAACAAAGGTACTATTACTTATCATGTGTGAACATTTTATGCTTGCGATTGGCCGATCATTTGGATGACGCAATCTGAGCTATGAAAATAGTGATGCGACACGACGAATAGTGAATAGAATAACAGTAATCCTAACACATTCTTCCCTTACATAAATGTTATCAAATTAATAACAAATAGTAAGATGGCATACCTAGATAGTACCTACAATATACTTACATTATCTACCTCACCGTAGATATAGGACATCAATTTAATAAAAATACTAGTAAGATGGAATACCCAGATAGTATCTACAATATACAGCAAAATAAAAAAAATAAAAGTTCACCTCTCTTTCATATTTATCATACATAGAATAGAATAGAAAACTCTTTATTATTCACAAAAAATAAAATTAAGTTTGTACTACTATACTACATATCCAGCGGCACGGTTATTTTTCGTAGCTTCAAAGCAGTCAGGGGTTAAGTTTCTTGAACATATTATAACACTGTATTTTATAGGGAACTAATACTCTTTATGAGTCGCTTCTATTTACTTCTCCTTTATTTCTGGGATGTCTGGAAATCTAAAAAATATACATTAAGTATTTTAAAAAAACCGACTAAACTTCCAGATGCTAATATATGGTGACGATGAAACCAACTCGAAAATATACTTATTCAAACAAAAAAAGTTCTTTTTTATCTGCGCACAATTGACGAACAAATCGGTGAACATGCCTAAAAATATACGCTACGTAAAAATGTACAGTCGCATATAGAACATCCTGCTTTTTTAAGTCGGTTAACAAATTCAAAACGATGGGTTCCAAAATACTTGCATAATATTTATAGTCAAGGTAGAATATCGATAATTTATAATTCTGAGCTAAGAGAACAACACTAATTACTCGCCAGCGACAATCGAGAGGGATAAAACGAGAAGTTGTATCATTAGTCAACAGAGTTTATAGCCTTTGCTTCATACTATGTATTTAATTTTTCGCCTCGTTGTTTTCGCGCATGTTTTGTACGCTAATAATTACGTCATGGATTATATGATTTGTAAATTTGTACTTGATCATTAAAGCAACAGTTGGTAAATCAATTAATCTATGCGTCCTGATAAAAAATAATAGCAACCGCCTTGCTTGCTTTTGTTAGCAGTTTTTTTTTTTTTTTTTATATGTGACAGGCTCGTGTTTGACCACTATCTCACCTGATGGTAAGTGACGATGTGATCGAAGCTGGTAAACACACTAGACCTGGAATACGCAGGCTCTCAAGGATAACTGCCTGAACACCTTATTTGGCTTGGCGGCAGACTTTCAACTTGATGGTGGTAAGCTACTTTGGTAGCAAGCCAGGCGAGCAACTCACAGAATGCTCTACCACCTCTCAAATGTCACCTGATTAGCACCACCCGGGGACCACGTGTAGGGAGTCAGACTTAAGGGGTATCCTCCTACGGACGTGGGTGACTCAGCCCCCAAAAAGGGCTACTATACTATTATTACTATAACTAGCAGTGTAAGCAAAATATGTTAATTATAAGTCTAGTAAGTAGCTTCCATAACCTTAACCTACTGTTATCCGATTCGGTTCTGTCACAGGAAATGTTATTTTAGGAAACGTAATTTGGTGACCATTTTGGTAAAAGTTTAGAATTTTTGGTGGCCGTCTAAATTATACCCTTAATGTATTATACTTTTGGATATATACTATGTTGGCTTAGGAGCTCTTTTTCTCATGAAATGAAATGATTATATTTCACAGTACACATTGGTCTTCATGGATGAATCGTCCTTTTATTTTGCCATACGGTGGCATGTAAATTACACTTAAAATTAATATACATATAATATAATTATTAACATTAAATTAAGTATATAGTAAAATGCCAATAAAAGAATTAAAAATGCAATGTCAAAAATAATAATAAAGAATTAAGTAGAAATACAGTTATTTATTTTAATATAATATTACGATGTCTATTGAATTTGGTATTCAAAAAATCTTTCAGACAGTAAAAACTCACTTTCCATTAGGTGAGATTGTGGTCAAATTTAAATGCTTGCCTATCAGGCATAAAATAAAATATATTTCGCTAAGTTTTTTTCTGTAGTGTAATATTGTAGGTGTAATAAATAAATGTATTTTCTTTATTTTAGGCTTTCCATAAAGGAAACGGGGCTCTAGAGTTCACCACATTTATAGTTGGAGCAATTTTGATCAGCAGCTTACCCTGCTACTACAGCGAACTTCTGATGGAAAAGGTTCTTAAGTATTATGGTAGCTGTGCACAAAGAAATAGTTCACTACGAGGAAACTTGGTTTATGGATAGTGGCCCTTATTTAAAAAATAACGTATTTTAACGCTGGACTTTGTATACATTAAAGAGCTTTGTGTTTTCATCTGACATCACCCAACCTATTTTAAACTACAATCTGTCAAAGACTGTTTCATTTGAACTCTACCTACCCAATGCAAATGAGACAGATAATAGATATAATCGTTTTTTTCAGGGAGTAAACATCAGGCACGCAATGTACTCGTGTGGATGGGAAAAAATGAACAGCCGTCCAATCCGCAAGACGATTCTAATAGTAATGGCGAGAGCACTGAAGCCGCTTGCTATACGAACACTGTTCCGGACAGTTTGCCTTGAGGCTCTCACCGATGTAAGTATTTACACCCAAGGTTTAAGGATCCTATTGTATTCAATTTCAGGCGATGCTTGATTAAAATGCAGGTACTTTCCATCAGGTGAGATAGTTGTCAAATGTTTGCCTATATAGAGTTTTTAAAAAGTTATCCAAACATTTACCAGCATTTTTATAATTTACTATACGTTAGCCACCTCAACGTTTTTACGATTGTTAGTAATTAAATCCTCCTTAAATAGATCAATGTTCGCAGCATGTACTTGTCTGCGACCCGGTAAAAGATCAAAGTTTTATTTAAATCACAAAAAAACCTACTTAATTATTAAATTGAATAACACGTAAAGTAGGTTACACTATAACTAGGTATATGAACTCTGATTAATCATGAGATACCTTCTTCTTTTCAAAATGTAATATAATTTATAATTATTTCTATGCGAATGGCGCGAACACGGCGAAACAACGACGACGAGCGCGGGCGCGGCTCGCGGCACGCGACACGTGTTGTCTTCGCCAGCTAGGTCAGGCTCTGTACATTATCATAATGTGCGTGCTGAGGCACATGCGGGGCGTGCACACATACAAGCCGCGTTTGGTACCACTCTATGAAGATAACATACTTCTGTTATTTGTACTATGGTATTACAATTGCAATTCAGAGAGCCAATTGGTCCGCATGATTACAAGTAAAGTTAATTCAGATGGGCTTCTGTTTTGCTGTTTATTTATCATAAAACATGTTTTATGCTCGATAGGAAAGCATTTAAATACCACTATAACTACTAGCATGATCTCACCAGTTTTTTTTTATGTAAGATAGGCAAGCGTTTGACCTCAATCTCACCTGATGGAAATATGCCATGTCAATATTTAAACTACATTGTCTTGTAACAAAATAAGTAATCTATTGGTCAATGTCGGATTGAATCATGATTGTAAGTGACTAAGTATGGTCGCTACATCGAGCAACTCAGCGTGCCAGTGCATTCTAAAGTTATAACATTAACTATTTAACCAGTTTATGTATTCATTATATTTTTCAGCTTTTTCAACAATCTTACGGAATTTTCAATCTCATGAATGCACTGTGGAAATGAATTAATTTGATATAATGCTTCGGGTTTGGAGGATGCAGCACATATTTTAGTTAAAAAATGTGTTTGTGTATAAGAATAAAAAAATAATAATATGTATATTATAATAATAGAATACGAAATAAATATATTAAACGAAGGAAAAGTAACGGGAGTAAGTGTCTACCTCGAGGCGTAGCTAGTACAGTATAAAAACACAGGTAAACACTTAACTTATGTGTAACTACGTACAACGATTAAGAGTGTAAGACATAAAATTGAATTATTGTTGGGTACCAGGTACAGTGGGTGCAGTGAACGTCGCGCGTCGGTAGACGTGCTGGGTCGAGCCAGTGCAGTGCTGCAGTGTTGTGCTGCAGTGTTGTGCTCCGGTACCTATCACCTACTCCGTTGCGTTCATACCTATATTAATGCTTTACATACATTCGAGGAGACAGTACTAAAATTGGCTGTTGTTAAAACTTGTTATTTAATTTGATGCTAAGTTCGTATTGGTTTTCAGTAAAGAGAATTGTATTGTATAAGAATAAACGAATTACTAGAATTCAAAAAGGGCTTTTATAATAAGTGAGGTTTTGTTTTGTTATTGATTTAAACTTGTGCAAGCTTTAGCAATTTTTATAACTTCGAGTCGGAAATCAGTTAAAGTTCTGACATACACACATCATAGAAAAGTAACTTGCCAAACTCATGAAGTCGATGTTTAGGCACAGTGCATCCGCTGACTCTAGTTGCTTACGCTCAGCCCATAAGTGCATCTATAGTGTCAGGAGTTAGGCAACTAGTTCCAATAAAAATATTTAAGATAAAATTTTAAAATTTAAATTCTTACTGATTGACAAGTAAACTGTGGACAGTTTAGTAGGTAGCTGTTGAGTAAAGTTTAGCATCTCGTAGGCTTATGCTTCAATATTAGGTGTTTGCTACGAGTGCTACGTGTTACGCAGTCATCGAAAAAATCGGTGTTCTACAATTACGAGAATGTTAGATTGGCACACCTATTGCTACTAATTTTTCAAAGAGTATGAACATATATCTATTTGTGACCGATTGCTGATTCTAAACCACAGCCTGCAAGATTACAATCTTTCAGGGTGTGGTTTAGAATTAGCAAGTGTACACACTACTAACATAAATGTAGCACATTCCATTTCTCTCGCTGTATCTTGTTGGTTACCGGGTATTGAGTTGCGTTGCGGCCATGAGTGTACACATTATAGCTTTTACAAACAAAGCTTTGATAAACGATAACACCCGCACGTAATATCGCAGCTGCAATTCTACGAGTGTCATAGTAGCGTCACAGTTGCCATTGTCCCTGAAAATTGTATTATTACTAATAATGTTACCGTGTCGATTTACGGTTATTAATTGAATTCACGAATTACGTAACTTATCTACACTAATATATTAATAATATTTGTATGTTTTACAAAAAAAAAAAAATCGGATCAAGTGGAACGAAGTTACGAGGTAACACCAAAAAAATACAGTCGATTTGAGTACCTTTTTTGTGAAGTCGGTAGAAAAAGGAGGAGGTACTCAAGTCGACTGTATATTTTTTTTTTTTTGTTTGTTACCTCGTAACTTTGTTCCACGTGAACCGATTTTGATTTTTTTTTGTTTGAAAGTTCTTGCTTTCCAATTGGTTCCATTTAAATTTGATCAAGATCTAATCAGTAATTTTTGAAATATCTTCAATAATGCGTGTTTAGTACATCTAATCTGATCAAAGTTCCAAAGATAAAGGGGTGAAATCGGTTTTTTTAAGCATTGCTTGCGTTTAATTATTTCATATATCCTTGTGGGGTAGCAATAAAAAAGAACTTGACAAGTAGAGTACGAAACCGGTTTTTAAAAAATCTATGTTCGAATATAATGATTTGGTAGGCCACCAAAGTCTCTGTTTTAGACCTATTAACAAGACATAAAAATAGACTTTTTCTTCCAAAATGTAATCTAAATATTTATAGCAAAAATGTATTTTGTATGGCAATTAAAATTTTTAATAAATTGCCAATGACATTACAAGGTTTAGAATCGAAACAATTTAGAATTAAATTAAATGATTGGTTACTCGAACGCAGCGTTTATAGCATAGATCAATATTTGACATACAAAAACATTTGACATTATAAAATTTGATATTTGCGATTGTGGTGGAGTAGTATTCTGTGATTGTGATGCTTCTATTTTTGTTTTTTTTGGTAAATCTAATATATAAAATTCTCGTGTCACAGTTTTTGTTGCCATACTCCTCCGAAACGGCTTGACCGATTTTGATGAAATTTTTTGTGCTTATCCGGTATCTATGAGAATCGGCCAACATCTATTTTTCATCATCATCATCATCATCACTTTTCATCATTATCAACGCGGGTGAAACCGCGGGGCGCAGCTAGTCTAATATATAAAATTCTCGTGTCACAGTTTTCGTTGCCATACTCCTCCGAAACGGCTTGACCGATTTTGATGAAATTTTTTGTGCTTATCCGGTATCTATGAGAATCGGCCAACATCTATTTTTCATCATCATCATCATCATCACTTTTTATCATTATCAACGCGGGTGAAACCGCAGGGCGCAGCTAGTTATTTATATATTTAGTGGAATGTAATAAGATTTTAGGACGTAATAATTGATTAATTGAATGTTTAAAGATTTGCACGCCTGCAAAGGCAGAGTAAGAGGAAAATTAATAATTACGCTGTCATCATTTGTACAACCTTACTTTTGCAAATAAACAATTATTATTATTATTGTACCGGAGTCTATCTCAAAAACGGCTTCACACTGAACGATGAAACTTACGTATAATATACCTTATATCAGGTACTTGAACAACAAATACAGAAATTAAAGAATGATTTTAAACAAAAAAGTTATAAGTATTGAGGCAAAATTTAGGCGCGAGATCTCAGTTCGGCGCGAATCACTAATTATACACTTGCTGTGCCCAGGCTTGACAACATTTATTGGTCTGAACATAGTCTTTTTTTTTTATTTATAAAAAATATAGTACTCTTCTAAAAATATAGTATTTTAGTAGGGAAGAATAAAAAATAGATTAAGTTCTATTTTCACAGATTTATTTTTTTATAAAAACTATATTTTTTTGCACGCTTTAACTTACTTCTTGCATTCTTTAACATTTTTTTCCGTCCGCCATTTTTTCTGAGGCGCAAGTGGATGATTTCCCAGCCATCATGACAAAAAGGTGCGCCTCATTATTAGGGCGTCTACGAGGCAGTCCAAACGGTATCCTCTCTATTATCTGAGCGGTGCACGGTGGGAGTCGCCGATGTTAATGAGGTGGATGCAGCTGCACGCCAATACTATACATTGTTTTCTAATATAATACTATACATTGTTTTTATTATATAATTGTTATGGTATTAACCGGCTGTTAATCGCGTTATTCTAATGTCGAAATACTCCGACCAGTTTCGAGCGTATACGACGCTCTTCATCTGGGAGTCAACAAACAGTTTTTTATTATATAATTGTAATAGAATTAAAAAAATATGGATTAACACACTGAAAGTACTATAACTTGTGTCTTGGGGCCGTACACATTAATACCACAAACACAACATTCACGACATATCCAGAACCATAAACTTAAACTTCCCGTAGGGAAAAAAACTTGTGTTAAGGATAGTTCAAAGTTAAAAATTACCAACCCTGCGTCGCCTTTTTAAAAAATATACACATTCACAGCTCTACACTAAGTTCAATGACTTATAGCGTGGGGCCGTACCTAAACATCCAATATTTACACAACATATTTAAAACCAGAAACACAAATTTCCCGTGGGGAGGAAACTTCTGTTATCACCGGGAATCAAACCCGCTGCTTTGAAGACGAACGCGCACCCATCTATCCCAGTGGGTAGTTCAAAGTTCAAAGATGACCCACACTGCGTCGCGTCGCCTAGCTAAAAAATATCCAAATAAACACTTCCACATTCACAGCTCTACAATAAGTTCAATGACTTGTAGCGTGGGGCCGTACCTAAACATCCAATATTTACACAACAATCACAACATATTAAAAACCAGGAACACAAATTTCCCGTGGGGAAAACGCCTGTGTTCTCACGAGGAATCAAACCCGGTGCTTTATAAGCAAATGCCACTACCACTAACTATGCCAGCGGGCAGTTCAATGATAAGTTATAATCGACAAAACAAAAATAAAACAGTCGAATTTGTATCCTACTTTTTATGTAAGTCGTTTCAAAACATAGAAGTATACCGGATTACGCAGCAACTGTTACTCATTCTGTGATCCACCGTTTTCACCCTCAAATAAACTTAACAATTTTTCCTAGACTATAGGTTTGCAGTAAAAAGCAAATTGTACCTACATTAACTACGCAAGACGATGAAATAGTTTATTTTAATGTTGCATTAATACTGAATGTCTAAAAAAGTCAACTAAACTCAGGCCGCTTTGTTCAGATTTTTAACAAGAATAGTATTTTTTTCTGAGCTCAGAAAAAAATACTATTTATTTACAAAAAAGTCCGGGATAGCATATATGCTGTCGCGGACTTTTTTGTAAAACTCATGAAGGCCAACATTTTTGCCATACATTATATTCACCTATGTCTAACTGTCTAGTCAGCGTACGCCGATAAAGCGGAAAGTTAGCAAATTTTACTCCGACTTGTCTTACGAATATTATTATTACGAACTGATAACTAACTTCTATCCCAACTAAACATAGCCTATGACACTCAATGATAGTGTAGCTATATATTAGTGAAAGAATTTTTAGAATCGGATCAGTAGTTTCAGAGATTACCCTTTTCATACAAACAAAGAAACAAACAACTTTAATGCGAGTTTAGTACGTCTAATCTGATCAAAGTTAAAAAGATAAAGCGGTGAAGTCGGTTTTTTTTTAAGTTTTGCTTGCGTTTAATTATTGCTTTACTCATTTTAGTGTTGCAAAGTATAAACATTGATCTATTGTACTGAAATATAGTATTTTCGCGAACTATATATTTCTTCAACAGTTTATAATACGGAGTCCCGATTCGGGAATTCTTTGGAAATACAGTATACCATATAGTTTAGTACGGTTGCGAATGCCAACCCTAGCTGTGCCCCACGGCTTCGCCCGCGATTTTTTTCCCTTTCTTATTGGTGAGTTAATTGTGGCGCAAACAGTTTAGAAACT
Source organism: Lomographa bimaculata (assembly GCA_948107665.1). NCBI lineage: Eukaryota > Metazoa > Arthropoda > Insecta > Lepidoptera > Geometridae > Lomographa > Lomographa bimaculata. Next base: position 27,364,419 of record OX403584.1, on the reverse strand, counting down.
AACTGTCAAGTAAACTATGGCAACTTTTAGACAGCTGCTAAAATTCTACGGAATCATTGAACTAACATGTGACGAGAGGTCACTGCTGTTCATGATTTAAAGAATGTAAGATACTTACATACTCTCATTAAATTTAAATTTTATTGCTAAACAAATGCATCAATTTTATTTACCTACTTAGGTATTAGCAGTATCTAACGCCCACACCAACCTAGCTAGGTAAGTATCTAACATTTTCATGAAAAACTGTGACGTGTCGTGACTTCTCGTCACAATGACAAGTTAGTTCAATAATGATCTATTGGCAATTAATGCCAGGGTACCTCAGGCATCGGCCCTATCTGCAACATTGTTCTTGCTTCTTTAATGATCTGCTCAAGCCCGGTATTTTTGGGTACGCAGACGACAGCACTGTTGTAGAAAGATACATGTCTGATACTCGAACTGGTAAGGAACAAATCCAGTCCCATAGAGAGGCTGGAACGTACGAACTTGAGTCTTTAAGGTGTATCCGACTGGAGTGACGCCAATTTGGTCAAGTTCAAGGCGTGTCTGTTTACCGCTAAACGGCGGCCTTTCTTGCTCCATCGTTTCGAAAAGTTCAGCAATCTATTTCTAACCGTCTCTAGCTGCTTGGCGTCACTCTGATGTCTAACCGTAACTTCGGTCCATACGTTGAATCTAGACCAAAACTAGCTGCTAAGAAACTTGGCATCCTAGCAAAGTTCAGGCAGTACTTCACACCTGGACAGCTTCTTAATTTATATCAAGCCCGAGTCCGATCTTGTATCGAGTACTACAGCCACCTTTGGGATGGATCAGCCAAGTATCAGCTTGATGCTCTTGACTCTATTGATAGGCGAGCAAGGCGACTCATTGGTGATGACAAGCTAGTTGAGTCTAGTTTTCTCTCCGAAATGCAAGCTAAGCTACCTGTTGGTAGCTTAACTTGCATTTCGGAGAGTGTGCACTCGAATTACACCATTTGATTCCTCCTTGCCTTTTCTATAATCGGACCTCAAGACGAACAAACCAACGTCATCCATATATGGTAGACATACCTCATATCCGCTCGAAGCGTTTTGCTTCAACATTTGTTATCCGTACAGCGAGGGAGTGCAATTTTCATATTGTCGTCACAGTCACCAATTTTTAATATGCGTTTTATTGGTAGGTAACACGCGTAATTAACTTAGAATACAAGGTACAAATTTTTTTCCTCGTATAGAAGGTAGGTTAGCGGCCTTGCTAGGATATACCCTGTGTTACGGCTGAGTTCTTAGCTTAGCCGTTTCAGTCAGCTTGTCAATATAATAAAGTTTGTAACTCCAAGCTTTCACATCACCGTTTGGAACCTAATAGTCTTCCATGTAACGATGCTACCAGACGGAATTACTCTGGTTTCATGTGGCTCTTGGTGCGGGACGCAATTTGTGTAGACAAGCTTGCACCGACTCATTTTCCCGGAACTAAAAATATGGTAGGCGTGGTGGCTGTATCAACAGAGATTTAATAATATAGTAATCGTTACAGTGGTTACATATAATTGTGTATTAGACGTTAAAACAGTGGGAACCCGGGGCCCATACAATATTTAAAGTGAAGATCATTGGGGTGTTTGGTCGACGCTACTAGGGACAAAAATACTGACCAATAATTAGAACCTTTCAACGTGTGCTGCCAGCATTTTGAAACGTTACCAACTGACAGTGATTTGTAAGATTAGTATCAAAATCAAAATCAAAATCGTTTATTCACATAGGCCACAAAAAGGCACTCATGAAAGTTAATGAATCTATTGCCAGATTCGCAAAATTACAGCCATCTCGAGAAGAACCTGGCAAGAAACTCGGCGGCGCATTTTTTTTTTATTATTTTTTTTAAACCATTCTTAATTTCTAATATATAATTTTCTTAACCTAGGTGTTAATATGGTAGTCGCTAGAAAGAGCCTGTGCAGTTTGCCTCCATGCATCCTTGTCATTAATATAGTCTGTGGTTTTATAATAAGCTTTCTTAATTAATGCCCGTTTTATTACAGATTTGAACTTTCCCAGTGGTAATTCAGTTACGATTTTAGGAATTCTATTGTAAAATCTAACCCCATTTGCCATAAAAGATTTATTCGTTTTGCTTAATCTAAATGCGCGCACTGTAATTTTATGCTTATATCTAGTATTAAGATTGTGTGCGTCGCTTCTTAATTTGTATTTACCAATATTTTTGCGAACATGCATAATATTTTCAAAGATGTAAAGCGAAGGAATGGTAAGTAAGTATAATTATTTAGAAATAGATTTCTTTCAATTTAATAAGTTATCTGAAAGAATATTATACTAGTAAGTACGCATGGTTATTAGGTAGATACTAAAGATCGGTAAGCGAAGCTAAGTTATCGGCTTCAGTCTGCCCCTTCGTTAGAAGAAATTAAGAATATATTAAGTGGCTCACATTGTGATGATACTTACAAAGTAACGTTTATCTCAATGGAGCCCGGCGCGGTTCGGTTATCGGCGAGTGAGGAGCGGAGGGAGGCGCGACGCGGCGGGGGAAGCGGGACTGAAAACAAGCGTAGGCGCGGGGCGTCGCGGCGCTCGTCGCTTGTGCGCTTCACCCACTACAGTTCGGTGGCGAAGTGAATACGTGCGGCAGGCTGCCTGCGTTGCGCCCGCCCATTCTGTGCTTCACAAGCTGCAGTCGGATATCACGAGCGCCATGCTGAGCGCTAGCGAAGCCGAGCGCACGGTACGAGCGGCGCCCGTGGCCCAAGGGCCCGCGGGCGCCCTGGCCGCCATGGCAGCCTCCGGCGCGGGGCCCTCCATTGCGCAGCTAAACGTGTCGGCCAACTCGCGCATGCACATCGGGCCCAAATTCGTGTCAGTCACGCAAACCGTGCACACCACAGATGTCGTCAAAGGTAAGCTCAGCGGCAGTTTTTCCCTTCATTTCTTGCATCCTTGTCATGTACTTATTCGTTACCTTCTCTCGGTTATCCATCTACATTGTTTGCGACGCATCGATGTTCCTACTGATAAGCGTTCGCGTTCTAATGATGATAGTAAGTTGATAACCTAATAAAGTAAGGTTTGCACCGCTCTCGTCCACAGCGCAGCGATATTATTCTATAGGCAAGTAACGTTGATGAGCCATTCTAAGTGACGTCATCATAATAAACAATAAATACACGGCTTGCGTAGCGTTGCGAACGGCGATTTTCCTCTTTTTTTGCTTGTTGATATTTCCTTGAAGGTAGGTATGGGTGCGTTACGGCGATAGACTGCTTATATTACTTGACGTCCATCCAAATTACAAACCTGTTTTCACGGATTTGAACAATTTGGTTATAACAATAATAATAATGATGCATCCTGAGTATGTATGTATACTTAGGATCAAGATAGATAAACGCCGTGACGTGTAGTATAATTATTGGTCACCTTGGATACTAGTGGCTAGGTATAATAATAATATGTCGTCCAAATACAATACAGTATTCAGTGATGTTGGTAGGTAGCAACTATTGAAATTGTATTGTTCAATAATTTGATTGTAGTTAGTCGAGAGTTATTGATTTATTAATAACTAGGTGTGCCCGGCGCCTTTGCCCACGACTTCCTATATATTACTTCTGAATCCCTATTGTTTCTGATAGGCCAATGACAATACATCTTTCTCACGTCTCACTATTACATTTCGTGGGTTCGACCAAAATGTGCAAAATGTGCAAAGCAAAAAGTGCCCTTTTTAAAATAATATATTAGGTTGGAGATCATATTTTGAAGCTACTTTTAAAACAAAACGGCCAACTGATAATAAACGTAGAAGCGAAACGCTTTGAGCGAACGGGAGCTATGTTAACCATATATGCTTCATAATTTGTATGTCTTTGTAGGAGTACTATGGAGATAACTGATCGGACTAGAGCTTGATATAAATTGAGAAGCTGCCCCGGTGTGAAGTACTGCTTAACCTCGGCGAGGATAATATCAAGTTTTTTTAGCGGCCAGCTTAGCTCTGGCTTCGTTTGAGTTCATGTTTGTGTAGAAGTATGGTATGTTTAATGGTATATCATAGTTTCCGTTTCGCTATACGATAGAGTAAGTAGCCGTTTTTTTAATATTGGCTTAACGTTATGATTATTTTTGTTTAATTTGTCGCATTTTTTTTAAATTTTATTTTATTGCCGTGGTAGTACTGCTTTTGAGTGACGACTTGCGAAGCATGAATGTATCCCAGGTGTAGGTATTCTAAATACACGTTTTTTTAGGAATTTCCCGTTATTGTCCAATCTGTGGATCGATTTATGCACTATGGAAATTGCTTTTGCAATAAATAGCTATCGCACAGTCAAACTTCGGTTTCCTCGTAGAGAGCATTGGTAGCGAATCTAAAGGGTTTCCATATCATGACTTTTAAGACCGCTCTTTTTTGATTTATCAAAGGCATTTGATTACGTTTCCCATGAGATACTAGTAGCTAAGCTCGGAAATATCGGTGTCAGGGGTCTGGCACAGAAATGGCTCTCGTCATTCTTGGATAATCGATGGCAACAAGTGGTGATCAATAAACTAGAAGATGATGAAATGAAACTTTATGTATCATAACCCCAAAAAAATGCATGTGGCATCCCACAAGGAAGCATATTGGGTCCAATTTCATTCCTTTGTAAATGACATTACTGATATTACAAAATACAAAAGTATTTCATTCGCTGATAACATTTCAATTATCGTGACCACGAACAAATCTACTAATAATGCAATTCAAATTCACGAACAGGACATAAACAATACAATTGACAAAATTATAACATGGCTACAATCAAACAATCTGAAAATTAACCTAGATAAATCTAAATATTTACAATTTCATAAATCTAAACATACACGATATAATTTTAATTTACATATAGATAAAATTGATGAAGTAACGCACACAAAATTCTTAGGAGTAACAATTGACCAAGATTTTAATTGGAAATTGCACATAAAAACCTAAGTTAGAGAATCTATAAATTTTTATACGCACTAAATAAAATAAAAAACGTAACAAATAAGAAGACGGCCATTGAATCGTACAATGCGTACGTGGAATCAATATTGCGTTATGGAGTCGTAATGTGGGGTAATAGTACTGATACAAATAGAGCATTCGTTCGCACAGAAAAAGTGCATCAGAGCTATCTCCGGAATCCAACCGAGAGAATCATGTAAACCGCAGTTTGGAATACTTGGCTTATTACCACTACCCGCCCTCTACATATACGAAACCTGTATCTTTGTCATGCTATATAAACATTTATTTGTAAACGTATTCGATGTTTCAAGAAGGGTACAACGGGACCCACATCGGCTGGTATACAATGTTATACTAAAAAGTGCTAAATATAGTAAAAACTGTGTAGCTAAATATTACCAAGTGACTTTAAAAATTTAAATATTACAAAATTTAAAAATAAATTTTATAAATGGCTATAAAGTAAATTAATGTATGATGTACGAGAATTCCTTAATTAAATACAATTTTGTTATTACTTATACATAATTATGTATGTTTAGTTTGGATAACGACAAAACACTATTGCCATATTTAAACAATGCGACTTTATAAATTTGCATGCTACTAACCTATAGCAAAACATGAGTGCCTCACTAAAATTCTACTATTTAAGATCATACCATTCATACCATGTTTTACGCAAACAAAGAATCTCTATCTTTATCTTTAATCTTTGAGCTCCTTCGAGTCAATGCTGTAATAATTTCAGTTTTGGATGCGCCTCCCCAGACCAGGTTACAATAGGATAGAATAGACTGGCAGAGAGATATATATACCATGATAAGAGTTTTTCTATCGCATAAATTTCTTATGGCCTTCATAACATAAATGATCTTGCGAACCCGACTTGACAATTTTCTGATGTGATTTTTGAAACTTAGAGTTTCGTCAATCTGAACACCGAGGAATCGTATTTGGTCCAGTTTATCAATAGTAGCAAAGTCGCAAGAAGGTATGACACCGCATGAGTGCAGCTGTAAATAAAAAAATCTTTTTGGCTGAGAAGGACGAGTTTTATGAAAATAAATAAATTTAGTTTTTTTGGTATTAAGGGTCAGCAAATTGCGATCTAACCAAAACGCAGCAATGTTGATTCCCACCTCTGCTGTTTTAATGACGTTCTGATATATTAAAAACAAAGACCTGTCATACAAATGTTTCCACCCCATTTAACCCTCTTTGGGGTGGAATTTCCAAAAATACATTTTTATGTACTAAGAATCAATACTACACACGCCTACGTACTAAGACAGATATACCCTCCATATTTCAAGTCTTTACGACCAGCGGTTTAGGCTGTGCGTTGTCTCTAAGTCAGTCAGATAATCATTATGTCAGGACTAAGATTCTCATAGTATTAGATAAAACGTAGGACGTACAAGACGTATTAACGGATATTAGGATGTAGATAAGACACATACATTGAGCGCGAACAACTGAGTATTAAAAAATGAGATAGACATAAAAGTCTGATTCGCCTTTTATAACCCGAAACATCAAGCGTTGATCCTTAAATTAACTGGTTTTGCGATTTAAAGTCTATATTACATGATGAAAAATTTGAATTTAAGAACGGATATGGCGCACGCGATGCGTACGATTGTGTGAATGACAATAATATCAACCAGTCTTACTCTTGCTGCTGGCTTCTTACCACCCCACGCGATGCATTCATATTAATAATTGTTCAAAAAAATTCAAACAAACGCACCTTCTTGTGTATGCTTTACACACATGTAGTGAGGCCTATTTTGGAGAGTGTGCTCAGGAATTACATGATATAATTCCTCCATGCCCTTTTACCTTCAAACAACAAGACAAACTGTCAAACGTCATCCATTTATGGTTGACATACCTCCAGCACGCTCATAGCGTTTTGCTTCTACGTTTATCATCCGTACAGCGAAGGAGTGGAACTCATTGCCTGAGTCTTTGTACCCTGAATGTACAATCTGGGTGTCTTCAAGACTAGAGTGAATAGGTACCTTTTAGGCAAGCATGTTCCATCTTCGGCCGCATCGTCACTTTCCATCGGGTGAGATAGCGGTCTAAAGCTTGCATATTGAACACAAAAAAAACAAGTATCGTGGGTGTCGGAAACATTAGACATAACATACACAATCACAGCTAGAACCAGACGCACAAATGTACTGCAAAATGACAGAGACAGAGGGCAGAGAGCTGCCCACTGCGCCAATAGACGTCAAATACCGTCGGCTATGTCGTACATCTAGTTACTGTTGTAGTGTTAGCTCTAACACATACAATAATTGTTCTCATACTACATTGTAACCCGTGCTTCACATACAATTATTGTAAAAATCCTAATGTTACAATATTACACAATATTGTGAAGATGCCTTAGCTTGTAAGCTTGTTGTTGATTTTTGGTGTTCTAGAATATACGAACTTGCACACTTATTCATCATCATCAGCCTATTTTTGTCTACTGCTGGACATAGGCCTCTCCTAATGAACGCCACTGATCCACACTTACTATTACAAGTTAAATAAACATATTTCGAAACGTAATGTTTCCAATCGTATATAATATCTATTTAAAGATTAAATGGTATTTATTTATTCGAAGTGAACATATCATACGTACAAATCCTCTTTAAATATAATATAATTAATAATTATTTCATGAATGTGATATTTATAATCCATTGCGAATACAATATAGAGTCTATTTACATTACAATTATTGTTCGATTGTCGTTGTACTGTAGGTACTTACTATAAACAGGCACCTGATTTTTCCTTCCAAAGAGCATCGACATTGTTTCCACAATGTCTAAGTAAATAATGTACGTCGATCATTGACATAATTATTCATTATTATGTGTATGCAAGTGAGTGTATTTAAGTATCTTACAAGGTTTGTTTTATTGTACATTGTGCGGGAGGCGATGCTTCGTAAATTTTGAATTCTTAATAATAAATAATAAAAATAGTTAATAGAATAGGTACTATAACTTGGAAATTTTAAAAACCAATAAGAAACTCGTTTAAAACAATTTTTTTATAATCTCAAACAGCAAGTCGTATCTATTATATTCCTCAAGTTCGATTTTTACTTAAACAAAACATAACAACACAGTGCAATAACTGTATTAGATAAAGTACATTCATTACTAGTAGAAATACCATAATAAACGTCGGTGAGCCCATATCATTATATTTGTACTAAAAGTAATTTGACCTTTGAACTCATATCGCTTGTGCTGTCCGAGAACCTGACGTTCATCTTCACTCGACACGCTGCGCTGTACTATGTGTACCTAGAAGTCTATGTGTACTTAGTCTGTTGGCCGAGTCAAAACGTCCCATTCGCAATTGGTCACACGGTCGCAAAACTTCCCATTCGCAGTACGTCACACTCGCACACGTCGCTAGTAGTGGACGTGGCGCGTCGTCCACTGCGGATCGTGAGGTGCCGTTTTTGTATTTTCCTCAAGATACAGATTTGACTTTATGCGCCGTGTTTTCGGATAAAAACGTGAATAAATAACATTTTAAATGTAAAAAATCTAAAAACCCGACTGCAAAATAGTTGGCTTATAAGCGATACACTAAATACAACAAACAAATAAAATTACGTCACAATGATATAATCATCGAGATAGTAGACAAAACTAGTCCAGTCAAATAAGCGGTCAACCTCGGAATGAGAGATAATAAGCTGAATTTTCGTATATAACTTACCTTCCATTTTGGCGTTCTAAAAGTTGTCTCAAATCTCATAAAATGTTGTGTCTACTTCGTAAGTTATTCAATGCCAAACGTCAAAAAAATTGTTCTTCGCGATTATCTCGGTCTTCTATTGCTCCAATGATGTTTATTATAAAAATTGCAGAACACAAAATTTGCGACAAATTTTACTTAAACATTTCTTTATACGCTCGACCGTTTTTGCTATAGATATTTTCTATTATGATTATAACTGAGAAGACGGACTCCTTTTGCCACCCCTGATGTTAAACCGTGTATATTATTATGAATGATGCAGAATGTGAGATGGCTGGCACTCGCTTCGCTCGTTTGTAATAGCTATTTATCTATATGAGTCGTTGTTAGTTAAACATTTTCAGTAATTTCAGGATCATTTAATTTTTTTTATGCCACTCCGGGCTACCAGTGAACTAAAAATCCCACCGTTTAATTTATTTTGTCTCCATGTGTCCGTTACATTACAACTAAGCAACTAGCCCGTTTTGAGGAAGATGGCGGAAAAATAAATAGAAAATCCCCCGAGTTTTGCTTCATTCAGTTTCGAATGGTCTAATATATTTATTACGCAGAATTTTTCGTTAATCTTTTCTAGGTTTTTCTTAATTTTGGGTAATATTCATCCTCGTTCTATGTAAAAACAAATATTCACTCGTAGCGAATCTGGCGGGGGCGTGATGAGATCGCGTCGGCCGGCGAGCAAGAAAACAGAAATACGTGTTCGCGGCGCGGTGTTGCAGGGCGCGCGTTCGGCCTGGAGCTGGAGGCGGAGGCGACGGCGCGCACGCGGCGCCTGCGCTGCGGCGTCGCCGTGTTCGCGTGCTGGGCCCTGGTGGTGGCCGCCGCGCTCGCCGCGTACCTGGCGCGCGCCTCGCTCTCCGCGCCCGCCGTGCGCCTCGACCTCGACCTGCACGAGCCGTGGTACCTGCGCCGCACCGACTGGCAGGCGTTGCCGGCGTACGGCGCGGAGGCGGCGGCGCGGGCGCTGCGCCTCGTGCTCGTCGGCCACAGCGCCACGCCGCGCTGCGAGGAGCGCTACGACTGCACGAGCGCCGTCCTCGCGATCCAGCGGGATCATCTGCGGGCCCGGTGGGCGGACGTCGGGCCCAACTTCCTGGTGGCGGGCGACGGGCTCGCTTTCGAGGGTCGCGGCGCGGGCATCGTCGGCGTGATGGTGCGCGGCTGGAGGGAGCGGGCCGTGCAGCTCATGTTCGTGGGCGACTATCGCTCGGGACACGACGCGCCGGCGCCGGCGCAGATCGCGAACACGGCCGCGCTCCTGGCCGCGCTGGAGCGGGTCGGCGCGCTGCACGCCCAGTACGCGGTGCGCGCGCACTGCGCCGTCGTGCCGGACACGTACTCGCCGGGCGCGCGCATGCTGGCCGCCCTTCGGGCGCTGCCGCGATGGGACGCCACCGGCACCGACTCGTGCCTCGAACGACCGATAAACGACACCGCCGAGTTCGAGCGTGCCCCCTAGCGGTGAACCCGCACGCCGCGCCGCGCCATCGGCCCCGCCGCCACACTCCGTATACATTCACGGTACAAACTTTATACATTTCCGAAATGTTGGTGATTTTTGGGGGTCCCTGTCTTCACCGCACGTACTTGTTCTTTGAGTTTGCAAACGACGATTTGCTCCGTTCGACTTTAAAATGGTGATCGGTATCCAAGGTGAAGTAGTGTAGGCATTGTCGAAGAGATTGTATGGATAGTAGATGCTACATTACGTCTGGCTTGTATTACTATTAGCCGGGTATTTAAGGTGATTCATCTTGCAAAATTTCAACAAAGGAAGCCGCTTTGCACAGGGGTTTAAAAGACACTTTTTGGATTATTCCCGGTCGTCCCCACCCTGTCGTCCCCACTGGGTACGAATGGGAAAAAAAAGTTTTGTTTCTCCCCAGTGGTAACGATTGGAACTTTTTATTTCCCACTCGTTCCGCTGTAGACCGGGAGTCTAAATGCGATAATCGCAACATTATAGTTAAAATAATTAAAAAGGCCTTAGTTCTAATACTGTATTGTGGTGTTTTATAGACATTCAACCTAATTTACAATAATTTAAGAAAACATTAAGGAAATAGGCAAACGTAAAAAAAAATACTAATCAAAATACATATTTTAAATAAATCTTTTTATTTAAATATTTGAATCATTTAAATATTTATATTTTTATAATTTTTATCATTAATTATTTAAATATTTGAATCATTTTTATTTAAATTAAATATTTAAATGTTTGTTTTTTAAAATCATTCAAAAGTGATAATTTTGTGATCAGCCGAGATTTTTTTTACAGAACTGATTAGAATTTTCAAAAACTATTATAGGAACTTTACCTGTAATAATAATAATAATTGTAAATAAGTTGATTATCTGTGATACATAATTTTGCCATTAATACTATAATGGTAGAGAAATATTTTTAATTTGTTGATTATCTGTGATACGCACCTTAAAACTGTAAGAATTATTGTAAATAAGTTGATTATCTGTGATAAGTACCTTAAAACTGCAAGAATTATTATAAATAAGTTTTTCTGTGATACGCCCCTTATAGCTGTAAGAATTATTGTAAATTCGTTAAAACTGTACTAATTACCTTAGTCTTTTAAAATTATTTTCAATCAAAATCATTGTTCATTCTTGCTCAGAAAGTCTTAATTAAAGTATTTTAATAATCCGTGAAATCTCTTATTGAAATCCCCATTTATTTTGACTCTTGGTCTATAGCGGAACGAGTGGGAAATAAGAAGGTCCAATCGTCACCACTGGGGACGAACGAAACTGTTTTTTCCCACTCGTACCCAGTGGGGACGACAGTGTGAGGACGACCGGGAATAAACCAACTTATTTTTCTAATTAATACTTGCTTATATTTAGTATTTGCTATTTAAGTACAGGATATTATAAGGAATATCATGTATTAAAATTGTTATACATTCACACACACACACACAACCCCACACTAAGTTCAAAGATTAGTGTTGTGGGTGTTGGAAAAATGTACATCACACACACAATCAGAAGAAAAATTGTGCTTCCGCCGGGACCAGGACCAGGTACCTAAGTGCAGAATCAAAAATCAAAATCAAAATCAAAATCAAAATCGTTTATTCACATGGGCCCCAAAGAGGCACTCATGAAAGTTAATGAATCTATTGCCAGATTCGCAAAATTACAGCCATCTCGAGAAGAACCTGGCAAGAAAATCGGCGGCGCATATTTTTTTCAATCATTATTTTTTTTAAACATTCTTAATCTCTAATACATAAGTTTCTTAACCTAGGTGTTATTATGTTAGTCGCTAGAAAGAGCCTGTGCAGTTTGCCTCCATGCATCCTTGTCATTAATATAGTCTGTGGTTTTATAGTAGGCTTTCTTAATTAATGCCCGTTTTATTACAGATTTGAACTTTCCCAGTGGTAATTCAGTTACGATTTTAGGAATTCTATTGTAAAATCTAACACCATTTGCCATAAAAGATTTATTCGTTTTGCTTAATCTAAATGCGCGCACTGTAATTTTATGCTTATATCTAGTATTAAGATTGTGTGCGTCGCTTCTTAATTTATATTTACTAATATTTTTGCGAACATGCATTATATTTTCAAAGATGTAAAGCGAAGGCATGGTAAGTATGCCTGTTTCTTTAAAGAATTCCCTGAGCGATTCGCGTGGACCCATATCATATATTGCACGAATCGCTCTCTTTTGTAGAATAAAAATAGTTTCAACATCGGCAGCAGATATAATAGATATAATAGACCTGTCTACTGCGCAACTTAATTTAAGTATAAAAAGTAAGTTTGTAAATAAAGCCATTTTTTAGATAGACACGGGACAAAATAGGTATAAAACGGTGACTTTGCTGTGTTACTAAATTGTAATTCCAAAATAGTTTTTTAAACGACTTTACACGTAGAACTCTTTCAACCATTCATAAAAGAGAGCAGATAATTAGTTCGCTCTTGTACGGTTTAGACACTAAATGCCTCTGACAGACTTGTAAACACTGATGAACAGATTTGTAAAGTGTGGAACAACTTAGAAACCTCACTTCGCAACAAAATTATAATATGATAATCTTGTCTTCTACTATTATAAACACGTATTTAATTTGTTGCCTGACTGTTCCTGCTTATTATTACTAAGAATTATTTAATATTTTTGTCGAAGATTATAACGCAGTTTCAATGAACGTAATACTTATTAACAATCAACTAATGCGGTTCGCGGTATATAGATCAACATCAAACAAAAACACCAAATAATTTCACAATTAAAAAAAATTACTTGAAAAAGATTTTGATTGTATAATATAAATAGCTTTTGCCCGCGGCTTCGCTCGCGTTAAGAAGTATTAATTTAAAATTGACAAAGTTTCATACAAACTTTCATCCCCTATTTTACCCCCTTGGGGATAGAATTAATCAAAATCCTTTCTTAGCGAATGCCTACGTCATAACATCTACCTGCATGCCAAATTTCAGCCTGATCCGTCCAGTGGTTTGGGCTGTGCATTGTTAGATCACTATGTCAGTCAGTCAGTCAGTCACCTTTGAGTTATATATATTTAGATAGATGCTGCTAATATTTGCTTATAACTTTTTCCCTTAAAATAATTGTTCGATTTCTGTATTTATTTTAAAGTACAGGATATAACGGATATTATACTTAAGTTTCAGATTTAAAGGAGATAAAAAATAAAAAAATATTTTGCTGTCTGCTTACGTGTGTGGGTGCCACCTTTACATTTTCATTATATCACTTTAATTGCCATTTCTGGCTTTGTGTCATGGCTTTATATATTCTCTGAGAATTTAAAATCATTCGCTTGTATAGTTTAGAAGTTAGATGCCTCTGACAGATGGACGGACGGACGCAAAAAGTACTGAACTACCCAAGTCAACGATCTCGCTTAGCTCGATCAATTATTTCACTGTTTATTTTTCATCCTAGATGGGCAGACGTTTGACCACTAAATCACCTAATGTTAAGTGACGATGCTGTCGACGATGAAGAAGGTTTGCCAATAAGATGCTTATTCACGCGCGACTTTGGGATTGAAGTAAGGTGGAAAGACGGCAGTGAAATAAGAAGCGACGCTGTTATCCTCCTGATGCAACACTAGTATACAAAATTACTAGTGGGGGTCTAGTCTGAAGACTGTGGGTACGCTTAATTCCATGAGATAACATGATAGTCCTTCATCTTTAGCAGATAGAATCGTTATTGAATGTGTTTAATTAGTTTATGTATACAATAATTGAACCAATTTCCGTTGTATACATGTTATATCTCTTGCAATAATTTAAACGCAAGCAAAGCTTAAAAAAACCGACTTCACCGCTTTATCTTTGGAACCTTGATCAGATTTAATGTATTAAATACGCATTATTGACTATAACTCAAAAACTAGACATCAGATCTTCATCAAATTTCAATAGGAGCACACGAAAAGCACCAGCTTTCAAATAAAAATAATCATCAAAATCGGCTCACAACAAAAGAAGTTATGAGGTAACTTTTGAAGTAAGTTAAACGAGAACATCGTCAAAGTAGTCCACGAAATAGGCATTATTGACGATATTTCAAGAACTACTGATCAGATCTTGATCAAATTTAAATGGGACCAATTAGAAAGCAACATCATACAAACTAAAAAAAAAATCGAAATCGGCTCGACATGGGGAGAATTATGAGGAAACACAATAAAAAAAAAATACAGTCGACTTGAGTACCTCCTCCTTAAGTTTCGTCAAACGTGCTATTGTAAATATTAACTCCATCAATTAATGCTTTTGTGACTTGCTCATATCTCGGCATTAACAATAATTCCATGATTTAAACTAATATACATTCTTAGGAGCAATAAAATTGTAATATTATTAAGTTTTCCATAAAGCACGTTGTTGAAACGTGTTTAAATATTCACTGTATATACATTAATCATTTATAGGTTTTATTATAATATTATACCTACACAGTACTATATATAAACAAAACAAGAAGAACTTATACTCTATATAGGATTAAATACAAGGATAAAGTTTAAAGAACTGTACTTCTTTTTCCCTATTACATATATTTTAATATGTTATTCTATTAAATGAAACCTTTATCACTTAAATATAGTAGCGGTTCTTCCATTTGGTTCATAAAGGAGATGTTTCAAAATTGAAGGAGCCTGGGCCATCACCATGTACCATACCATACATATATATCTGTACAATATAGTAACCGTTTTCGAATGTTTATTTTCTTTACTTTTATTTAGTTTCAATGTACATTTAAAATATCTTGTTACATTGATAGCAACACAACACAGTTAAAAATGGCGGATTGCGTCATTATTGTCAAACTAAAGATCTCTATCGTTAAACCTCTGCACAAAAAAGGAGACCGGAGTGATATGGGCAATTATAGACCAGTAGCATTAATTCCTGTTCTATGCAAGATATTTGAGAAGGCAATGCTTAAAAGGCTTAATGATTTTTTTGTAAAGAACGGAATTTTTTGTTCAGAGCAATACGGATTTACTAAAAATTGTTCCACTACACTAGCTTGTTTTAACCTAATAAAATCTATAACAGATAGTATAAATAATAAGGAAAAAGTGGCGGCCATATTCTTAGATATGACAAGGGCCTTTGATTTAGTAGATCATAATGTAGCTCTTAACAAGTTAGATTATTACGGAATCAGAGGAAATGCTAAAAATTGGATTAAAAACTATTTACAAAATCGACGACAATGTACAGAAACATCGAAAATCATAAACGGACATAAAACGGTATACAGATCAGATCTTCAAGTAGTTACAACAGGTGTTCCTCAAGGCAGCATACTTGGGCCTTTTATATTTTTAACTTACATTAATGATCTTCCCAGTTCATCTAAACTCCAATGCATCTTATATGCCGATGACACCACTGTTGTGGTTAAGTCTAAAACTTATGAACAGCTTAATATCGACATAGATCATACTTTAAAAAATATTATAACTTGGTTGAACACAAACAATCTGAAAATTAATTTATATAAAACAAATATCATGCAATTTAACACATATCAATCAAAATTAGAAAAACTAAACATTTATTATCAAAAATACGCGAATAGAGGAAGTAGAGACATGCAAGTTCTTGGGCATCACAATTGACAAGAACTGTAATTGGAAGAGCCATGTGGAAAATGTGTGCGACAGGCTGGATCGCTTTGTCTACGCTATACGACAATTACGGAGTTCAGTGTCAAGAGACTCTGCCCTGTGCGCTTACCACGGTTATGTATCTTCGATTTTGTCATACGGGCTACTATTATGGGGCAACTCTGTCGAAATTTTACGAGCATTTAAAGTACAAAAAAAGTGTTTACGAGCTATTTGCGGCGCCTGGTCAACCGATAGTTGTAGGCCAATATTTATAAATTTAAACATACTTCCCCTGCCTTGTATGTATATCTTAGAAATATGCGTCTTTGTAAAGAATCATCCGGAACAGTTCGCAAGGCATACAGCAATTACTCAAAGGTCTGGTAGACTCTTTGATAAGCTATATTTTCCCACATGTAGACTCGATATTTTTAAGAAAAACGCGTATGTTATGGCGATAAAGGTTTACAATAAATTGCCCAAAGATATTAAGGAGCGTAATAGAAATCAATTTAACTTTTGAATAATTGTTTTTATAGCTTAAATTAATATTTTCAATTTAAATAAATGACTATGATATGATATAACTTGACCTAAAGTGAAAGAAAACTTAAATATTGATTTTAATAACTGGATAAAATTGACACTTTTTTATTTTAATTAATGATTTATAATAATTGAATTGACATGATAATGTTTTTTTTTACTCAAATGGCATTGTAATCTTTGTTTATTTAAAACTAAATAGAAGAAACATGTTATGACGTTGCACACCCATGTACAAAGGGTAGATTGTATGGGATTTATTATTAATTTAACAGCTTGTATTATCAACCTACATTCTATGCAATAAATGAATTATGATTATGATTATGATTGGACTGTCATTTTGACGTGTCATTGATCAACATATCAATTCTAAAATATTTGGGTTTTGTTATAATTATAATCTAATATATAAAATTCTCGTGTCACAGTTTTCGTTGCTATACTCCTCCGAAACGGCTTGACCGATTTTGATGAAATTTTTTGTGCTTATCCGGTATCTATGAGAATCGGCCAACATCTATTTTTCATCATCATCATTATCAACGCGGGTGAAACCGCGGGGCGCAGCTAGTAGGACTATAGAATATGTTACTCGATTGAAACTCAGAACAGAGTGACATTCAGTATCTTCTTGTCATGACTGCCCCAAAAATAGGGCTACATATTTAAAATTAATAATTAGAGGGTACAGATGTAATCTTCTGCAGATTAATTTATTTGTATTTTTAAGAAAATGCAATATTTTTTTTCTATTTTACTATGTATGGTACATGGTGCTGGCCCAAAATGAAACATCTCCTTTAATGCAATAGGTAACCAACATATTATATATTTTTTAATGCCCTAAAGGGAAGCATTTGACCCCTGATGGAAAGTGATGATGCGGCCGAAAATGTAGCATGCTTGCCTAGAAGGTACCTATTCTCTTGACTTGAAGACTCCCATATTATACAGTTCGGGGAACAAAGATGAGGGCAACGAGTTCCACTCCTTCGCAGTACGGATGATAAACGTAGAAGCAAAGCGCTTCGAGCGAACTGGAGATATGTGAACCATATATGGGTGACGTTTGACAGTTTGTCTTGTTTTTAGATGGTAAAACGGGCATGAGGGAATTAACTCGTGTAATTCCTGCGCATACTCCAAAATGTAAACTGTAGAGTACCGATAGACTTGCGACTTTACGTCGGTGATAAATCTATCTAATAAAGATTTAATATTGAGAATTAAGTATAAGTATCCTAAATTTATAACAAAAAAACAAACTGAACAGCAAGTCTTCACAGAACAGAAACAGTAATGGACAAAACTACACAGTTGTTTTAGTTACAATTTTTGAAAGGTAGACTTAGGTTGAGGTTAAAGAACCATCACATAAATCCAAAGATATACGAATTCCGTTGTAGTAAGATACTGAGGAGAGTATTGTCTAACATTAGAACGGCAATGAGGTAGCCAAAAAGCCTCGTCGGTTACCTATTCGACTACACGTGGTCATTATTATATCCGGCCTTGAAACTAGTCCGCGAAGCACTTTGTTCAACAACAGTATATTAGATATCTGCCGCCGTATATAAAGACGCTGAAATATAAAATCTTGACTAATTGAAGCTGAAAGTTAATCTTGACTAATATAATTCGTCTGTGTGTATGTAATTCCTAATCGGCTGGACCGATTTTGATAAAATTTATTTTGTGTGTTCAGGTGGATTCAATAATGGTTTACTCTATATTATAAATAGTGTAGTATATTCACAATTCGATCCGATAAATAATGTTGTGAACTTTTTTGGAACAATAAACGTCACTATCGAATTTAAAATATTTTAATGTCAAGAGCCCACACGAATTTGGTAATTATATAGTGGGGTTGTAATGAAAGAATATCAAACATCGATGTGTCAAGGTGCAGATGATTTGTCTTCATGACACGTTGTTGGTTTAAAAATGGGGTTACATGGGACCGGGGAGATATTTAAACAAAAACGAGCGCACGTATATACTTTTAATATTCATATTCATATTCATTTATGCATATTTTCCATACACGTCATCATTCTATATAATAAACTTATTGTTCCCCGTGGCTTCGCCCGCGGTAATTTATAAATTAAACATTATTTATCCGCATCAAATTGTGAATCTAAACCATTCTTGATTCCACCTGAACACGCACAAAAAATAACTTTCGTGAGATTTCTTTGGGAGCAATCTCAAAGTAGGTATATCCTTAAAAAAAATACAACCGAACTGAGGACCGCTTCTTCTTTTGAATTCAATTAAAAATAGGTATATTTATGTATGAGTGAGAGCTCCAATAAGACCATATTTCTACTATCCTTTTGTCTGGATCAGCAGTAATGTTGTTGGTAACACATCCAGAAAATCAATGTACGTACCTGTGGCTATGCGAAACTATCGGGCAGAATGTTCTGATTCTGTATACTAACATTTTTGAGAACTAGTTAAGTACTTGTTCTAATAATTTAGGTATACATGGTAGCGAACTTGTGATTGATCTGACGGTAGCTACCTTGCCATGCGCTAGGGAAAACTAGAAAAGCCCCTATTATGGTACCGAGGCTTTGAGAAAGCTTCGATGTGATCATGTCTAGCGATAAACCATTATCACCGAGTGCGATACATTTGACATCCCTGATAGACTTCGATACTTGGCGCCAGTTTGTAGAATGTAAAGAAAAACACTGTTAAAACATTTAGAAACTTCGAATTGAGTAAACCCACGATAAGTCAGTGAATCTATATATTTGAGCTCGAGCGGCCAAATATGGCGGCATAGGTACTCGGTACCGATCGGCGGTGCCGTGGCCGATTTTTTTTTGTATTGAAATTCCTAACACTTTGAATCGGTTTTGGCCGGTCGGAACGATCCGGGCGTGCGGGATCGGGATCTGACTCGGGACCTCGCCCGGTGTCCGCCGATGCGACGGGTTCGCGCCGGGAGTCGATGGGCGGTATCGGCGGGGAGGTCCCGGTCGGCTTGTGAGCGGTCGTGGTCGTGTTCGTTGCAGAGGTGGGGCTGGCGCGGTACGCGTGGGAGTGGGCGCGCGGCACGTCGTGGTGCGAGCGCGCGGCGTGCGGCGCGGCGCTGGCGGCGTTGGCGCTGTGCGGCGCGCTGGCGGCCGCGCTGCTGCCGCGGGAGCAGGCGCGGCCGCCCGACGTGGCGCCGCACGAGTGGAACATCTCGCGCCGCATGTGGGCGCTCGGCGAAGACCACCGCGCCGGGGACGAGGAGAAGTGGAGCCCCGCCTTCCTGCCGCTGCGGCTGGTCGTCGTGCAGCACACCGCCGGCTCCGAGTGCGACAGCTTCAACGCCTGCGCCGCCCTCATGCTCAACATGCAGCGCTCCTACTTCAGAGAAAAACATTACGACCTGCCGTGAGTCACTCGCTCCGCCCCCGCGCGTCAACCGCTCACTCGTCGCCATCCAACCTCTCAGTCGCTCCTTCGTTCCAACAGAGTTAAGGGAGAGAGCGATATCAGAACGTCTCTTAGAACGCACGACCGTGACCGTTTCACTCGGCAATCAGAAAATCAAGATTCTTTTAACATATTCTTATTATATACTCAGTATTTTATATTGTATGTCGATATTATAGTTATAAATAATGTTCAAGACACTCGAACATTGAACCTAAAGCTAATACAGTCTCGATTCGTCGGAATCTTGGATGATATGATATATTACTCCTTTATACCAGATTATTCATAATATTTATGTATAAAAGGAGAAAAAATATCAAATCACATGCAAATCTCATATTTTTTTCTTTTTGAATCCGTAATTTTTCGTTGTTTCGTCATTTTATACCAGAACACTGTTAATGTTATTTCACATATTATTTACTAGGGTAATGACTTCTTCAGCTTGTCCTTTAGGCACATTCCACGAAAGTTGAATAAAACCATAAAAAAAATCAAACATTGCCACGTGTGACAAGCATAACCGTAAGGTTATGCAATATGCGCCTTTATGTGCAAAAGTGAAAGGGGGATAAATAGTAGGCTGTGGTATAGAAAGGCTCGCATTGCCGTATGCCGGTGTAATATTGCAGATTCGACTACCTATAATCATGTCCCGTCTCAACCTTTTCAAATAAATAGGTACTCTAGACCTTTTTTACAAGCTTTTATTTAACTTGCAATGTTACTATGTTTGTTCCTGTGGAATCTAGCAACTCGATTTTGAAGCAGATATCTTCAACTGATTGAGCTGAAATGTTGTATTCACGTTTGCATGGCTAGCTGTGTGACGTCATTCTAAATTCAACATGGCTGAATCCCGAAAATGAAAGGGATTGCTAAAAATAGATCGAAAAATAAAGTGATGTCACTTTAAATCCAATATGGCGGACTCCCTAAGCTTGTTTTAATAAAGTTTTTAACAAGAAGATTATTTAAAAACGGGTTCGTGCTATTATTTATACTTGCAATGTTATTTACAACAATACCCCACACATATAAATCACATTTTGCATATTTCCCGCTTAATATTTTTATTTACATCCTGTTTATAATTTATATTTATACATGTTTTATATTTAAATCTTATTAATCGCCATTTCTCGCTTTAGGTCACAGCTTTAGAATCTAAAGCTGTGGCCCAAAGCGAGAACTTCAGTCTCAGTTAGATACATATTCTTGAGTTCTTTGCTAGTATTGTTTAGACGCTAAATGCCTCTGACAGACAGATGGATGGACGGACAAAGTGCTGAACCACCCAAATCAACTTAGAGATCACGATTAGCTCGATCAGTAATTAAACATTATTTCCATTTATATAATTTTACTTGCCACTTTTAACTTAGGGCCAAAAAAATGCCCTACGCCTAATGCCCTGTGTGACAAACGAGAAAAAAAACTTGTTTGTCATACTGGTGTGATAATCTGGCGTGACTACGAGTCGGTATCGCATAGCTTTACATATTCTCCGAGAATTTCAAGTTATTCGCTTGTATGTTTTATATTTTACTAGCTCCGCCCGCGGTTTTACCCGCGTAAGTCCCGGACTAGCGGGAATTCCGGGATACAATTTTCTTTCGTATGAACCTTCTCCTGACAATAACATTAACACAACAAAAAAATAATTGACGAAATTGTTCCATCCGTTCACGCGTGATGCGATGACCAAGGGAAATAGAGATTCATTTTTTACCGACTTCCCAAAAAAGGAGGAGGTACTCAAGTCGACTGTTTTTTTTTCTTTTTTTGTGTGTTACCTCATAACTTCTCTCCACGTGAGCCGATTTCGAATTTTTTTTTTAGTTTGAAAGATGTTGCTTTCTAATTGGTCCCATTTAAATTTGATCAAGATCTGATCAGCCTATTTTCTGAGGAATAATGCGTACTTTGACGATGTTCTCGTTTGCCCGACTTCAAAAGTTACCTTATAACTTCTTTCCTTGTGAGCCGATTTTGATGTTTTTTTTTATTTGAAAGCTGGTGCTTTCTTCTTTAATGTCATTGAAATTTGATCAAGATCTGATTTCTAGTTTTTGAGTTATAGGCAATGATGCGTGTTCAATACATTAAATCTGATCAAGGTTCCGAAGATAAAGCGGTGAAGTCGGTTTTTTTAAGCTTTGCTCGCGTTTAATTATATATATATATATACTAGCTGCGCCCCGCGGTTTCACCCGCGTTGATAATGATGAAAAGTGATGATGATGATGATGATGAAAAATAGATGTTGGCCGATTCTCATAGATACCGGATAAGCACAAAAAATTTCATCAAAATCGGTCAAGCCGTTTCGGAGGAGTATGGCAACGAAAACTGTGACACGAGAATTTTATATATTAGATATAGAATGTAAATGCATCTGTCAGTCGGAAGGACGGACGTACTGGGTGCCGCGTCACATAAATATCTCGCTTCGCTCGATCAATACAATGTTAACTACAATGTTAAATATTAAGTATTATAAATAAAGAATAAAAAAAGAAAGGAATTTTTATGTTATTTTTCCTTTGATTCGTGATACGACCCGATACGGGGGGCGAATCGTCGAGTTGTAGACCGTTCTCTCCGCAGGTACAACTTCGTGATCGGCAACGACGGGCGCGCGTACGAGGGCCGCGGCTGGGGGGTGGTCGGCGCCCACACGTATGGCTTCAACCGCTGCGCCCTCGGGCTCGCGTTCACCGGTGAGGGGCCTTCCGTCGTGAGCTCCGTCGAGCTCGGGTCGACCGGTGGCGCTGAGCGGTGTGCGTGTGTCGTGTTCCAGGCGACTACCGGTCCGTGGTGGGCGGGCCGCGGCCGACGGCGGCGCAGATGGCGACGGCGCGCGCGCTGCTGGCGGACGGCGTGCGCTCCGGTGTGATGCACCCGCGCGCGCGCGTCGTCGCCGCCGGCGACATCCAGACCACGCAGAGCCCCGGCGACCTCCTCCGCGCCGCCCTGCAGCGGTGGCCGCGGTTCATGGCAGCCGAGGACGCGGAGCGGTACCGCAACCGCAGATGTGACGACTTCTTCGACGAGCTCGTCGCCGACGAGACGGCGACCGACCCACCGCCCGACGACGCCGACGCCCCCATTCGGGCGATCACGTAAGATCCCGACGAGACGAGCGGGCGGCGACGCATCTCGGAAGATATTTCGAAGCTAAAGTCGGATACCTATACCTATACGCGGAGTCCCCGATCTCGACGATATCGATTTTTTTCATCTCTATTATATTTACATTTTTTATATCTACATCTATACTTTGGACTATAGAGAGACTAATAGAGGTAAAGTTTGTTTGTTTGTTTGTATGTAAAAGGTAATCTCTGAAACTACTGAACCGATTCTGAAAATTCTTTCACTTATAGATATCTACACTCTCCCTGAGTATCATAGTAGGCTATATTTTGCTGGGATAAAAGTAAGTTATCAGTTCGAAATAATTATTTATTCATAAGAAAAGTCGAAGAAAAATTTGCTAACTGGCCGATTTATCGGCGGACGCTGACTAGACAGTTACAGACAAGTGAATACAATAAATATATGGCAAAAATCTTGGCCTTTATAAGTTTCACAAAAAGTCTGACATAATGTATCTAACATGTATATTTAGCTCAGAAAAAAAACTTTTTTTTGTTATAAATCTAAAAAATAGCGACTTCCGTTTTGTTGTCTTTTTGAAGCATTTATTATGAATTGATGGAGCAAAGTGATATCACTAAGTTGACTTGGGTTGCTCATCACTTTGTCCGTCCGTGTGTCAGAGGCATCTAGCGTCTAAACCGTATAAGCGAATGACTTCAAATTCTCATAGAATATGTAAAACTACGACCCAAAGCCAGTAATGACATATAAAATTATATAAATGAAAATATTAAGGGGGCTCCCATACATGTAAGTGAGGAACAACATTTTTTTTATCCACCCATGTGGGGTATCGTTGAAATGGACTTGACATATTGAGTACGAAACCGGTTTTAAAAACATACTATGTTCGAAAATAACGTAATCGAGCATACTTCTACGTTTTGAACCGACTTACATAAGATGGAGGATTAAAATTCGGCTGTTTTCTTTTGTTTAGTCGGTTACAACTTATCATTGAACTTAGAACTGCCCGCTGGCGTAGTTAGGTGAGCGTTTGCCTTTAAAGCACCGGGTTTGATTCCCGGCGGGAACTCGGGTGTTTTCCCCACAGGGAATTTGTATTTCTGGTTCTGATAAGATGTGAATTTAATGTGTGTGGTGTTAATGTTTGCGGCCCCACGGCACAAGTCATAGTACTTTTAGTGTAGGGCTGTGCGTGTGAAAGCGTTTGTGTAGCTTTTGATTACCCGGGCGACGCCGGGCGGGTCGGCTAGTTATAGATATAGTGGTATACTATATTATTAACGTAGTATGAAACAAACATTTCCAGTAGTTATATTAGGTTTAACCAACATCTCAACTGGCTAAGTATTAATACTTAGCCAGTTGAGATGTTGGTTAACCTTACATAACATGTTATGTTATGTTTTTTTCCTTCATCGATTTCAAAGCATTATTTATGTAGAAAAAGTAAAGAAGGCGGTGCCTCTACTAAAAAATATTATAAAATATTGAAAATTAATCTACTTAGGACTAAGTAGACAAGACAATGTTTTTATAGGGGTTTTCAAAAGCTTCTTAACTTCAGTTACGTTGGTTCGTGCCGAGTACCAAATACTCTTTATCGAACACCAAATATAAACAATTATATATAACAGAACAAGTAATAACATAAGAGGTACTAATAGCAATGTGTTCTGCTGCTTCGCTATATACCTATATTATGAACGTAGAAGGGAAAAGCTTGAATCGTGTACCATCACGTCCATGTAAGCCCTTACCTTCGGGTCGGACAGTATCAAAAGTCTTCTATTTGAGATAACTAGTCGATCAGAACTGAGATCTCGCGCCTACATTTTGCCTCATACAGAAAAACTTTTGAAGTTCCTTGCTTATCGAATAAGCGTATCTTTTTTGTTATGTAATAATAGGTACCTGATTGTTTGATTTCTGTATTTGTTGTTCACGTACCTATAGGATATAACGGATATTATACGTAAGTTTTAGCCTTCAGCGCAAGCCGTTTTTGAGATAGACCCCGGGACAAAACAGTGACTTTGGTGGTCTAATAAATCGTTATTTTCGAACATTATTTTTTTTAAACCGGTTTCATACTCTACTTGTCTAGCCCTTTTCAACGATACCCCACAAAGTTAGATAAAAAAATAAAAAATACTTTGCCCCCCACCTACACGTATGGGAGTCCCTTTATAATTTAATTTATATCATTTTAAATGTCATTTTTTACTTTGGGCCTAGTTTTACAAATACCTACTATGAGAATTAAAGTCATTTGCGTACATTTTTAGACGCTAGATGCCTCTGAGAGACGGACGGACGAACGGACAAAGTGCTGAACGACCCAAGTCAACTTAGAGATCTCGCTTCGCTCGATCAAAAAAGGTGGTTGTTACTACTCACGCAAGGATAAGGGTAGTAGCAGTCTTGTGTAAACACTGGTAGGCCAGAGTGAATTAAAAGATGCAATTCTTTAGTACCTACCTACACCTACAAAATACACTAAATTAAAAATAATCAAACAGGATTACTTAAGAACAGGCTACACTTCAGTCTGAGCACAATAATTGCCTTCATAGGCGATTATAGAGCGTTTTTCGTATCATCTCGAAAAGTAATAAATACTTTTTACGGGGAAAGAGGCCGAGAATAGCATCAACATCTATTTAGCTAACACACGGTTAGGTACACGCGACGGACATTAAGTTAAGGCCAATTTAACGTAAAATCCAAAATAAACTCAACCGACTAATTTTAGACGAAACAAAGTAATAAATGATATTTAATCAAGAAATACATTTGACGGAATACACAATGAAAAGATAAAAATTTAGTAATGGTTTCTTTTTTCTCCTCCAAGTTACATACTTACACGTATTCCATTGGCTCGGCAGAGCTTTAATACCAGCTGTAAAAGGTGTTTGAGCTTTTGGAATTGATAAAAGTCAGGTGGAACTATAACGGGGCATTGGGTAACAATTTGAAGCAACACTAATGGATTTCTCAAATAGTTTCGACTGACTGACAAAGTTCCAGATTCCTCAAAATTTACTAACACGTCTTATTGGTGTTAAGCCTTTCTTATTCAAGTACTTATTTACTGCTCAATTTAATAAATTATCTATTTTGTACATTTCATTAGGAATAAGTCAATGTGTACAAGTGTGTTGTTTCTCATCAAACGCTAGCTATTCTGAAGCAATAGTTTTAAGTTCTTTTGAAACATTCCTTTTATTAACAATTTATAAGACTGGACATTGCGTAGAAGCGCGGTGATGTCGCTTCGTACAAATATTTTGAATGTTAGTTAGTATAAACATTTTATAGAACTCGCAGTAAAGCCAAATATAAACAAGATCGTAATAATATTGCAATTCCGAAGAATTGCCGCCTCATGCTTCGCAAGCTGAATTGAACAAAAGTTGTCTAATAGCAGGAGAAAGTGAACACGAGTAAATCTTCACTTTCCATCAGGTCTGATTTTTCATCAATGCTTGCCTACTGCATAAAAAAACCGCGTTCAATGCTTAAATTAAATGTTCATAGTGTCGATGTATACATGATTTACAGTATCGATGTATACAATTTAATACATTCGTTTTAGAAAATAATACGTCTACATCCTTAATTTGGTTCACCACTTTTCTTTCAAAACCAAAAATGTATATTTTATGAAGGCGTTAGCTTCCACTCGGTTCGGCCTGGAAGGCCTCAGATAGTGGCATTTCAGTTGTTATATCTTTAGCAGTAGCAAATAATATTGTATGTAGGTATAATATTGACTAGTAGTATAAATTAATCTAGAATGAGAACACAGTGGAGATGCGAACTTTAATAACGGTTGACACTATCAATTGCCATTACAAATAAACTAACTGTGATAGGTTACTTGCGGAATAACAATAAATTCGATTGGTTTATAAATATGTTACGAGTTACAACTTGAACATATTGTAGATAGTAAAAATGGTTGTCTGTAAAGTTTACGGACGATAATTTTAAGTGATAACGTCATAAGACGAACGCTTAGCCGATCGTGCCTCTCTATCGCTTATTCCGCGCTCTCGCTTGCACGCTCAGGCGGAACGTGGCACTTTTTCGTGCGTGCAGCCGGTGTTCATCGTTATCACGTCAAAAATCCTCTTAATATAAAAATAACGTAATATTAACAGAATTTGGTCTATCGTAATATGATAAAATTTTGTACTAACGGTTTACATGCTAAGTAGATCTATAACCAGGAAAACGTATTTTGTAAATGGATCTTTACAATGGATTTTAGTGGACCGAGGGAAAAAAATAATGAACGTTTGAGTAATAGGAACTCAGTACCTCTTGATAGAACAGCCAATGTTTATGCTATCAGGTGGTAGGTATACATCACATAGCGTCATTGTTTTATTTACAAACGACTTCAAAAAAGGAGGTTCTCAATTCGACTGTATGTTACAGAAACAGGTTATGAAACTTGTTTTAATAAACAAACTGTTATTTAACTTTATTTGTCACAGAGCATGAAACTCAAGCGCAGTAACCGCGCGATCTAGTTTCCTGCTCTGCGGTATTTGTATAAATATCTATAAATATCCCAAAAACCACAATCTAAACATAATTGTAACTAAACTACTTCCACACAGAAATATGCACAGGTACCTATTGCAAGTGTGGCCTTCAAATAAGAGATGCAATTTGACGATCTAAGTACTACTAACTTAGCGACACATTATTTGTAGATAACATTGAATGAAGTTTAAGTACATCACATTATAACCACTTTGTTCATGCAATGATGAAACGTTCGATAAACCTTCAATATCTAATACCTTTAAACGAGCAATTCTTATATGTTGTATATAATGTAGGTATAATCTGAATCTAGGAAACGGCTCCAACGATTTTCATGAAATTTAGAATGCAGGGGGTTTTAGGGGCGATAAATCAATCTCTATATCTGATCAGTAGTTTTTGAGTAATCGTCAATAATGCGTGTTTAATACATTTAGTCTGATCAAGATTCCGAAGATAAAGCGGAGATGGTTTTTTTAAAGCTTTTCTTGCGTTTGATTATTTTGAAGTCGATTAATAGTATGTCGGTCCTATATTGACTGCTTTTTAAATTCACGCATCATAATAAGATAGGTAAGTACACGTGTTTTATGTTTTACCGGTACGTCTCAATGGAGCACCTCTAGAGATTGTTAATCAATTTAAGTACCTGGAGCATTGTGCAGCATTGTCCTTAAGGTGAGTAGTGAGTGCACTACTCACTTTAAGGACAATGCTGACAGAGCGGGAGCGGAGGGCGCTGTCAATAAGAGCCAATATGATAGCCCGCAGGTTTGCGAGATGTTCACAAAAGGTCAACGTACGCTCTTTAGAGCGTACTGTAGATCACTCTATGCATGCATTCTGTGGGCTAACTACACCAAACGAAGTTACAGTGACCTCCGCGTCCTTTACAACAACGCGTTCAGGAGGGTGTTGGGACTGCCCCGGTTCTGCAGCGCCTCGGGCATGTTTGCGGAGGCGCGCACTACATGCTTCTACGCAAGCGAGCTGCGACCTTGGTGCGCAGAGTTAGGGCTAGCTCCAATTCCGTTCTGATGATGATTGTTGGCAGATTAGACTGTTCCTTTCTTCGACATTGTTGCGACAGACATATAGCAGTACCTATGCCGGACAGAATATATTGACTGATTGATAACTTAGACTTTAGGACTATGACTTAATTTTGACTTATACACATAATTATTATAACATTTTTGGGACAAGAAAATCTGACATCAATAGTTTAATTGTTTTAGTATTTAATTATTATCTTTTTTTATCTGCCACTTTATTTATTATTTAATTAGAACATATAATTTGCATTTTTTAATTATACTTATTTTTATTAATGTGTGTTACTAGATAATGTAAAATTTATGGGTCTTAACTTTAAATAAATGATTTTAATTTTTAATTTAAATTTTATCTATTGAAGGTATATGGAAAGATTTATATTTTTATGAATAATGAGCTATAATATAATTCAAGTAATTATTGAAGTGTAACTTTTTATGTGAGGGCTTTGAAATTCTGATCCGCAACCTCTTTGTGTGACGAAAAGTGGTGGAGGTTTCCCTGTAATACAAAAGTATCACTTCCATCGTGTGTCTTTATGATACACTCTGTATTTTACCGACTTCACAAAACAGGAGAAGGTACTCAATTCAACTCAATTTTTTACCGACTTCAAAAATGAGGAGGTACTATGTTCGACTGTACCTATGTATTTTTTTTATGTATGTTCGCCGATTTCTCCCCCATTTGTGGACCTATTCTCAAAATTATTTTTTTGGGAGATAGGTAGTTCCATATATATTTTATCGAAATCGATCAAGCCAAAACCTAAACATAAGCGATGAAGTCGGTGTTTTTAAACTTTGCTTACGTTTAAATTATTTATGTGTAACTTCTTTCCACGTGTACCGATTTCGAAGATTTTATTTTGAAAGTTGTGTTTTCCCTTTGGTCCCATTTGATCAAGATTTGATCAGTAGTTTATGAGTTATAGGTCAATAATACGTGTTTAATACATTTAATCTGATCAAGGTTCCGCAGATAAAGCGGTGAAGTCGGTTTTGCGTCTAATTATTTATTTTACAGTGTGTATTATATTTGTCTTCTTTATTTGATTGTTAAGATTTTTTTTTTGATAGACTGTCTTTGGACACCTATAATTAATTGTCACACATTATTATTATAACAAATCTGAAATATTGGTACGTTCAGTTTAATTGAATAATAAATATTTGACATATTACATTTCTTTTTCAATTATCCACGATTAACGTATTTTCTTTATGATTGATAGGCAAACATTTGACCACTATCTCACCTGATGGAAAGCGGTGATGCGGTAGAAGATGTAGCATGCCTGCCTAGAAGATACCTATTCACTGTTGACTTGAAGACTGCCAGATTATACCGTTCCGGAAAGTACATTATTATAATCATCAGTATTATGACAAAAAAACATTTTTACCACGCAGTCGCGTGGTAAATAGTTTTTTAACGATGTAAGTTTTACATTTTCGGAAATTACAGAGGTACTTATCCAAATGTTTGCGAATGTGCGTCTGTGTCGTCCACTCTTTGTGTGTGTACCTATATACTTTGAGGCGACAACGTATGACTGTATGATCGATTACAGTGGTGGATTATCTTTGAAGCAAAATAGGTTCATCCCTACATGGGCGGCATGGGACTCCAGAAGTTGGCGCCAAACATATTGAAAACAAAAACATGTTTTAGTAACCAGTCTAATAGTGGAGCCAGGAGGAAAGTGGAACTTTTAAATGTCTAAGGGGTTTAATAATTTACTTTGAAGTAGATACAGTTTAAACCTAAAGTTTAGGCACACTTGGATTGAGAGATAAGAGCGTATATAAGTTTTAACACGCACAAATTACAACCGCTTCTAGTAAGTAGTCCGTCAGAAAAAAGGAAGTCACAGCCCCACACTAAAATTTACTGTACTTCTGCTGGGAAACGAGTTCAGTACCCGCGTTTCAAATCCGTTTCTCTGATTAGCGGTTTCTAGCGGTATTTTTTAATCTGAAGGTGAAGTAGTTTTTTTAAAATAAATATAAATTCTTTAACTCTCACAGCCCCACCCTAAGTTCTTGTGCTGTGGGTGCTGGAAACACTCACATAACACATACGGTAACAACTAGAACAAGAAACACAAATTTCCCTTGAAAAGTAAACTTGTGTTCCCGCCGGGAATCGACCCGATACAATCGCCTGGACGGTAAACGCGCATCCATCTAAGGCAACGGGCAGTTCGTAGAATTCTAATTTAAATGATTCAAGCTACGGAACCCTACGGCTAGTCCTAACAACCAATCTATTTTCTTTTTTAATAATGGGATTAAGATTAATTCTTTATGTATGTTACCTCATAAGCATAACTTCTCTCCACGTGAGCCGATTCCAAAAAAATTTATTTTTAGATTGAATGATGTTGCTTTCTAATTGGTCCCATTTAAATTTGATCAAGATCTGATCAGTAGTTCTTGAAATATTGTCAATAATGCCTATTTTGTGGACTACTTTGACGATGTTCTCGTTTGCCCGACTTCAAAAGTTACCTCATAACTTCTTTCGTTGTGAGCCCATTTTGATGATTATTTTTTATTTAAAAATGCTGGTGTTTTTTATGTGGTCCCATTGAAATTTGATCAAGATCTGATCTCTAGTTTTTAAGTTATAGTCAATAATACGTGTGTAATACATTAATCTGATCAAGGTTTCGCAGATTTTAAAGTGGCGAAGTCGGATTTTTGAAGCTTTGCTTGCGTTTAATTATTTAATAATGGGATTAAGAGCTAAAACCCGTTTCATAATT
Source organism: Lomographa bimaculata (assembly GCA_948107665.1). Classification (NCBI taxonomy): domain Eukaryota; kingdom Metazoa; phylum Arthropoda; class Insecta; order Lepidoptera; family Geometridae; genus Lomographa; species Lomographa bimaculata. The sequence continues at coordinate 27,332,959 of OX403584.1, read as the reverse complement.
TAATTACTTATTGATTACTGATTTACTTGAAAATTTAATTCCATTAAAAGTTTAGGCAAAGATTATTAGTCCCGCTAATATTATAAGTCCGGCAGTTTGTGTGTATATATATTAGTGTGTAAGTATGTTTGTTTTCTCCTCACGATGTAACATTGGAATGTACATCCTAGCCTTGGCAGATTAGCTACTTTTAATTTCATGAACGCGGGCATAGCCGCGGGGCCCGGCTGGTGTATAATATCCGGGGTAGATCGCGACGAGCCGGGAGATGTAATGATTCTGAACAACCTCCGCTATTCGTCAGTATATTCTCCAGAGATTCGAGAGCATTAAATATCCGAGTCGTTTTCCTCCAAGCTCAACGTAATATTGTTGCGGGCGGTGTCGTTCCGCCGTTCGGGGTGGATGATGGAATATTGAATATTAAAGAAAACTACCGAACGCTTCTGACCGAACCTGTTCTTGAATCTTTGGGGCGACGGGGATAACACTCGGGTGTGGGGGCCGGGGGCTTTACGGGGTGTGGGATGGAATCTGAGCGGTTGACGGTCGGGGGGCGCGGGGCGCGTCGTGCGGTGGCGTCGGGCGGCGGCGTCGGGCGGCGGCGTCGGGCGGCGGCGTCGGGCGGCGGCGTCGGGCGGCGGCGTCGGGCGCGGTCAGCGGAGCGGGAGCGGCGCGGCGGGCCCGTCGCTCGCGGCGACGTCGATGGTGCGGTTGAGCAGCTCGATGTGGCGCACCTGCCGCAGCACGAGGCGGACGTGCGAGTCGCGCAGGGCGCGCACGCCGCTCACCCACGAGCGGAGCCGCTCGTCGCTCGCGCCGGACGCAGCCCCCGCACACGTCCCCACTTCCGTTTTCTCCTTTGACATTTTTCCTGAAAATTAAAAACACCCATAATCCCGTAACACAAACAAAACGAAAAAATCGCTCCCACCCTCCCAGCCCCACACGAAGACTCGGATCGAGGGCGCCGGAAACGTTCACATTACACACGAAATCATACCCAGAACAAGAAATACAATTTTCCCCCGGGGCAGAAAACGTGCGTTCCCCAGGAATCGAACCCAACATCGGTTGCTTACGCGCAACCGACGACGATGCCACCTCGAAGCCGGCATCGGCACCGAAATATAATTAGGTATTGTAACTAGTGATCATTTTGATGTTCGTAGACAACATTTATTATGTCTTCAAAGAGTGCAACGTATCAATCACCGATATCATTAATCTTCGGCCGCATCATCACTTTCCGCCAGGTGAGATTGTGGTCAAGGCATAAAAAAAAAAAAATAAGTTGTAATAGTTCAAATGGATCAGTACAAACTCGACACGAACATTATCAGTGGAGCCACAATTTTTCTCGGTGCTATAATCTACTCAATAGGAATGTGTACATGCGGTGAGCTGTACCTGTTGTAACTCACCATTGTATTTCTGCAGAACGGAATGCGACTGTTTCATTCTGCAAAAAGCATTGGTCAAAAATTGTATCAATCATCATACTCATACCAATATTATAAATCCGAAAGTTGGGTGTTAGTGTGTAAGCATGTTTATTCCCTCTTCATGCTGTGACGCTGAACAAATTTGGATAAAATTTGAAATGTACATAGTTTATGCCTAGGATTAACACATATACTATTTTTTAACTTGATCAACGCGAGCTAAGCCGAGGGACACGGCTACTAGTATTATATATATTTTATCAAATAGTAGATAATCATTGTTTTCATTCGGGGCCCTGCCACCAAGCTTATCTACTGTCTGTATACTGTCCTAACCTATAATGAGCTCTGAAATCGGTATCACAGGGTCTCTAATGAACTGTCCTTATTTCTACCACCTATCTACATTTAAAGAATGCAATAAAGATTTAAATTTAAATTCAATTATTTATGTTATTACGGCATTATGTACATATATATCGACAACCTAGGTTTTTAATATAAAGAGGATATTTTTTGAGTCTCTGTATCTATAGTCTTTTACCAATGGTACTACATTAAAAACGTTAATTAACGAGCGTATAATAATAATTGATGTAGTTATGAATTGTTGAATGATATTATTATAGATAGCAATACTCATTAAAATAAAATATTTATTAAATAGTGATGTCAAGTTTGGTTTAAGTTTGTAACTAGTTACCTATAAGCTCGATGTCTTGTAGGTAACTTAGTTCTTTGCTTTGCATAGTTTTAGTTTAGTTTTAGGAAATATAGGCAATTGGCCCGTAGATTAGTTTGTAACTTCAAACTTGACGTGGTGAGCTTGAATCAAGTTTGATACAAAAATATCAAATTCGATGAGCTAGTAACAAGTTAACGCTAAATGTTTAAACCGTGGATGTTTAAAATTGCCCAACCATTACTATTACTATAAATGATTCGGTCGAGGGCGCCTCCGGTAATTTCATCGCAACCTCGGTGGAAACAATGTGTATGGAGCTTTCCAAGCTTTCCTGGTCTAAGAACAGAAAAAGCCTTGAAGAGCTGCTGAAGTAGAGGCAAATATTATAAAGAAATAATATGAACAAGAGAGGCGTACTCGCGCGCCTGCACGGCGACGCTGCGGCGCGAGCCTTCGCCCGACGCGCCCGCGGTGGCCGGCCGCAGGCGCGCGGGCCGCGCCGCCGCCGCCGCCGCCGCCGCCGCCGCCGCACTGCGCTCCCTGCACATAACACATTCATTACAAACCCCTCACGCTTCAATAATACTAAATGAGATTTAATTTAATGACCACCAAAAAAACAATCGTTGCCCTAAACAGCCTCATCCAAAAAAAATAAAATATGTACAAATAAATGAAACCTGTACCAAAAATTTCGGGCTATTTAAGTCATGCCTGCACTACAAAAACTTTTCATAACCCAAAAAGGCCATGCGTGCACCAAATTTTAACTCGGGGTATAATTTAAATGGCCACCAAAAATGAAATAAAATTTCCTGTGACAAAACCGAATCGGATAACAGTAGGTTAAGGTTATTTTTATTTATAATTAACACAAAAATATTTATAATACGAACAAATTTATTTATAGTAACATATTTGGATGAAATTTTTAATAAAATGCGAGTACATTATGGTGCATGCGTGGCCTTTTTGGGTAGCAGGCAGTCAGCGATTATTCTGAAGATACTTGCCTTTTTTAGGTTAGCAGACTTTACTCTTATTGGTGATAAAATGAAGATTAAATTCTGGTAAGTACTTACGATTTTTTGGGCGTTATATTCCATTATATCTGGTGATTGCTTAAACCTAAGCCATAGTAAATAAAGGATTCATATTATTTGGAGTTAGACTACCTAATAATCCGCTTCGTGTCATAACCCAACACTCTCACTATCAGATTTAGCTAGGCCTAGCTAGAAGCGAAGAATGTATATATTTTTTATTTGATTTATAACAGAACAGCAAAACCATTACATGTATAAACCAGTAAATAAACAAAGATAGCATGTTATTGCAGTTAGTAATAATTGAACGTCTATCTAGACTTTTAATTATTACTTACTGCAATAACATTTGTTTGCTTTTTATTTTATTTCACACATTATATTATCTCCATTTGTATCTTAGTTCAGTTCTATATAAATGTAGAAAACCGAAATTAACATATTTACTTCTAAAAGGAAACCTGCATGAGATTAATGTATAAATCAAGTGAATTTTTAAAGATTTGGTTAAAGAAGAATGAAAGAAAGAAAGAAAATACATTAATTAATGGCACATACAGCGTTACACTAAAAGTCAACAGAACAATAACTGCATTTTCAGTTTTTCTTTAAATCTTTTACTTTTGACAAAAATCGAACCGAATGATTTTTCACCACTATCTCATCTGAGGGAAAGTGATGATGCTGCCGCAGAGTGATAACTCTCTTTGTTTCGGAATTGGCCATCACCACCCTTCTCAAAAAATCACTCTGTATCTTATCTTACTATCTTCTTACTAATATTATAAATCCGAAAGTGTGTGTGTGAATGTTTGATACCACGTATCTCCGTAACGTATTGACCGATTTTAATGAAATTTAGTAATTAACACATAGGCTAATCCAATTTTCAAAAATCAACCTTTAAGTGTGCTAAATAGAGTAAAAAAGTTTGTATGGAAATGTTTATGTACGGAACAAGCCGAACATTGGACTCTACGGCAATCTGCCGCGAGTGCAGTTCATACGCCCGCGGCCTAGATGCATCAGATCGCGACCAACCACCTCATCAATCACGCGCATCTCATTAATAATAATAAGTTCTCTTTACATGAATATAATTACCATAATCAACAAATCAAACTAGTATCATTTCAACATCTAAGTACGGCAACAATAAACCGTACATAGTTTTTGGTCCTTCGACGTTATCGGAATAGCGGGGACAAAGCGCGAGTGTAAAAAGCTTCGTGTTAGTTCCACACCAGTGCTTTTGGAAAGCAAGCAAGGAATCACCAAGGATTCCAATCACACGTTAGTGAGCACTAAGGCTCCTAACGTATAAAAAACTGTCATCGCGTGTTGTGGGCACCAAGGCTCACGCCGGGTCATCAAGGACTCATCGCGGCGACTTCAGTGGGCACCAAGGCTCACACAAAATCACCGAAGATCCACTGCAGCGACTTCAGTGGGCACCAAGGCTCACACAGGATCACCAAGGATCCAGGGCGTCGCATTTAGTGGGCATCAGAGCTTACAAAGGATCACAAAGAACAAGTAAGATCTTTCCTTTTTCATATCTATCTGCTTAAAGTTTGTGGTGTGTATATAAAATGGAAGGTCAGTTGGCGACCCAGCAGCAGCTCATCACTGCAATTGAACAATTCTACACCAATTTCAAAAAAGACGGCGCAAGTAGGAAAACTGCCGATTACATCAAAAGGAAACTTGAAATTCTTGAAAAATATTGGCAGGAATTTCAAGATATTCATGTAGAGCTGTGTGGGGTCGTAGCTATCAAATCCCACCAGTATTTTACAGAGAATTTATTTGAGCAAACAAGGGAGAGGTATAATCACATTAGAGGTACTATTGAGAATTATAGGGCAAAATCTGTGGAAGAGACCGTGGTTGGACTACAGACACCGCAACGCAACATCAGAGTAGAGGTCCCATCGCAATGGACCAGATCAGGCAAGTCCGATAATACCCTAGCCCCGACCGATAGCGGCACGCTGGCGAAAGAAGACGAACGTTGCTTGGCAAGCCCGGTACCAGGAACCAGTAAATATAAGTCTCAAGGAGTATCCAGCAGAACAGAAGAAATGCTGCGAAAACAGGCAAGTCATTTTAGAGCTCTTCAACGGGCAATATCAAATATAGATTTAGGTCAGGTCACGGATAAATGGGAGTTCGAGGACCTATTACGAACTCTTCAAACAAGATGGTCGGCAATTGACTCTTTGCATTTGGAGATTGACAGTGAATTCGAAGGTCAAAATTGTCATTATGAGCAACAATTTTTTCATTATGAACAGCTGTATGACGACATCCGACGGGCGATCAACAAGAAGATGTGGTCAGTCTCCTACCGAGAAAAATCAACGCCTCGACTGGACCTGCCTTCGTTCACTGGTAGTTTTCAGCAGTGGATTTCATTCAGAGACTTATTTACGGAGGTAATTAATAATAATCCATCATTATCAAAAGCTCAAAAGATGCAGTTTCTGAAGAGTAAGGTGAAAGGAGAAGCAGAAAAACTCATCCATCATCTCGAGATTAGTACCGATAATTACGAGGTTTGCTGGGATATCCTCAATAACAGGTACAACAACAAAAAGCTACTTTTTACGGCGCATGTTAACAGCTTGATGAGTATACCAGTAGTGCACCAGCAAACAATTAACAACTTAAAAAAGATCCACGACACTACAATTGAAGTCGTGAATGCGGTTAAAAACCTGGGAGTAGACGTAAGTTCCTGGGATCCGTTACTGGTACACATTTTATGCCAAAAGCTGGATTCGGATACGCATAATGAGTACATAGCCTCCCTAAAGCAACCACGAGATCTGCCTACTCTACAAGAATTCCTGGATTTTCTAGAGGTACGTTTCAACGCGATGGAAACGTCACGTAAAAAACAAGATAGTTACGTGACTAACTGGCAAAATCCTCGTAGTAACAGACCATTTTTCGACAAAAGCAAAAAGCCTGCCTTTAACAACAAAGCAAATAATTACTCGTCATCTAACCTAGTTGCACAACATTCCAAAGGTAATCTGCATAAAGCATATTCGTCAAAAACACATTGCCCGCTCTGCAAAATTAATGAACATCGGCTATTTTTCTGCCCTAAATTTCAAGAGATGTCATCCAAAGTTAAAAGAACTACTGTTGCTAGGTTAGATATATGCGAAAACTGTTTAAATAAACACTTAGGTAAACCATGCATTTCGCAAAACCGTTGCCAAGAGTGCGAAGGTAAACATAATACCATTTTGCATGACGCGTTTGTTCAAATCGAGAACAACAATATACAAACGCAAGCAAATCGAAGGCAAACAGCTGGTCAGTCTATTCAGGCCAATGTGTCACTACAAAATGAGATACCTCAAATTCTCTTAGCAACTGCGATCATTAAGGTCAAAGGGATCGATGGAAGACAGCACGAGTTTCGAGTCCTTATAGATCAAGGATCCCAAACATCATTAATAACAGAAAGCGCAGCACAAATTTTAGGCCTACCACGCAAACGATGTCGCGGGGTAATTTCTGGAATTGGAGACAAGGAAAGTAGCTGCAAGGGGATGATGACAATATCATGCTCGTCCATGTTTGATGATTATTCTTTCTTTACGGACGTGATCATTATGAATACATTAGTAAAACACTTGCCAGGTCGTACCTTCTTAAAACCAAACTGGCCCATCTTAGAAAACATTCTCTTGGCCGATCCTGATTTTAACATTAGCCGCTCGGTGAGCATTTTGTTAGGAGCAGGGGTTTATAGTGAAATAATCTTAGAAGGCATACGTAGAACGGGACCAAACCTACCGATTGCACAAGAAACTCGGTTAGGCTGGATTTTAACCGGAAACGCGACTCCCTTACTTCAATGCAATGTTATTATAAACAACCTTGAAGATATCCAACAATTTTGGCAAATAGAAGACATAAGTAAAGAAGAGTCAATAACATCGCAAGACCAGGAAGTCATGAATTATTACCAGAACACAACCGTCAGGCGTCCTGATGGAAGGTATGAAGTACGGCTTCCATTAAAGTCAACCATTAGTGAGGACATGGGCGAATCCAAATCTAAGGCTGTGGCACAGTTTAAACAATTAGAGCGAAAATTCATTAAACAGGAAGATATAGCTAATGAATATAAATTATTTATAAATGAGTATTTACAGTTAGATCATATGACACTTGCCGACGGAAACCGGACACCGAATTTCTATTTACCACATCACTGTGTAATCCGCGCTGATTCATCCACGACCAGGTGCCGCGTTGTTTTTAACGGATCAGCAAAATCTAGCTCGGGATACAGTTTAAATGATTTGATGGAAAGGGGTCCAAATTTGCAATCAGGCCTGCAAGAATTAATAATCAAATGGCGCCAATATCAGTTTGCTTTCACCGCTGACATTGAAAAAATGTTTAGACAAATTTGGGTAAACAAGGAAGATCAAAGATATCAGCAGATCATTTGGAGGAATACCCCCTCAGCTAGACTGGAAACTTACGCCCTTACGACTGTATCATACGGGATTAAGGCGGCACCTTTTCTAGCAATGATGACACTCCGGCAGCTAGCAAGGGATGAGCGGGCAAGATTCCCAAATAGCACCGTCGCGGATGTAGTCGAATCATCATTTTATATGGATGACCTTGTCCATGGAAGTCATTCTATTCAAGAAGCAGAACAATTTCAATTCGAAATCACGTCTTTAATGAAAACGGGAGGTTTCAATTTGAGAAAATGGAAATCTAACGTGCCCGAATTGTTGTACATAGAGAACGATAAAGGACAACAGGACATTGATTTTAAGTTTACCGATTCGTCGAAAACTTTGGGCTTGAGCTGGAATTCACAACAAGACAAATTCGGATTTAGCTCAAAAATAGATTGGTCCTCAAAACCACCGACGAAACGTACACTACTATCGGATATCTCCAAACTATTTGATCCTCTTGGATGGCTTTCCCCTTTATCGACTAAATTAAAAATATTATTTCAACAAGTATGGAAACAGGAATCACGAGACTGGGACAGTCCCCTTGAGGATAAAATTCAACAGGAATGGAACAAGTTAAAAACAGACATCATAGCAAATATAAGTACCATCAACTTGCCTCGCTGGTTGGGTACAAAGGAAGATGACTCATTAGAACTCTTGGGTTTTTCAGATTCATCGCTCAAAGCGTATAGCTGCGTAATTTATTGCAAAATTAAGAATAGCAGAGTTCCGCCGGTCTTATTAGCAGGTAAAACTAGGTTAGTACCGGTCAGCAAGACCGTTACTTTACCGAAACTGGAGCTGTGTGGTGCGCTGTTACTAGCTAAATTAATGGAAAAAACAATAAAGTGTCTAGAAGCCTACAACATAGACGCATATGGCTGGGTTGACTCTATGGTTGTACTAGGATGGTTGAACGGTGAGCCAAAACGCTGGAAACCATTCGTGAGCAATAGAGTGAAACAAATTACACCAGTGATCCCAGCCAATCACTGGCGTTACGTCAAGTCTGAGGAAAATCCAGCAGATTGTGCCAGCAGAGGTTTAACAGCCTCTCAACTGAAAAATCATGAACTTTGGTGGAAAGGACCAGCCTGGCTTTCCACAAACCAAATAATTGTAGGGAATGAAAAGCATCTGTTTGATACAGACTTAGAAGTCCGTACAGATGAGTATGTGGACGCTATAGTTCAAAATCAAAGTGAGAACAGCATCGTCATGGAGCTGCTTATGAATTACAGCTCTATGGCAAAAATAACGCGAATTCTTGGTTGGGTTAATCGATTTATATCAAAAAGCCAGAAAATCATCAAGGAAAGCAGGAGCTATTTAACAATAAGTGAATTAAACAAAGCGAAAACTTTAATAGTTAAACATTCGCAAACAGAACATTTCAGTCAAGAGATTGAAGATTTGACCAAACAAAGGATGGTGTCAGGTAAAAGTAAACTTGCTGCTTTAAATCCTTATTTAGATGAAGATAGAATACTTCGTGTAGGAGGAAGATTAAATAATGCTCAAATAAACTATTATATGAAGCACCCCATCATCATTTCTAACGAGAGTCGCCTGTCCGAGCTAATTATAGATCAAAGTCACGAGTTAACTTACCACGGAGGACCTCGACTGACTCTATCATTTTTGCGACAAAAATATTGGCTTATTGGTGGCATCAGAGCTACTAAAAAACGGGTGGGTCGATGTGTAATCTGTAAAAAGCATAAACCGACGTTGCAGTATCAAATGATGGGAGACTTACCAGTTTCGCGGGTTAATCCAAGTCGACCTTTCTTTCACACAGGAGTGGACTACACTGGTCATGTGTATATCAAGGCTAACTCCGGACGTGGAATTAAAACAACAAAAGGATATGTAGCTGTATTTGTATGCATGATTTCCAAAAATATTCATCTCGAGTTGGTATCAAGTTTAAATGTTTCTTCATTTATCGCCGCTTTACGAAGAATGGCAGCTCGGAAAGGGACCCCAGGACACATGTACAGTGACAACGGGACAGCCTTTGTGGGAGCGAACAGAATTCTTCAACAAGAATATGAAGAAATCAAAAATGTTTTTAGTGAAGAATGGGAGAAGGAAGTGACAGATATGGGTATTACTTGGCACTTTAATGCCCCGTCTTGGCCATCAGCAGGGGGTCTGTGGGAAGGTGCAGTTCGTAGTTTGAAGTACCACATCCGACGCGTAATTGGGGAGCAGCGATTGACTTACGAAGAATATAGCACGTTACTTGCTCAATTAGAAGCGTGTCTAAACCAGAGACCATTATGCCCGCTAACAGAAGATATAGATAACTTAGATTGCTTAACTCCTGCTCATTTTCTAACAAACGGACCAAATTTGTCCTTAATTGACACCGAAAAGGACTTAAGGACGAGATGGCATATGACTCAGAAAATTTTCGAAGATATATGGAAAAGATGGAAATCCGAATACCTGACCCAATTATCAGCTCGTAGTAAGTGGCGACAGGCTCAAAATAACATCAACATCAATGACGTAGTAGTGATTCACGACGCACACCTACCTGCCGGTAAATGGGCTTTGGGACGTGTGGTAGAACTGCATCCAGGAAGCGATCAACTAGTGAGAGTAGTGTCGTTAAAAACAAAAAACGGAATAATGAAAAGACCCATAGTCAAACTATCAGTTTTACCAGTACATCCCGAAAAACAAACAAGTGAATCCAGTAACGATCACAAAACTCAAGCAAAAAAAGCGGAGCCATGCGTTGCTCAATCAAACGCGGCTATTAACAAGACTCGAACACCAAGAAAATATAATTTCAGAACAATAGCTTTTTCACTGTTTTTGTTTATTATGACTCTGGTATCCAATACCAATGCCGCATACAACATAACAGAATTGAAACCCGATCAAGGTCTGTATTTTGATAAAATAAGTAACATGTATTTGATTCGAGACGAGTGGCGCCTTATCGTCTATTATAACATGATACCGTACTGGGATGGAACGCAGGCACTCGACAAATACATAAGTTACCTAGGAACTACTTGTGAACAGATCAAAGACCTAACACCCTGCATCTCAATCATATCACAACTAAAACATGGTTATGAAGAACTGCAATACTACGATAAGCTTCTCCTGAATAAGCAAAATGATCGGGCACGCTCACGTCGCGGTCTGATTAATGGAGTTGGTTACATAGCTAACAGCTTATTTGGGGTATTAGATAGCAGTTTTGCTGACAAATACGAAAAAGACATAAGTCTCATTCATAAAAATCAGGAGCATTTAGCATTACTGTGGAAAAATCAGACTTCCGTAGTAGAAGCAGAGTTTAATCTTCTTAAAAGAACAGAGCAGATGATGCAAGGTCAGCATAAGTTAATAAATCAACGGTTGCACAACATGGAACTAAACGTAAACGCTCTTAAGTATGGAACCATTAATCTAGAAATAATCTCCGACTTTTCTATGACTAGCATGATTGCAAACAACATCTTGGAGCAGCTTAAGAAAATGCAAGATACCTTACTCGACACTTTAACAAATATTTATAATGGGCAGTTGAGTTTGCATTTGTTAACGCCAGAACAACTTCGGCGCGAACTTGACGTCATCTCAGGGCAACTACCTAAAGACTTAGCTACTCCTATAGATACCGTAGATCTACCTAAAATCTATCACTTATTAAAAATAAGAGCCAGAATGTCGACCAAAAATTTAATCTTCGAGACAACTATACCGTTGATAAGTAGGGACAACTACGAGGTTCTCCACGTGATACCAGTTCCCAAACCATTAAACACACATTCATCCATCCATATAGTACCAATATCCAGCTACTTAGCCGTCAATCTTAGAAAGGACGCGCTTTTATCAATGACCGAGGCTGATTTGAGAACTTGCTTACAACAAGACTCTAATACAATTCTGTGCTCGTTTAAATCACCTGTCTATCATATTCACGACGATGACATAATGTGCCGTAAAGACCAAAACGCCACAACGTGCAAGGTAACAAGAGACTCCTGTGAACCGCAGTGGATCGAGTTACAACAATTAAATAACTACTTTTATTTTTGTTGCGACGATTGCCCTATCAAGCTACTGTGCGAAGATCAAGTTACGTCGGTACATTTGTCGCGTGCCGGTTTAATAACAAGAAGTAGCGGATGTGTCATCAAATTCAGTGACTACACCGTATACACACATACCCAAGGAAGGAGTCAAACTGCGATAACACCAAATGTGATCATACCCAACTTTGCTCCTATCAATCATTTAATAAAAATTAAGTTTCCCGACCCACGCAATCAGACTGAGCCAGATTTAAACATCCACCACAAACAAATAGCAGATATTCAGCAGCAGATAGCTGATATGAAAGGCTCAATCCCACTTTATGATGAAGTATCCTCCCATGACGTACACCATTATGTGGCTGTCTACTTGGTACTGGCATCCGTACTGGTGTTGGCGGCAGTAGGGTCTGCTTTCGTGCTGCGTCAGAGGGCACTATCACATCAAGGTAACACACGAGTGGGACAAAGCGAGAGGGGCGAGGCATCGGCGGGAGAAGGTGGCACGTGGACATCGGACACGGAGGCGGAGGCTGCGGGTAGGAATCCGCAGCCCGCCTCCCGCACCTCGGAGGCGGAGGGTGCGGACAGGAGTTCGCATCCCGCCTCCCGCACCACGGCAGCCGGAAAGTGTGAGTGCAGTGTAGTGTTTAATAGTAAGAAGGAAATTGCTACCATGAAAACAGTGAACATGTACACTAAAAACAAGCGCAAAAGTGGTACAAAAGTGAACAAATCTACGTCACCAGTGTACATAAACCAAGCGTTTAGTGCGTCTCTTTAGGATCATTTTACTAACTTTTAGTTTAAGATTGTAGTCGCTTTGTATCACCCCATCACAGCATCTCCTAACCAAAGCATCTTCTACACCTTATCATCTCATTTGGGCCCGGGAGCATGTACGGAACAAGCCGAACATTGGACTCTACGGCAATCTGCCGCGAGTGCAGTTCATACGCCCGCGGCCTAGATGCATCAGATCGCGACCAACCACCTCATCAATCACGCGCATCTCATTAATAATAATAAGTTCTCTTTACATGAATATAATTACCATAATCAACAAATCAAACTAGTATCATTTCAACATCTAAGTACGGCAACAATAAACCGTACAGTTTACTCGCTTCGATTCCCTCAAAACTCGGTACAAATAAACATTAAAGTAAATAATGAAACACGTGTATTTTATTTTTTCAAAAACTACCCCTAGGGTGTGTGCCATATAGTTCTAAAATGTGTATGGAAAATCTTATTTCTATATTTACTCAAAACTCGGTAGAAATAAAATTTAAAATAAATAATAAAACACCTATATATTATTTTTAAAACTACCCCTAGGGTGTGTGCAATAGGGTTTAAACTTCGTATGAAATTATTTTTTCTTGGTTCGATTCCTTCAAAACTCACTTTAAAACATTAAAGTAAATGATGAAACACGTATATTTTATTTTTATATGAAACTTTAAGGCAAATGTTTTAATTAGGTACTACAATTTAAACGGCAGGTATTTATATTAAATACCTGGCGTTTAAATTGTAGTACCTGGATGACCGGTAATGTGAGCAAAGGTAAGAAAATATTGATCAGCAGCATCTCTACTAACCGGCAACTTCTGCAACTAGAAACGACGGGCCTAAGGATACCCACGCCGCCGTTGGCGTTGCCGCTGGTGACGGTGATGACGCCTCGCGCATCGCGCGATGCGTGCGGTGCAACGCGGGCACCGGTCGTGTTCGGGCGGCGGCTTACGGGCCCGGGTGCCTGAACATTACTACATATAAGAATCACATTAATGGTGTTTTATTCAATAGCATTAGCTATAGAGATGGTGTTGCTGAGCGCCTCGGTTTGTGGTTTAAGAAAGTTGCTGAGTGTTTGTGAGGGATATGCAACTGATCACGGGCTTATTTATAATAAGAAAAAAGTCAGTTTATGGTCATTCAGGGCGGGCGAATAAAATTTATTTTATAACTACAGTGCCACCTATAAAATTGAATGGCTCACCTCACCTTTAGTAAAGACGGAGGTTTTCAAATATCTAAGCCACCTTGTGACACCTGCCTTGAAGGATGATGCATACATGGAACGGGAGCGGAGGGCGCTAGCAGTTAGAACAAATAGGGTTATTCGCAGGTTTGCACATAGCACAACCGAAGTCAAAGTTACTACAGCTTGTGGACTGACTACAAGCAAAAAAGTTACAGCGCCCTTTGTGTCTAGTTTAATAACGCATTCAGGATGATGTTGGGTCTGCCTCGCTATTGCAGTGCCTCCACAATGCTTTCCAACATCATGCTGGCGGTGCTGGCGGGAAGACTGGATTGTTCCTATATCAATCATTACTGCAGACTGCATGTTGCACACATAGAGGCAAAGTAAAGGCAGATTGATAAAATAATATCTTGAGTATGTATTCAAATTACTAGCCGTGCCCCGCGGCTTCGCCCGCTATTATCAAGTTAAAAAGTAGCCTATGTGTTAACCCTACGTAGATCTATGTACATTCCAAATTTCATCCAAAACCATTCAGCCGTTAAAGCGTGAAGAACATATTTACACACAAACTTTCGGATTTATAATATTATAGTAGCATTGTAATTGTATTGATTTAATTCTAGTATTCAATGTGTTATATTGTCATTTTGTTTTGAATGTGATTTTTGATCCAGCGAAGCGAGATCTCTAAGTTGACTTGGGTCGTTCAGCACTTTGTCCGTCCGTCCGTCCGGCTGTCGGAGGCATCTAGCGTCTAAACCATATAAGCGAATGACTTCAAATTCTCATACAATATGTAAAACTACGGCCCAAAGCCCGAAAGGACATTTAAAATTATACGAATGAAAATATTGACGGCCCAGTTGGCGCAGTGGACGGGTGTCTGCCCTCTGCGCCATGGGTCCTGGGTTCGATTCCCGGCAGGAGCACAAATTCCTTCCCAAGGGATATTTGTGCTTCTGGTTCTGGGTGTAACGTGTGTGTGATGTGAATGTTGCCGGCACCTACGATACAAGTCTTTGAACTTAGTGTGGGGCTGTGAGTGTGAATGCGTCCGTTTGTTTTGTTTATTAAGGGGGTGCCCATACATGTAAGTGGCGAGCAAAATATTTTTAATTTTTTTATTTACCCTTGTGGTATCGTTGAAAAGGGCTTGACAAGTATAACACGAAATCGGTTTAAAAAAACTATGTTGGAAAATAACGATTTGGTAGGCCACCAAAGCCACTGTTTTTAGACCTATTTTATCTCAAAAACGGCTTCACACTGAACGCTGAATCTTAAGTATAATAACTATTACATGCTGTACTAGACCGACAAATACAGAAATCAAACAATTATTATGAAGTTATAAGCAATTAATCTCAAAAGTTTTTCTCTATGGGGCAAAATGTACTCGCGATAATCTCAGTTCGGCGCGAAAGACTACTTATTTAGGTAATATTATTGTAATGTGACTAGTTTATTAGTGTATTATTGTGATAGATTCTTCTTCTAATTTACTCATAGAAAATAATAAAATATAAAAAATAATTATGATTATAGGATATTCAAGTTTGAATAAAAACGGTAACAAGTTCTGGCGTCGTAAATGTACAGCGTTTACCAGTTGGCGGGCGGTCGGGGTCGGCAAGCGCGGCGTGGGTGGCGGGCGCGGCCTCGCGGCGTTTGCGTCGGTCTCTGGTTCGGTGTCGAGGACCACCACGTCCAGTGGGAGCGGCGGCGGCACCGACAAGAAGAACGCGGGGCCGCCCGCCGCGGCCAGCCCGCCCGCCGCCGACCCCTCGGAGTTGAAACACGTCCGCCCTTCGAGCGAAGGACTTCGCGGGCTCAACGCGGCCGCAGTGCCTCCGCCCGGGCTCCGCCGCCGCCACGTCGGCGACGAGCGCCCCGAACTCAATAGGTTCACTAAGATCGGCGACCGAGCCCGCTTCGGTGATGTAGACCTTCTGCCGAAATATAAAGTTTTTTTTATTCATTTGTAATTGATGTTAATTATGTGACGTGTCGCGTGCTATATGTTAGAATGAGAAGAATATATAATGAGAGACACGTTCAGTAGTGACAAGGACGCGGACGCAGGAATATGGCTGCAGAATGGCTGGGTCTTTCCCGCGTGCGTGACCAAAACCTCGTGATTGAATTTTTGCCCGTGATTATAACGCTACTACTTAATGGACAAAATAAACTAGTCTGTATACTAGATTTGGACATTGAAATCAAACCTTGGATTAAAAGTTTGATGCTAATTATAATATAATAGTACGTACGGAATACTTAATTATGTCTATAAATCTTACAATATGTTAATTTCTCTTAATATGTTTTTGTCGCGGTACTATAATGTATACGATTACTTAGTTACTTATACATCGATTATACACAAACAAATAAAGACAAAAAGTTTTCAGAGCCGATTGCAAACCAGCAGCGGCAGTGCGGAAGAACATGATAGTAGAGTAATGAGGACGACTCTCACCGCGATGACAACTGCTCGTTCGGCTCCTTCCTCTCTGAAAGGAACACAATATTAATAGAATATAAAATGTTTAATACAGCTATGTGATGGTATAGAGGGCTGTGTAGTGTGTCTGTATGTACAGGACACAAGATAGTACTTATTAACATCCTTTGTTGATTTTTGACTAAGCGAGCTGAGCGAGCGAAGCGTCCCCGGTTTAGCTTGGGCGAAATTGCTTTCGTATACGGGGTTGAAATTTTATTATTGCACTTTTCTTGACAACCAAAATCAAAATCGTTTATTCACATGGGCCCCAAAGAGGCACTCATGAAAGTTAATGATTCTACTGCCAGATTCGCAAAATTACATCCATCTCGAGAAGAACCTGACAAGAAACTCGGCGGCGCGGCGCATATTTTTTTCATTCATTTTTTTAAATAATTCTTAATTATAATACATAATTATATTAACCTAGGTGTATCTATATTATGTAGTCGCTAGAAAGCGCTTGTGCAGTTTGCCTCTAACGCTTCTGTACAGCCGCTTCTTCAAATAATCTTACATTTTATGTTAATTATGTAGAGATTTTAAGACATGACCAAGTGTTCCATAATTGTTCCTACGGTAAAAATCATTGAATAAATGAAAACGTCAGAAAAACATATTTCAGCCATTTCGTAAATACGCGAGGTCTTCAGCTCTTAGTGGCAATGTTGTTTATAATAAGCTACCTAAAGGCGTTGCTCCAAGCTATGCAAGTTTCAAGGACAAGCTTAAGCGTTGGCTGGTTGAGCGTGCATTTTATTAATACTCTGAATTTATGAATACGAAAAGTAATTAATTCAGGATTTTCGTAATATTTACAAGGCAATTTATTGTTCTGTAGTGTCATAATATTAATGATATTGTTTTCAAACGATTTTCTTTTGTAATTTTTTATGGTAAATTAAGTAGTCTTAACTACGGGCTTATTGCCTATATTTGCTAAGACTAAACTAAAACTATATACAGCAAAGACCTAAGTTACCAACAAATCATCGAGCTTATAGGTAACTCAAGTGCTCAAGCTCACTACCAGTGGGTAGCGTTCCTATCATGCTGGCGGCGTTGTCTCTCTGATTTGCAATGCTAATACGTTAAGCCAAATAAGTGCCAGCATTTTGATCACGCATCGCCTCAAACATGCAGGCGCTCTAAAAGATTTTTGAGAATAGAATGAGTTCCCGGTCACCACGGGCCAAGTGTCTCAACACCAAACGGCTCAAATATGTAACCACTGCCGAGGTTTCGATATTGTAGGAAGATCTGACGGAGCTAAAGTGTCGACACAAGTTGCATCCCACACTAAAGGCCGTCTTTTACCATCGTCACGCATCGTCATCATTCGGTTCGAGAATGGCAGGAACATTGGCGCTAGTAAAAACCCGGCGGATGATATCGTTGAGGCTGGCGTGACTGGAAATTCGGCCAGCACTTTGCTGGCACTGGCACGAGAGGCCGTGTTGACCGAGCGGTCAACAGCAGTACCACACTGACAGTTATGGGCAACATAGCATTTTAAACCCAAACGCGTAAATATGCTTACATATAGCGAGACGGAAAGCAGATGGATCAATCAGGGTACCATTATTAAAAGAGAGGATGGCCTGCAACCAAAGCCCTGACTCCGAAACTGCTAGAAGTCGAGAACGCTCTGTGACGCTAGGACACGTATCTAAAAGATTTTTCCGTGCTAGTTCACAGAGCGGGCCTGATGCCACCATCTTTTTTGTTTAAAGCGCATAAATTAGCACCGTACAAAATATAATTGACGTCATTATTGACTTGACCCTACAACATCTTATCTTATAATATGTATCGTGTCCAAATTACAAGGGGCTAAAGTTACGCTAGAGAACAGGACTCGTGCTGCGCCTGTGATGTCGCCATTACTAATTTTGTTATCCACATTCTTAAAAGACACCAAAATATTTTTATTTTTAGAATTTATTTTATCTCGTCATACTAGCGGGACAATAATACAAGAGTCGAATGAAATCTCTTTCAAAGTTATGTACTTTACGCAGTTTTCCTTTACTCTATTAGTGATGGATGTTTTATTGTTGGGATTGAAAGATACGTAAAGTAGGTACCTACCAATGAATATAATTATCAATATGATTAATAATTATTATTGATCAAAACTTATAGCATCATGGTGTATGCCAAAATCAAAATTATTTTCTCCTGTTTTATTATCTTATTCTATACTAATATAATAAAGAGGTAAAGTTGGTTTGTTTGTTTGTAGAAGGTAAACTACTAATCTGAATCTGCCGATCTCGTTTAATAAGTATTTGAAAATCATTTTTAAGTTTATCTTATCATTTATGTAAGATGATGACCATGTAAGATCTATAACGATTTAAAGTTGGTAAGCAACCACTCTCAATTAATTTACAATACGTTCAATAAAGCCGTGAGCTGTCGTCAAGGAACAAAACTCTAAAAAAGGTGAAATAATTTCTAATTATTTATGTGAAGTAATTCATTGTAAAAGGTAAACTTACAACTTAAATTCAATCAAATCTGTGTAATGTTTCACCTGGTTGCAGAGAAAAGCAGGGTGCGGGGCTGCGAACAGGCATAAAGGTAGTAGTGCTCGGCAGCGGCGTGCTCTTCAGTAGAGCGGTGGCTGCGGCCAGCAGGCTTCCCCGTCGCGGAGCACTCGAGCCGCATCTGCCCGACATTTACGCAATACATGAGAGACAACATACTCGGCACTGGAAAGCCTTCTGTTTCTCTCCAGTGCGCTGCGCTACGTGCGTGACTCGCACTATCATGTCGTCTGCTGCCTCAAACGCCATGCATTCTTTTCACACTTGCCGTGTGCAAGCTATGAAAGACGACGTAACATGAAAGACTTACTCTAATGATACATCAATTTTCTTCATATTCGCCTTCTCATAGATGGCACTTAAATGATATACAGAAAGGTTACTTAGTGCAATCTACCCTCATCTTCCTGTACACATTTTTTAGAAGCAAAAATAGTCTCAGTTTTCAACTCCCCGTGTATAGATATAATTTATAGTATTACTTTTAAGTATATATATAATATTTATATAACTGATAATTTGACACACGGGAATTAAATGCCAAAGAGGAAGTAAATACCCAAAGATAACGTAATCACTTGTAAATACCAAAGATAAGGTCAACTTCTGTTCTACAAGAAGTGGCAAAAAGAATTAAAGCTTCCTTCCGGGCTTTTTTAAGGATTGCTATATATATGAAGTGATACGAGGCTTTTAATGAATGTGACGTGCAAAGAGAATCTGTACACTCTCTTTACAAATCACGTTATTGTATATCCATGTTATCTATATTTGGGCAGCAACTCTTATTTTTTTGACTGGAGCACTGGGTAAAGTTATTGTCAATATGTAATAGTTAAAATCGGGAGTTTAGCCGAAAGTGAAAAAATGGCGTTGTTGATTTTTGTATAATTTCCAAAATGATCCTTCGAGTGTTAAGGTGTGATAATGGTGGATTATTAACCGTTAATACTAAGTAAACGTGCATAAGTGTAGGCTCAGGCAACTCAGATGCGAGCCAGCAACACCATCACAACTGATTGGAGCTGGGAAGTTAAAAATGCACGAAAATAACTGTAGTATGGCTACTTATTTTTTATTAAAAAATACTTGAAAATTATAAATATTACGCTGGCCTCCTTCGTCGGCCGATTATGTTTTGAAGAAAAATTGTATGAACTTCACGTTTTTAACACAAATATCTAGAAAAATAAATTATTTACTCCAGGAGAAGATCACGTCGATCACAATACTTTACTATATCATACCTCCATTCACTTAGCCACGATCGTCGTTTAACTTCACAATAATCATGATCATATTTTATTGATAGTATAAATTACAAGTCAACACATAAAGATAAAATATTACAACGTAATACAATTATTGTTAACATAGTATGTTATGAAATATAAAAAAATAATCAATATTGATAATATTTAATCAATATTAAACATTATTTTTATAACGTAAGAAAATAATTAAGTTGAAATATTCTCTAACTCCTCAACTAAGGGGGTGTTGTAATGTTAACAAATAAATATCGGTATAAATACAAAAAATAATTTCCTCGTAATAAACCTAGTGATAAAACTATTGTAGGCTATGACGAGACGTACCCAGATATAAAATAAGAGTTGTCAGATTTTTCTTTTTACAATCACCCAAACCTTCGGTAACATTAAAATATACTTCTTTGCGAGAAATGACAACCAGATATGTACCACATATATATTATAATATTATTAAATAACGGTTATCACTCACGTTATTTGATCGATATTGTCGACCTAGGTTTCGAGCATGTACGATGTTCTTCTTCGGGATGAGTTTACGCCGCGAGATCGCGACGAACTTTAACACGTATAAAAGAACGTTAATGATAAAACGAACTTACCGGTACGGTCATTACCTATGGCCCCAGAGCCAGTTCTACAGTTACTGTGTGTGGAACTGTACTTATTTCCCAGAATATGAAGTGAAAAACATGCTCAAAGAGTGGCTGCTCAATGATTCAATTTAATTAGCTGTGGAAAAGTGCGATAGTAAAACAGTGCACAGGAATTTTATGCTTAATTCTTTGAAACATTTTCTGGTTTAAGTAAATCTACTTAAACCAGAAAATGTTCAGTACCTACCTAGAAGACATAAATTCAATCGATTTTTCTTACACCAACACATCTACTTCTACTAACATGCTCTGCCAAAAGTCGTCGATTGAACATAAAAAATCACCACGCATTAAAGGACAAGGGATATTTTTGGCCTTGCGGTGCCGTGACCGCAGAAAGCTTCAGATTTCAAAACTATGAAACCTAAGGAGTCCTGTATCTTACTGGAGCCGCAATGAGTCAACGAATATATTACTGGATTGGATAACTATAATTTGCTGTCTTGTGTGTATTGTTATAGATAGTAATAGTATACTTAAGAAATGAATGTACCTATACATAACACTCATCTATATTAAGTTGAATCATTGAATATTCCTTTTTTAGGTGTGAATACTAGTGAAGATTTACAAGGATTTAATTGCACGTGGGGAAAATGAGTAAATGAACGTTTATAATCACTTTCATAAAAAACCTTTGTATGAAATCATTACACATTTTCAAATTTTCGATTTTTTTTATTTAAATGGTCAACACAAAGATGGCCTATTGTGCTATAAACGTAAAAAGTGGTTCACTGCAGTTGCTATAAAGTTGGAATTCTTCTTGGGTAGAGTAAATTTATTTCTATGGTAAATACTGACATATTAGAAGTAAGAAGCTCGGGTAGGGTATATTCTTTTTTATGGTAGGAAGTACCATCAAGATGGAATGGAGACAAACCTAGTTTGTAAGAGAGAAATTTGTTCCCTGAGAAGACATCCGTCGTACCCTCTGTCCATTTTTTTTTTAGTGATAATGATTGCAAATAATATCGGATTAATTAAAGGGCTATAATATTTACGCTTTGTGTATATTCTATTGAAATATCTAATGATAATAAGAAGGGATTTGCTGCATATTAAATTAAAATGAATTTGTGAAATGCAAACTGATATGCAACATAATTTTGTTATTGTTTTGTGTATAAAGGAAAGAAAAAAAAGAAAGTACATTTATTATTATGTATCAATATTAGTTTCAATATTATGTTTTCTTATTATAAATTGTATCAATATTTAACACAGTTCTTTGTGACATAGAAATAAAAGGAACTAGAATGAAATACTTAGTCGGTTTGAGAACTTTTGTAATACGTAGGCTAATACAGTGTACAATAGAGTACATACGAGTTAGTACGAAAAAAAAACAAATACAATTATTTTATTATTCTGCCCCACTGTTTTATAAAAAATATTTGTAGAAAAACAACAATTTGGTATGCCACCAATTTCACTGCTCTTAGACTTATTTTGTCCTAGGGTCTGTCTCCAAAACGGTTTCACATTATAGCTGAAACTTACGCATAATATTCGTTATAACGGTTTCATATTAACTGCTACTTAATTAGCCGAAACTTGCATATAATATTCGTTATATGTAGTACTTGAACAATAAATACTGAAATCAAACAATTATTAAAAAGATAATTAAACGCAAGCAAAGCTTAAAAAACCGACTTCACCATTTTATCTTCGAAACCTTTATCAGATTTAATGTATTGCACACGCATTATTGACGATAACTCAAAAACTAGAGATCAGATCTTGATCAAATTTCAATGGGGCCACATAAAAAGCACCAGCTTTTCAAATAAAAAAATAATCATCAAAATCGGTTCATAACGAAAGAAGTTATAAGCTAATTTTTGAAGTCGGTAAAAAACGAGAACATCGTCAATGTAGTCCACAGAATACGCATTTTTGACGATATTTCAAGAACTACTGATCAAATCTTGATCAAATTTTAATGGGCCCAATTGGAAAGTAAAAGGAACATCTTGAAAACTAAATTAAATTTGAAATCGGTTCACGAGGAAAGAAGTTATGAGGTAAAATTAATAAAAAAAATACTATCGACTTGAGTACCTCCTTCTTTTTTGGGAAGTCAGTAAAAAAAGTTATTAGCATTAACCCAAAAAGTTTTACTCTATTCATTGAGCAAAATATTACTACGTAGTAATTTTAGCTCAGTATTACCATGATAGAAATATATCTATTAGGCAAAATATAGGCGCGAGACTTCGGAGTGATGACTAGTTATTATATCGACTAGAAATAATTGTACGGTACAGAACAACAAGGGGTCATTATTTTGTAATTACTCAAGCCAGGATTCCCCTACAGTTAGAATGTTTGCGTCCCGTCAAAGTGGAGGTCACCGCTCCCCAGCCCGAGGGCGGGCGGCGCGCAGCACTTCGAACGCCGCCCGCCCGCGCGGCGCTCGCTTCGACCCGTCCGACGCGCACCACGGCTCGTGTCCGCCGTTCAGTCAAATATTTTCGCGCACGACTGATATTTTCAATCCCGTGATCACTTTGGCATTGAACTATTTTAAATATTTATGTATAATTATTTGTTGACAATGTGCCACTCTGGTGCCTTATCTACATCGCCGTCTGCATTACGTAACTGAGAAACCAAAATTACTCAGGTCGGTTTACTTCAAAATTTGTATTTTTTAATATATAAACATTAACTGTACTTTTTGTGTGTTTATGAGGCATTCCCGTTGTTTATGTTGTTACCATTTTCATACACAAAGGCACCACAAACTTTCACAAAAAAATCCATAGGTATAATTACCTAAATACTGATCCATGATCTATATGAGTTTAAAAAGTAACGTTAAGTGGTTTATGCTATCATATTAGTATTTAGCACTTGTGGTGGTGGTGGTAGCGCGAAATACTAAATATAACGGCCTGCACAGCTGCATTGCGCTATCTATTAGGGACAGCAATAAGTATATACCCAGCAATTATCAATAACATCATCGCATCTACGAAGAACACCGACGTGAGTAAATATTTCTTCCCGTTTTTGTGACTTTACTCTAACTTAGCAATAAGGATTGAACTCCTTTACTAATGATAGTCTTATATGAACTGTGGTACTGTGGAGTTAAGTACCGTATCACTGGGTTAATCTAAGTTGTAAAAAGGTTTCATGAGTAATAACTCATGAAACCTTTTTACAACTTAGATTCACAAGTGAGTTACGTTGTGCCGACCTCGCTTACTACGAAAAGAACAAAGAAATGAAATGATGATTAATAAATATCGCCAAAGTTGTTTCCATTATAGCTACAAAAAGGAAAACTGCAAATAATTCAAAAATTGCCAAGCCGACTCAAATACTAATTGGGTGGTTTTTGGCATTGCTTAAGGTGTGAAGTAGCTCTTACGACTAAGCAAAGATGGGGTTTTATTGTATTAAGAATCCTATAGTGGTCGTGTCCTAACAATATGCTGGTTATTTTTATTATATCAGTGTACTTAAACTCTAACTCACATAAAGGATTAATTTGCTTCATGCGGCATTTACAAAGTCACGCTCGCAAAACAAGATCAACTACAAGCAGCTATTCACAAGACAGATATAGGGATTTACAAGCATAGTATTCAAAAAGTAGATTGCTAGTTTGCCATATGCCTTGTCATAGACTTTATCTCAGATTATCAACAGAAAATCTCACAAGATATCAAAGTGTCACTGCATTTTACTTTATTTATCAAAATATAAATCAGGAATAATGTCATAAAACAACAAAAAATTGACGATTTTAAAATCAAAAATGTATATTTAGCCCAGAAAAAATTCTTACCTTTGTTATAAATCTGAAAAAATAGCGGCCTGTGTTTTCTTCCTTATCATAATTAAAAGCAAGCAAAGCTTAAAAAAACAGACTTAACCGCACCAGCTTTCAAATAAAAAAACCATCAAAATCGGCTCACAACGAAAGAAGTTATGAGGTAACTTTTGAAGTCGGGTAAACGAGAACATCGTCAAAGTGGTCCATAAAATAGGCTCTTTGCAAGATTCATCAAATGCGCTCCATAAATCTGTGGTAATTCACCTAAATTTTAGCTTTGGTGGAGACAAAACTGTATTCGTTTAAAACGTCATTAAGTTGATAGTTATGCAATGGCCGCTATATTTTACTGAGGACTAGGCCAGTTTGGAACATTTGGAACGCGTTAATAGTGCGGCGCGGTACGAGGCGTTGCATTGTGGTGTACCTTTATCTACGAGCAATTCTTGTATACATATATAGATATGTATAAATATATATATATTTATAATCTGAATCTCGGAAACGGCTCCAACGGGGGTTTCGGGGGCGATAAATCGATCTAACTAGGTTACAAATTTAGAAAACGCCATTTACAAAAAAAAAAATGAGCAAAGCTCCGTCATCCAAGTACTAATAATTATGTGCACTGCATCATATGCGGCGTCTACTAAAGGTGGACGCGCACCTAGACACTCCGCAGGAACCGCTCGCGTCGTCGTCGCAGTCATCGCAGTTTATAAGTCCTAATATGTAATAGTATGCAACCCCGAGCATCTATCCGCGCCGATCGACCTACATTTTATAAAAATGCTGTTGACGTATACGGCTTTAACGATCGTACGGCGGCGCCGGCGCCGGCGCAGCGCTTCCGGCGAGTGCGTTCGCATTTGCTGTGAACAAAAGTACTGTTGAAATATTAAACAAAACAAACGCATTCACACTCACAGCCCCACACTAAGTTGAAAGACTTGTATCGTGGGTGCCGGAAACATTTACATATCACACACACAATCACACCCAGAACCAGAAGCACAAATCTCTCTTGGGGAAGAAAATTGTGCTCCTGCCGGGAATAGAACCCAGGACCCACGGCGCAGAGATATTGGATGCGATTCGGCGCGTACGATGCGAATAGGTGCGCGGGACCATCCAATAATGCGATGACTGCGGCGCGTACGGCTCCTGCGTTACGTTTAGGTGTGCGTCCACCTTAAATTGTAAAATATTGAAGCGTAGCCGTTACGTAGCGGGTCGTAGACCGAGGAAGGCGCGCGCGCGGAGACACGGCGGCAAGCCAGTGCGCTGCTCGCCGCCGCCGCCGCTGTCCGTCGTTCCTCGCCTCGCGCCGCCGCCGCGCCGCTCCGCGACCGCTCGCACGCGCAACCCCACTCGCACCCGCAGTACGTACAATCACTCCCTACTTTACATCTGCCTCGTTGGATTCACGTATCAAACAATAGATAAACGAAAGTTATTAAAAGTAACTGACGATAACAAGTACTTCACTCCAACTTTAAAGTATACTTTATTCCCTGAATCAAAATACATTATTGTTGTTAGAATAATTGATGCATAATAATTATCATGGATTGGATCGTTGAGATAGTTCTCAAACCTTTTAAGGAAAAATATGTCGGGGGGCGAATTAGATGCGGTTTATTTATTTATTTTTGATAAGTCTTTTATGATTTGGACGGTTATATCTACTTACATTTTTGCTTCTACGTTCATCATCCGTACAGCGAAGGAGTGGAACTCATTGCCTGCGTCTTTGTTTCCTGAACGAGGTACCTTCTAGGCAAGCATGTTCCATCTTTGGCCGCATCGTCACTTTCCATCAGGTGAGATAGCGGACAAATGCTTGCCTATCTTGTATAAAAAAAAAAAAACATGGTAAAAAGCTACCTTCCTTAAAAAGTTGAGTTCAAAGTTTTAATATTAACTTGTGAATGAAAATTCTGAATACTTGATAACTTACTGTTACTGTTGCAATATTTTATAATGATTACCAAGTGTGTGTAAATCATTAATAACTTTTTAATATTAACTTGTGAATGAAACCATAAGATAAACTAAATTATAATAAGTGGCATAATGGAAACCGCATAAATAGTAAACGATTTAATTTCTATAGTAAACTAGCGGATACCCGGCGTGTGCTACTACGCTAAAAACAGAAAAACTTTTAATGCTATGTTTTGGTGGTTTAAACTATATTCCTATTATTGCATTTCAAATAAAACCGGTTTGGGCACAGTAATTTTGTTTTTTTAATAACAGATAGGTAAACTTTAAGCCGCTATTTCACTTGATGGAAAATGATGATGAGGCCGAAGATGAAGCATGCTTACCTAGAAGATTCACTCTGACTTGAAGACTCCCAGATTATACTGTTTGGGGAACAAAGACGAGGGCAGTGAGTTCCACTCCTTCGCTGTACGGATAATAAAATGTATTACATACAATGTAGAAGCAAAACGCTTTGAGCGGATTTGAGGTATGTCAACCATAAATGGATGACTTTGGTCTGTTCGTTTTGTGGTCCGATTATAGAAAGGGCAAGGGGGAATCAACTAGTTAATTCGAGTGCACACTCTCCGAAATGCAAGCGATAGAACACTGACAGGCTAGCTACCTTACGTCGATGACTACCTATATATGTACTCGTATATAGGCTCTGCAACTTGGACTCAACTAGCTTGTCATCACCAATGAGTGGCTTTGCTTGCATATCAATAGAGTCAAGAGCATCAAGCTGAAACTTGGCTGATCCATCCCAATGGTGGCTGCAGTACCTATTCCATACAATTTTGGACCTGGGCTTGATTTAAATTAAGGAGCTTCCAGGTACAGCCTAACCTTTGCTAGGATGCAAAGTTTCGTCGGACGTCGACTATTTATGAACTGCTCGTTGGCTTAGTTCAGAGCAATCGCCTTCTAAGCAGGGGTATCGGGTTCGATTCCCGGCAGAATCACATGTTCCACAAGGAAAATATGTTTCTGATGCTGGTTGTGATTGTGTGTGTGATGTGAATGTTTCCGGCACCCACGACACCAGTCATCGAACTTAGTGTGGGACTGCGAGTGTGAAAGCGTTTATGTTTATGTTCAATAATTATTTTATTTTGCTACGGGTTGAAAGTCTGCCGCCAAGCCAAATACGGTGTTCCGGCAGTTATCCTTGAGAGCCTGCGTATTCCAGGTCTAGTGTGTTTACCAGCTTCGATCACATCGTCACTTACCATCAGGTGAGATAGTGGTCAAACACTAGCCTGTCACAAATAAAAAAAAAAAAAAGACGTGTGGCACTCGGGGACTGCCGCGGTAAAGCTATTGCATAGCATTTTTTATTTTTCAGTTTCATTTTTCTTCACAAAAAGTTTTCGGTCACGTTGAGATGCGAACTCCGTACCGATGCATACGATTCAGTATCCAGTACCAATCGGCTACCGAGTCTTCTAACTATAACTTCGAAATAAGCATATAGATCTTGACGTTTACTGTAAAAACGTAAACGTCAAAACCTATACGCTTATTTCGATGTTATAGTTAGAAGACTCAGTAGCCGATTGGTATTGGATACTGAATCGAATGCATCTGTACGGAGTTCGCAACTCAACGTAACCGAAAACTTTTTGTGAAGTCGTGGGGGGCGTTAGGTTTTTTCGTTACGGAATTTCTGGATTAGGTCTCCACGCTCAAGGCCCGCGATAGAAGCTATGCAATAGCTTAAAAAAAAAAAAAAACGGGTCACATATACTCAACGTGTTGGACGACATGCTATGGAATGCACATATATAGTTAAGAGCAAATAGTATTTAACGTAACGAAGCAAAATTACTTGCGAAACTTTATTATTTAACATTCTCGATGGCACTTTTTTTTTTATTTGTGACAGGCTAGTGTTTGACCACTATCTCACCTGATGGTAAGTGACGATGTAATCGAAGCTGGTAAACACACTAGACCTGGAATACGCAGGCTCTCAATCTGCAGTATGCACTGCATATTATTATTCGGGCGTTTTGCTTACCATCAGACGTGCGTCTTGCTTTTTCTTAGCGGTGAAATTCAAATTTCCAAAATACGTCACACATTGTTAGAAAATCTTTGTGGTTACATCAAACTTAACGTCTTTGTTGACAAAACAAGTCAGTGTACGCCGATAAAGAAACTGTTCCGTCTATTTATCAACTCTGTGGTCGATTCGTAAAACCAGGCATGCAATAAACACAGTCGAGAGTACACGTCAGTTTTCTACAAACTAAAAGTGCCCTTGTCACCTCACCAGAAGTCAATTAGCTTATTGTTTTCTGACTAGTTTTAAAAATAAAGTTATCTCGTACTGAAAACTACATTTATAGCGATTAAACATAGAATATTACATTTAGGGATAGTCTAGCCATATATTAGTGAAAAACATTATTGAACCAGATCAGCAGTTCCTAGATTACCACAAACAAACTTTGCTTCATTTTTATAATATAAGTTTAGAAACGAGTACACAGAATACACAATTCTTTAATGCTTCTAAAAAAAAGATAAAACAGATAGTATAGTATAAGAAGTACAAGGGTTTAAAACTAGTGGCTAATCTGAAGACCTCAAGAAGTTCCAAAATTGAGATTTGAAGTTAAAGTCATACCGAGTAAGCCTCGAGTATTTCGGAAAGTTGGAGTCTGATCAAATTGACTCCGTTTAGCGGTGAACAAACACGGCCTGCGTCTTGGTGGCATTAAACTTTACCAGGTTAGCATCGCCCCAATCGGAGACTGCCTTTAAGGAAAGTGTAGACGCTCAACTATTACCTCCCTTTGGGACTGGATTTGCTTCCACTAGCTCGTGCGTTACAAACGTAACTCTGTACAACCGTGCTGTCATTTGCATACCCAAATATACCGGGTTTCAGCAGATCGTTAATATGCAGAAGGAACAGCGTTGCGGAGAGAATCGACCCTTGAGGAACTTGGGCATTGGTAGCCAATTGATCTGGTGCGTGGCCATCAATGACATCTCGAATAGATCTATAGATTTTTTATTGCCACATTAAAGGTAGGTCTAACTTAAACACAAATACTGTCACGCTCACCTCCCCACACTAAGTTCGATGACTTATGTCGTGGCTGTGGTGCCGGAACCATTCACATAACACACAAACTTTTCTTGGGGAGAAAACTTGTTTCCTTTGGGAATCGAACCCTATATCTACGCCTTGGAAAGCGAACGCGCACCCAACTAAGCCAACAGACAGTTCAGTATGGTATGAATTATAATATCAACGCTCTTAACTTCCATATTATGCAGGACCTAAAGAACATTTAAAAAATATTATTTTACAAGTTTTTACTAACGCTTTCATACGAACTCTGCAAAGTGAAAGTCAAATCGTCATATTATTATTAATTTAAAAATTGAATTTATATAAACTATTTACGTTGGGTTATTGTAAACTCACCACAAAGTATTATGTTTAAAGACCGCAGGTATGTCGCATCGCGATTTGTTTGTGTCATAAAGTAATGTATTAAATAACAAGTATTAGCAATTCAGAGGCAATGCCGCCATCATGAGATGGGACCAGATGGGAACGCTACCCCCTGGTAGTGGGTTTGAGCACTTGAGTTACTTATAAGCATGATAACTTATAGGGTCTTTGCTGTATAGATGCATATAATAAAATTTTTAGGAAATTTAGGCAATTGGGCCACAGATACCGGATCCCGGGAATTAAAATAAAAAGTACAAGACTGGAGGCTGAGGGCTTCCAGCTCAACATCACAATGTGAAATTTTGAATCTCAATTATTGAAACCATAGCAGCGAAGATATTTTGTTGTTTTGTGTTTTTCTACAGGTTCTTTCTCGAAATCTTTGAAAAAGCCCCGGTTCTTCCCATTTTCAAGATTCCAGAAAGACAGTGTTTCAGTGTCAAAAGTTCTTGAAAAGATGCTTACTACTAGGCTTTCCTCGTTTTTGAATAGACATGGTATCCTCTCAAGCAATCAATACGGCTTTCGTCGGGGCATATCAGCGGAGAATGTTATGCTTGATCTAAATAATCAGATAGTCCATAATCTTGGCAAGAGACATAAAACTGTAGGCTTCTTCCTAGTTCTCTCAAAAGCCTTCGACATTGTCTCCGTACCCAAATTACTGCTGAAGATATAGGGCCTAGGAATCCGAGGTTTTAGCCTGGATATCATTCGTGACTATCTCTGATCAGTGCTTTAGAGTTGATGGCTACACCAGCGATGATTAACTTTGATATTTGGCATACCACAAGGAAGTATCTTGGGCCCAACCCTATCTATTACTTATGTGAATGATTTATGCCAGCTTAAAATACCTAATTGCGATATCTTCACAAACGCGGATGATACTGCCCTTATAATCCACGGTAAAACCTGGTACGAAGCCAGAATGTATGCTGAAGCTGCTCTTGCCACCGTCAAATATTGGTTATCTGCAAATCTCTCTACTCTTTATCTCAGTAAAACTTATTACATCACCTTTTCTCCTAATAAAACATCCTTACCTGTCTCCTTATTATTATTGCCCACCAATCTTCCGGTTGCTCTGCACCTCGTAATTGTTACTCCCTTACCAGAACAGAAAAAATCAAATATCTAGGTGACTTAATTGACCAAACCTAAGCTGGAAACACCAAGTTGACAGCCTCACTACCCGTGCTCGGCGACTCATCTACATCTTTAAGAATATCAGCCACACTGCTGATCCTTAAACTATTAGAATAGTATATTACTCTTTGCCTCAATCCATTCTTTCGTACTGTGACACCGCTTGGGGAGGTACGAACGCAACTACACTATTAATACTGAAACGAGCACAAAGGGCTCTTCTTAAAGTTTCCTTTAAGAAATCCATAAAATACCCGACGGGGAAACTATAAGAAGAAACTGTTACTTTGACGGTAAGGCAGTTGTTCATCCTAAAAAACAATAAAGTCCTGGACTCAATCGACCGTAGGGCTTCGCGTATCTGCCAAACTCGATCACATCGTACGTCACTGGCAAGCAGACACGATAAATTGTCAAGCCGTCTCTTATAACAAAATAAATAAAACTTTACAAATGTATCTTCTTCTGCTCATAAAAGTAAAGACTAAAATCTACGATTTGTTAAAAACACTATCTTATTTCGACACTAAAAACCTTTTATAAATCTAATAGTAACTCTTTTTCTACGCAATCCTTATAGATAACGAACACACTCATTCACACATACACACTCACACATATACACACCCATATACATAATAATAGTAAATTCTACATTAATCATAGTACAAACATATCGTAAATCCATGTTACTATATTATATGTCGTAATTTTCAACGTAATTTCAACCATCAAAATGACAATCATCTCGTAATGTCAGGTAACAGAGGACTGCTGCACCCGAAACACAGTTTTATTACTAGTTCGGGCGTCAAAAGTCTCACCAGATCACAGTGTGAACATAAATTATATAAGATTTGGAAATAATAAAATATATAATGAAATGGATATAGAATGTAATATTAGTTGTCATATGTTATATTATGCCAATTAACTGATTTGATATTTAGTTGTTTAGTTAGAAAAGGTCATCATCAAAACAACTAGCATTAACATTTAATTCATTTATAAACTGATGTGTTTTTTTTATGCTCATATCTCACCTGATGGAAAGTGTAGATGTGGCCGAAGATGTAGCATACTTGCCTAGAAGATACCTATTCACTCTAGTTTTAATCCTTTATATTTACTTTCAGATTGGTCCTATAGAAATTTCACATCGAATCAGTCCAGTAGTTTGGGTATTTAATCAAAATAACTGTAAAAATATGTCATCCAAGTAAACAAAACTACGTAATTTGCGTCCCTGAGACTTTTTTCTTCATGGATACCACATTATCTCCAGCGTCCGTTGTAAGCTATGGATTTGTTGTTTAGAAGAGTGTCCAATTGGTTCCATGAAACACTTACCATAATAAGTAATTAATAGGGCTTTAGAAATTTCGCCGACTCGGATTTAAAATAAAAAACAATAATTGAGTTTCAACTGTCAATGTGGCTGCATATTTTCAACTGTACTTCACAGGTGGTCCCATAATTTTTTTATCGAAATCGATCCAGCCAATACCGAAATATAAGCGTTAAAGTCGGTTTTTTTAACTTTGCTTGCGTTTAATTATCCAATAATTACCAATGACTCAACTGACTATAATTTATCGATATATTTTTTAAGTTTCAATGTATCAGGCTTAAAACACGAAAATGTCGACTTACTTTGTAGTCGACTAGTTTCGGGCAAATTAGTTGTCCTTCATCAGGATGAGTCAGACGCGCCATATGCGGAGGCGAGCGGCTCGGGCATCGGCGCGTGACTTACTTGAAACATAATGTGCAATACTCACGATAGTATTAACATTATAAAAGATATATATTTTTTGTTTATAAAAATACATATCTTGTGTGGGCATTAAATGTTTTAAGTTATGCCAAAGAATGCTAAAAACTTATTACATGAGCAAATTTACAATTTAAATTAGGTAGGTACTTAAAAATGTAGTTAAAAGACAATAAGAATAACAACAACGTTATAATTATATTGTCACAGCAGAAGATATTACCCGTGCAGCAGTTTTTTTGGGAACAACAATTATTACAGCTCTGTTGTACCAGATGAGGAATGTTATAAGTCATAAACCATTCTCCCAAATAGACTCAAAATATAAATTACCAATGAAACTCAAAATAGGAATGAATATAGAGCAATCAGCATGATATAGGTAACAGGATGACCTCCTACGTCCCGTAAGTGGCGAGTTCCTGTCGGTCGGTATGTTCCCCGCGCCCCCCTAGCATCACGCTGCGCCTATTACTCGGTACGATTGATGTGAAATGACATTCAGAAGAAACAATCTTCTGGAGTCGTCCTTCACAAATAATATTTACTGCTTTGGCAGCTTTTGTTTCCCGCCTCACGCAAATGTATCAGCGTAAATTTCTTGGCACGGTCACCACACGACGCGGAGCTGCGTTTACGTAAGGTTTCCAATGAACATCGATGGGTACAAAATATTGTTTAATGTGTTCTACGAAAAGAAATTATGTTATGGTATACACATTGTGCCAAAGGCTCATTTACAAGCTATTTTATGTTTCGAAAATCGTGTAGTAGGTGCCTACCACGGCTATAAGAGATAAAACATTGACATAAACGCTTCAACTCTCACAAACCCACAGTAAGTTCGATTACTTGTGTCGTGGGTCCTGGAAATATTTTTGAGTGCTATTTGTTCTTTATCACTTTTTTGATATTCTTGAAAATAAAAAATAAGATGAGAGAGAAAAATAATGTGGTACATTTAAACCTATTCCTAATTGTAACAGGCTGTTGTCTGTACATTAATGATATTTAAGAAAAACTAATATGGGGGTGTTTATTAGACTAACAGAAGCCAAAACAACCATTTTCAGAATTCTTGTTACAAATTAAGAAATCAGTTTTCAATCTACCCCTTTATTTTATAGTCCAAACTATGTACAATCTTTTGTTTATTTTTTAGTATTAGTATCTCTTCCATAAATTTTTCACCCTTCTTGTCTGCTATGAAGCAGTGATTGCTGGCGATTCAGGACGAGATGCAAAACTGGCGTATTGCATGAGATATGATTGTAGGGTTACTGCCGCTGCCGATGCGAGCTAGCTGCGAAGCGAATTTATACATTTGTTATACATCATTTTTTATTTCGGTACAGCAGTACACCCAAAACTATAAAAAAAAATTACAAAGTACATTCTTTTTAATCCTACATTCCAATAAATTCCAAATTTGCTTTATTCATCATACAAATACGCTCGGGGGGTAGATAAAATAGCAGAAAAACGTCCCTCTTAAGTATCGGTGCCAAATACATGAATTAGCAGATATATAAATGTGATGTATTTTGTATGTGTGTGTGCAGGAGATGGCGGCCGAGCACGAGAACTTGCAACTGCAAGAGGTTGGCGCGTCGCCGTCGCCCGCGCACGCAGCTCTCGCCGACGGTGACCACCTGCCCCTCAAGTGAGTAGCTATGTCGACGGCTCGACCTCGCAAGAGCCCTATAGTACTCTGTGCCCAGCAAACCTGGGCCGTAACGCGCCGCTCGAGTGTGTTACGGTTGTTTGTAATACCCGTGACAAACTAAAGGTTTGTTTTTTACCTTTACACGTATACCAATCTCTCTTATTCATAAAACTAGTGCTCTAATTGGATCTCTAACCGTAACTCTATCTTCGCTTATGTTTGTTATCTTATAAGTGTAATCCCAAATGTTGGAATTACAAAATTTGGCAAAATTCAATAGCTATTTGCCAATTAGTAAACTATTGAGTTGTACTAAAACATGTTTCCGAACAACGTAAGCGAAATTAAGGGGCTACAGCCAGTGAACAAGAAAGTCCGCTTTGAGCTACAAACATTTCCTACTACAGCGCGCTCGGTGGAGTCGCACGTGCCGGTAAACACAAGACAATAAGGTGTACCGAGCTACACAATTCCTTCGGTAAACGTGTACAAAATGTTTGTACTTAAATAACAACAACAGCTCCGCTTCGCACTAGGCGCATTTTCAATTCAATAGTTATATCGACGCTACGCATCTTTATTAAAACGAGCTCCGCAAGAGCACTTAGAACGTTACATTTATAACAGCGACGTCATGCATTCATGCCCTTATTACGAGCAATCGACATCATTACGACTATTCAACTGCATAGTGGGAATATGAATACCTATTGCTTTTATAACTATAGAAATGACGCGAATCACGGGCCCGTGTCTCAAATTGCAGTCAAGAAGCACTCGGCAATGATCTTGCTTGATTGATTTTTATTTATATATCTAGCAATAGCCATGGTAGGCAGAACTATAATAACATCATCCATACCGATTTTGGCTACGGCGACCGACTTTTGTTATGTTGAGTTAAGATGACATGCTCTGATGTGGCTTATATAGCCAATTTTGGCAGTAAAAGTGCGCGTATAGCGCACACATGTAAGGATGCCATTTGCAAAGTTATAAGCTATGTTGGCGTGGTCAATTCTTGATAACTTCGCGGCTGGCATCCACTTTTCCAGTCATATTCGAACGCGTCTATAGACCGTTTGACCAGTTTACGCCACTCCGGACGATTCTCAGCCAGTGCTTCCCAACGAGAGAGCTCAATATTGCATTTCTTCATATATCTTTTCTGAACGTCCTTGAATCTTAGGAATTGGCCTCCGCTTTTACTTTACCTTGTGATCAGAAAAGAAAATACGCTTTGCCACACTCTCGTCGGGAAACCGAGATGTGTGTCCACACCACCGAAGCTGGCGACGCATCAAGTAGGCTTTCATACCGCAGACATTCGCCCGCCTTAGTACATCAATATTCCTGACACGGTCTGTCTGACCACCTGATGTTCATAGTATTGCGGAGGCATCTTATGTGAAACCTATCGAGCGTGCGTATGTGTCGGCGATACAAACATAATATTTGGCAGAACCACTGCCAGATACACTTTGATTTTGGTACTAAGTTTAATGTTGTGCGAGCGAATACTCTGTCGCAAAGCTTTCCAAAAGCAGCTGAGGCAGAACTATAGTGATAAATTTATATACATAATACACCGTATCGAGGGTGTTTTAGGGGAATGTATTCAGGACACGGTAGAACTGTTTCACATACTAAGTGCACTATCCTCCGTTTGCCATTGAATAATTATTAGTATTCGGTTTTTCTTGTACGGTTTTTCCGAGAATGCAATCATTGAGCGGTAGAGTTTAACTAACAATTAATGTTAATGAATGGTCATGCAACAGGAGCAGAGAGCGCGGTACAAACTCTGATTATTTGTAGGGCAATAGTCACGAGGTAGTTTTGTAGCAATAAATAATGTACCAATATTAATTTTTCGCTCAGAACTGAGACTGTACACCAATTTAAATCCCAATTTCTTTTATTACTACTTCATCTTATTCTTTAATGATGATCTGAGTTTAATACTTTATTAAGATAATTTTAATTTAAATGTTTGTGAAGTAAGAAAAACGTAATGATTATAACCCACACTTTGTGAAAGTATTTTTTCATCTAATTTGTAAGAACCTTGAACTGTACAAATAGCAATTGAATCATGTTGTTTTATATTATTTTAATTAATTTCGAGGTTGATTGAATATTAAACATTAAAAATGTATGACAAAAAATAAATCGTTGCCGACATCAATAACATTGCACACACTGTTAAAACGGTATTTTTTGCGTCATACCAAAAATAATTAGGTAGGGACCCGGAACTCCCGATTCTAGCTCGAGCATCGGGAGTCCCTGCCAACTAAATGCGTTATATTAAATTCAATGTCCCGCTTTTTTCACGAACTAATAACCAAAGTATCAATAGTATTACTTCTATATTATTATTAATACCTATATTATCAATTTGCAATTTTATATTAATCTGTTTTAATATTACAGTATAATAAGTTATTCGCTTAAATTAAAATTCAAATGCATGTAAGGTGAAGACCGTTTCAATAATGCTGTTGTGAATGTTTTGATGTACACTATGTTGGTGATCTTATAGATAAATATATAAATAAACGCCGGGAATTCAGCACGTCGTCTACGATAGGTACTGTGTTTGTTCGCTAAAATTTAACTATAAAATTCCACATTGTA
Source organism: Lomographa bimaculata (assembly GCA_948107665.1). Taxonomy (NCBI): domain Eukaryota; kingdom Metazoa; phylum Arthropoda; class Insecta; order Lepidoptera; family Geometridae; genus Lomographa; species Lomographa bimaculata. Next base: position 27,295,729 of record OX403584.1, on the reverse strand, counting down.
CGGTAGTACCATAGTAGTAATATATATTTCTACATGGTTCATAGTAATTCCATGAATTGACGCATTTTATATTTGTACGCATTTGGCTTACTACTATCTAGAATTACCTCGCGGTCAAATTTAGCAGCAGAAAGTCAGCTACACAACTAGCACACCTATTTCAGCCTTTGCGTTAGGGTTTGGCTCGCGAGGTGGTTGCGAAGCCGCCGTCCATTCAGTAAGAACTTTTTTGAAAGAGGATTGTGGTGAGGTTTTATTGAAGGTGGATGTGAAAAATGCTTACAATTCGGTGGATAGAGCCCTTTTGACGCAAGTAACGGACAACATTTTAAATTTGTACAATTATCTTTGACAGTGTTATAGTTCTTGCACAAAATTAACATATCACGGCAATCAAATTAAATCAGCAGTCTGTTGATGTTAATCAGCTGGCTGTCAGCAAGAATACCTATTGGGTATATATCCAACAACTATTGTATACAAATTTTAGACAGAGCTCAGATCGTTTACTTAAAATGTATACTCATATGGCCTTCTCGATACTTAAATAATGTCTTTTTGTCCCAAATTTACATACTCTACGATGTTGCCAGCTATGGATACATGAAGATATTATTCAAAATTAATGAAATTGAGACAACATTGTCAAAAACACATTGGCATCTATTTTGAACATGAATTTAGACGAGAGGGCGTGCAGTTTCACTACCAGTGCGTTTGGGAGGCCTTGGCATCCGATCAATTTCGGGTCTCGCCGTTCCAGCTTTCTTGTCATCATTACAGAGTACTAAAAAAATTACTAATAAAATATTACAAATAGCTCTACCGTTAAGAGCCATTTCGCACGTTCAGTGAAGAATCGAAGATTTTGATTTACTATCTTGGGAAAAGATTTCATAGTGGTTTATATTTTTGTTAAAAATCAAAATCGTTTATTCACATGGGCCCCAAAGGGGCACTCATGAAAGTTAATGATTCTACTGCCGGATTCGCAAAATTTCAGCCATCTCGAGAAGAACCTGGCAAAGAACTTGGCGGCGCATTTTTTTCATATTTTTTTTTTTAAACATTCTTAATCTCTATTACATAATATTACTAACCTAGGTGTAATTATGGTAGTCGCTGAAAGCGCTTGTGCAGTTTACCTCCATGCATCCTTGTCATTAATATAGTCGATCGTTTTATAGTAAATTAAATAAAGAAAATTAAATAGAGACCGACATTGGAATTGTCACATAATGTAACAGATTTTTTAAAATATCTTTAATTATTATATAATATTCAATCTTCAGAACTTAGTTTTAGTAAAAACGACAACAGAGTAAAATTTAAGCCCCTTATACATTGATTAAAATTAATTGAATATTTGTTAAATATGCCTAAACATCAGGCAAGTAATATTATTGACACATAATGTAGCGAAATTTTGGTTTTTATTTTTACGTTGATTAATAAAAAAACAATAAAATACCCAATTTTAACCCTACTTTACTTCCATTTAAAATAGTCACATTTCTCATACAAAATTCATGCGTTTATGTGACTTTGGTCTTTATTGAATCTAAATCAAAAGTTAAATAAATAATCAATTCATTACATTACTCACAAAATTATATTTATCATCTCTTGAAACTGCTATAAATTGCGATTGAAATGCAAGCGTCATTAATTACGGCTCGAGCGCCCACATTTTGCAAAATGGCTCTTAAACATAAAAATATAATTTATACACGAGGCCAAGAAAGCGTCGCCTGTTCAAACATTGAATTCCCAGAAAGTCTGTCGGACGAGACTTTGGGACGGGCCGCTCTGCGACAAAGTGCGGAATTATTTATTTCAAACGTGCATCGTGCCCGCCTTCTTGCAAATTTGGAGTGGGAATCAGGTCTGTGGCTATATACGGGAACGATACTGGATTTATCGGTTTTCCGTATCGCAGTATCACTGCGATTGGGCGCATCGTGTTGTGCTCCACTACGCTGTCACTGCGGTACTGCTGTCTACCGGCTCGGTTATCACGGTCTGTCTTGTTACTTATAGATCTATCTGCTTTCCGTATCGCTATATGCTTACGTTTGGGTGCAAGGCCCATAACTGTCAGTGTGGTACTGCTGTTGACCAGCTCGGTCACCACGGCCTCTCGTGCCAGAAAAGTGCTGGCCGAATTTCCCGCCACGTCAGCCTCATCCGCCGGGCTTTTACCATTGCCAACATGCCAACGTTTTAGCCATTTTCGAACCGAATGGTCTGATGCGTGACGATGGTAAAAGACCCGACGGCTATTTGGCTCAACATATTAGCATTGCAATTCAGAGAGGCAATGCCGCCAGCATGATGGGAACGCTACCCACTGGTAGTGGGCTTGATCACTTGAGTTACATATAGGCTCGATGTAGGTAGAAAAAAAAAAGTTTACTAAGTGTTTACTAGTTAATTTAGTTTAATTTATTATTATTAAAGTAAAGCTAGTTTTGATGTCAATAAATACATTTTAAAAAGAAACATGTTGTCGATATTGCGTCTCCGTCCGCGAGTGAGCTTGGTTCGCGCTGTCAATCAACGGCGGAGTATAGTAATCCGCTGTCCGTAACTCTGGACCTAGCATTTTAAAGAGGTCTGAAGGTGTGCTGACTATACTGTGCTGATTTCAGGACCGGCGAGCCGGAGGAGGAGTATGACCCACACCTGCACCGCCAGCTGCCCAATCCAACTAAGTGAGTAGCGCGCTGGTTTCGTGGTTCCTGCTCATTTGAATTACTGGAGTGGATAACGAGCAACGAGATAGGACAGACAAATATCGTGACATAGATATAACCACAGGTTCTCAATTCGATTGTATTTTTTCGTTACCTCAGAACCCATGAAAAATAAATTTGATCAAGATCTGACCGGCAGTTTTTGAGATAAATTATCATAAATATCAATGATTCTGATCAAGGATTCCGAATGCAAAGCGATAAAGTCGGATGTTTAACTGACTTCACAAAAAAGGAGGGGGTTCTCAATTCAGCTGTATATTTTTTATGTTTGTTACATCATAACTTCTTTCTGGGTAAACCAATTACAATGAGTTTTGTTGAAAAGCTGGTGCTTCCCGTGTGGTCCCATTTAAATTTAATCAAGAATTGACCAGTAGTTTTAGAGTTATCCTCAATAGTGCGTATTTAATGAAGTGGTTGAAGCGAAGATGATACGGTAAAGTCGGTCTTTTTAGATTTGCTTTAAGCATTGCTTGCGTTTAAATTATTGTTTCTGTTAAATCATACGTCTAAAACTTATTCACCCGATTAACTCGTTTTCAAAGATTTTGCAGCGAAGTAGGATTGTTTCAAAAAACGAGCTTTCTATATTTATTCTCATGCCGAAGCGCTTTTGGAATAAGGTTTTAGAATAATTCTCGTTTGAAAACAATGAAAGCGAGTCTCGCGAGTCCTTTACTTTTCGCTTGCGCTACCTCGCCGTGTCGTCTCGCATCTCGCGGGGGGCGGTCCCTTTGGAAGCCGGCGGGTTCGATCCCGCGATGGGACGAGTTATGTGCGAGGCGTGTTGTCGATCCGCGCGGGCGTTGTGTTCCAGCAACTGGGAGACGCTTGTGCACCTGCTGAAGTGCAGCCTGGGCACGGGCATCCTGGCGATGCCGCAGGCGTTTGCGCGCGCCGGTCTGGTGACGGGCGTGCTGGCCACCGTGTGCGTGGGTGCGCTGGTGACGCACTGCCTGCACGTGTTGGTGCGCGCGCAGTACGCGGCGTGCAAGCGCCGCCGCGTGCCGCTGCTCTCCTACCCCGAGGCCATGACGACGGCGCTGGAGGCGGGGCCGGCGCCGCTACGCCGCCTGGCGCGCCCCGCCGCCGCCGCCGTCGACGTCTTTCTCGTCGTCTACCAGCTCGGCATCTGCTGCGTCTACATAGTATTCATCGCAGACAACATCAAAAAGGTGAGCATCTCATTATAACCGCGGGAACAAGCGTCGACTCGCGCATCCCTCCCGTTCCACTATCGGTTTACCTTCGGTCGGACCGCGGCGTGACATCACGACGCGCGACATTGCAACGATTTGTACAACTCCACACAGAGTACCCCATCACGTACGTCAATAACAATTTACCCAATAAATATTGATAGTTCTCCAGTCCTAGCAACAGGGCCATAGATATATTCCTTCATTTGTGATCTCACTAGAAGTACTAAATAACATTACTTAACTTTGGTCTGCGTTTCCGCTAATAGAATCAATTTACATGTCAGTCATCTAACTTTTAGAGATATTATGTATTTGTTAGATAAAGGTGCGATGACAAGCAAGCGGAGTATGTTCGTGGTTTTTGGAATAGATACATTTTTCTTAGACCAAGCTAGGTAAACTTAAAAATAGACTATAGGATTGAAACCGTAATTTAGCTGCACTAGTCGCCTTCTATAATAAAATATGTATAATTAGTGGGCGCGGTTTCGAATCCTTTGAAAGGCTTAAGGTTCAGACGCAGGTGATGAAATTCGTGGTAGGGCAGTTTTTTTTTTATTTCTGATAGGCATGCATTTGACCACAATCTCACGTGATGGAAAGTGATGATGCGACCGAAGATGTAGCATGCTTGCCTAGAATGTGCTCGTGCTCTAGTTGTTTACAAGAAGGATCGATTCGTGATTCAATGATTTCCAAAATTTATAGGTTAATGATGTTTTAGCATTAATTTTGCTATGTAATTATTTGTTACAAATAATATTTAACATTGAACAGCCCATGGGATCAGGTGCATTAATGTTGAAAACTTTCTTCGGATGGCGCGAATCCCGTCATCAGGTGCCATATTTACCCGGCCCAGTTACTAAATTATGTCAATATTGTTAGCCGGCCGCGAGGCGCTCTGATGCTGAGCCCTCGGGGTAAAGAGAAGAGGCAAGCGAGTGCTCCCAAGAATTGAGTGCGGTGTTGGCATGTTGCAGGTGACGGACCCCTACTACGAGATGTCGGTGAAGACACACATGGCGATCATCCTGGCGCCTCTGGTAGCATTCAACCTGATCCCGAGCCTGAAGCTGCTGGCGCCGTTCTCGGCGCTCGCCAACGTGCTGACGTTCGCGGGGCTCGGCGTCGTCGTCTACTACCTGCTGACGGCGGAGCGCCGCCAGATACCGCTCGATCTGTGGGGCTCGCCTGCGACCTTCCCGCTTTTCTTCGGCACCGTGCTGTTCGCGCTCACTGCCGTCGGCGTCGTCAGTATCCACCACCCCACTCGACTCTACATACCCCGCCCCCACGCAATACCCTACCTAATACTCTATCACATTACACTTTTCTCACAAAATTTATATAAGTCATTAAAGGTAGCCCATAAGTTGAGGATTATAAAATGTTTGATCGCGTTGAACAACAGTACACATTTTTAAAACGCGGCCGAAAACATTAACACGTAGGGAGAAAACCATCGAAAAAAAATCGACAAATAAGCACACGGGTCATTTTGTATTGTTAGAAACCGGGTAAAATTATTAATAGTTCGGTGAAACCCATTTAAATTTATATTTTCGATAGTACAAACTGCAACAAAAAATAGTGAGAAACTCTAAAGCGGCGAATGCCTCGTTAAAGTTGCCTCCCGTACTAGTGATCGTGGTTTTGAATCTTATGACGACGGGTAAAGGCAATATTTGTGATAAATTTCGTGGTGGTAGGGGATTTTCTGTGCTTGCCTGGTTTTTGCCTCCCTTTTCCAGAATACAGTCGTAGTTCGCCAAACAGAAAAATCTGTCGCCAAACAGTAAATCATGTTTCGGCATCTATCCCTGAAAGTCATATTCTTAATTAATCTATTGACCACCCTTGACCACACCAACACTCACCAACGGTGATGAAAAGTGATATTATTATTAGTTACTACCCTAATTAAAATAAATAATAGTCAAAACAATTTAAAAAAAAAATCGTGGCCGACATGTATCCTTGTTTTTTAAGAGTATCGCTGCATAAGTGTCAGGTTTAATACGCACAGGCAAGATAATTATATTTCAATGTAAAACATTAATGAATCAATAGTAGACACGTTTTATTATTCACATGCAAATGGATGTGCACATGATGGCGTATAAAACAATAGTTAGACATGAATGTAAGCTGACCGAGCCAACAATCGCCTCTCTCTCGGGACATAGCAGTGTAAGACAATTATCTCATAAATGTTGGCTCAAGGTGGGCCCTTAAAAATGAGCCCTTAAAAATGAGTCGCCTTGAATTCAGCGTAGCAGCATCTCCCGCATTCTATCTATTATCCCACCTATTGTCTCTATTATCGCAGCATTTGACTTGCCAAGTCAAATTAATGTTGGGTACGCACTGTGGCCCGAACTGCTTTTACGATGATGATGACGTTTAATCAGGATAAAAAGGATCTTAGATGTTAACTTTAGTATAAACCAAATCTTTGAAATTTGCAATGTACATAGCTCATACCCAGAATTGACACATAGGCTACTTTTCGGGTGAAACCGCGGGGCACGGCTAGTTATTAACATTAATGCTTTACTATACTTTAAGTTAACATTAATGCTTTCACACTTAAAGCCCCAGACTACGGTCAATGACTTGTGTCGTGGGTGCCGGAAACATTCACATCACACACACACACAATCACACCCAGAACCAGAAACACAATTTTTCCTTCGGCAGAAAATTTGTGTTCCCGCCGGGAATCGAGCTCGATACCCCGACTTTCTAAACAGGGCGGAAGCCCTCCCAAGTAAGCCAATGAGCAGTTCAATTATTCACTGTATAGTTTATGCGCAAAGAAGCGCTTCGATACTATAGAGGTGGGCCGCGTGGTGTAGTCGCTTGACTTGCTCAGAAACGATACCTAGATGTGAGAGGCTACGGGCTGGTCGTGGCGATGGTGTGAGTCGGCTCTGTGTGACGGACGATGGGGATTTCAGGTCATCGCGCTGGAGAACAACATGAAGACGCCAAAGTCGTTCGGAGCACCGTTCGGCGTCCTCAACACGGGCATGGCGCTCATCGTGGTGCTGTACGTGTCGCTGGGCGCGCTCGGCTACGTGTTCTGCGTCTCCGAATGCAGAGACTCCATCACGCTGGATCTGCCAGATGGCCCGTCAGTATTCCGTCGTTATATGGTCTACACGTTTTTTTCCGCGACCACAGTTCCGGGACTGTACTAAGCGGGTGCCAAAAGAATCTTGTGATAATAACACTTATTCATAATATATTTAACAAATTTAATATTTTAAATGAAAATAAACCTCCTCGTACGTTAGGATCGGTAACATTGTGTGATCTCGTTCATATATATCTGGGATACGTCCCCTTGCCTAATAGATAAAGTTTAATTCTTGCCTCTACACCGACGATACAGCGAGCACTGGAATATATTTACAAGAGTTGCAAGCCTGTCGTTATTCTATAAAATACATTACGGTGAATGTGCTCAGGAACTACACAACCTTGTTCCCGCTTCACCTTTTTTCCACCTTACATCTAGAAGAACGGCAACACATTTATGATTGAGATACCGGTCATTCGGACGAAACGTTTCGCGTCTTCGTTCATTTATAGAACAGCAAAAGAATGGAACGCTTTGCCGTCGTGTGTTTCCCGAAAGGTATGTACAATTTGGGTGTGTTCAAAAGTAAAGTGAATAGGTATTTACTAAGCAAGCGTGCTCCACCTTAGACTACATCGTCATTTTCCATCAGGTGTGATTGTAGTTAATCGTTTGCTTAGTCTGTAATAAATAAATATTCAGTTTATTTTTATTGGAAAACGAGACTATTGAGCCGCTAGCCTGAGGTGATAGTGATAGTATCAAGTGAGCAACCACTCGTCACTTTTATATATTTAAATCTCTTTGTGCCGCGTTATATACACCGGTATTATCGCGTAGGGTCCCACCAGTACCGACGATGTGGTAAAACGTAAAATATCAGGCTCCGGCCTCGAAGCGACTCGATTGAGTACGACGCCTTTGTTTAGTGCCCTACGTGTCGTCATTGCAGGCTGGCGACGAGCGTGATCGTAATGTTCGCGGTGGCCATATTCATCAGCTACGGGCTGCACTGCTTCGTGCCGGTGGAGGTGGTGTGGCGCGGATACGTGCTGCCACGACTGCAGGCCTCCTCTGCGCCGCCGCGTACGTTGCTGCTTGCCGAGTACGCGCTGCGCATCCTGCTCTGCCTGATCACCTGTACGTCACATTTTTGTATAAAAATGCAGCACAGGCAAACGTCTGGGCGATTCCTTCTTTTTACTTCCATTTGCATGCTTTCCTACACACACACGTGCAGTCCTATCACAAATTTCTAAAACAAGGAAAACATGGTCGCCGACGACGACCAGTTCCACTCCTCCGCTGTGACGATGATCTATTTATAAGCAAACCTGCGAGCAATTATGTAATTCGTCGTATTGTCCATTGATAAAAAGCAAGAGTTTCAATAGAGTAATAATTTCCAGAACACATTTACCGAAAGGCAAACGATAGTTCTGCAACTTGGACATAGCTAGCTTATCTGTCACAACTATCTTTATTGTTTATTATCTATCTTAAACATAATAAAAAAATCTTAAACTCAGTGAAAAGATTAAAATATATAATATTTCTGATGCTCCGACAAACGAGTTGCCTGCGTTATCATATACAGCGTAGCTTTATCGTAGCGCACACTTTTTACAATACAGGGGTTTTCCTCAGATTTACCTTATTCCCTGGAAGTTGTATATTCAGGTGACAAATAGAAAAATGCTCGTAGAAGGGTAAAACTACCCCAAGATAGGCAAAAAATAAAACTCCTCCTGCGGACCACAATCAAATGCTTGGATGAAACACCATCAACAACATGGTACTTCCATTGGTAGGTACTTTCGTAGGATTGGCTAAAATGTCAAACAGCAGATTTTACCTAACAGGTCGAGTATCCGGCGAAATGTAACACTTATGATATGATAAGTTGTTAAATCATAATATATAATCACAATATATAACACACGCAAAAAAATATCGCCTGGATTTAAGTCAAATATCATTAGGTACTTTTGTAGGTCAAACAACTATGCAATAATCAACAATCATGATCTTTTTTAGAATCGGAACCCTTTGATGATTTTGATAAGGCGGATACCCTGTAGCGATGATAGAAACAAGAAAAAAATAATCTTTTTGAATTTATATTACCTATATATTCAGTAAGTGTGAAAGCGTTTATTGGACAAATATTCAAATGTAAATTATAACTTAAAGAAATATTTATATTAGAAATTAACAAAATAATGAAACTTAATCGTTACTTGTCGTCTGTGTTCCCAAAATGCTACGAGTAGTTACGTTATCCACGGTATAGCGATAATATATGTATACTCATACGTTGTGCACAATACTGATCAGCTTTTTGGTCTCTTGTCTACTCTACGAATCGTCAAACTAAATCTTTGTAAATTTAGAGCGCACAAATTCAAACAGCACAAATATGAAGTCTCTATCGACGTTTGAATATTTTCGCCGTTTATGGGTTTCTTTTTGCCGTAGAAACAGCACCACTTGCCTCTTGTGATGTTTTAAAAGATAAGACAGCACCAAAGTATCGACACAAGTAGCACACCAAACTAAAGGCCGATCCAAATTAGACAAATTGAATTGCAAAACCTTATAGCGTCGGTAAAGGTGCCTCTCAGCAGGTATGAGATAACTGGTATTTACCAAAACATAGGTATAGTGTAGGCTATCTCGCTGTTTAAATAGCGAGTAAACCCGGCTCTCTCTGTTACGCATTAGCTGTAACGCTGCTTTTCGGTTAAAAAACAAACAGATTCACACTTACTTCAAATATGCCATAATAAATTCAAAGATTTTTGTCTTGGGTGCCGGAAACATTTACATCACACAAATAATGACCCCCAGAACCAAAAGCACAAATTTAATTTACCTTAGGAATGAAAAATAGTTTCTCTGTCGAGAATTGGATCCAGAAACCACAGCACCGAGGTCAAAATTGGTTTCAACTTGGTCAAATTTTGAAACTGGACTGAAGTGATCCTAGTTCTTACGCGTGCGTTTACGTTTCAGTCGTGTTGGCGGCGGCGGTGCCGCGGCTGGGGCTGTTCATCTCTCTGTTTGGTGCTCTCTGCCTGTCGGCGCTTGGCATCTGCTTCCCGGCGCTGATGGAGATGTGCCTGGCGTTTCCCGACAAGCTGGGCCCGGCGCGCCTGTTACTGGTCAAGGACGTGCTGTTGTTCGCCGTAGGCGTGATAGGCCTCGTGGCCGGCACCTACACGGCGCTACTCGCCATAATTCGCTCCTTCCAGCCGGCCGACGAAGCCGCCGCTGCCGCCGCTACCGCCGCGCCTGCGCCGCTGCACGCCTAGCGACTCTTACCAACAGTATTGTTATCTCCGGAGACATACGCTCAGGCACCGAACGACCTGGAGCGGGCCCGGGACAGGCGCTTTCGGAATACTCGAAGCAGGTTCCTCCGCTAAGACTCATTCTCACCAGCGGGCGGCGCCTCGCCATCAGCTATCGCTTCCGTGCGTCAATTCAAGTGTTCACATTCTGTGATACATTATACTTTTTATTAGAACAAAATAAGATTATTATTATTAGTTTAGATCACTGTCGGTACACTCTTATTATTTAATTAATATATTAGTTGTGCGAACATCATAATATTTTTAGAATGTATGAATAATGAAAGACTTAAGTAGAGCTTGTTTAAGTGCACGAACTCTTTGAAATAAAATGTTTTTTTAAATCTGATATATCGTTTTGTTTAATTTTTAACAAAAACTAAATACTTTTATTTTGAAAATATTCTATTACCACATTGTGATTGGATCCATGGCAGTTAAATCACTTACTCATTACTACATTCACTAGGCTTGCTATACTGTAACGAAATACAATCGTAGTAAACCACGCGCAAGTCAAAAAATGTTTCGCCAATATCAACAAATTTGATGTTTCGGTGGCTATATTTAGAGTGAATCATTCTACTCCTAGTATATTTACTATCCTCGACCACACGACCACTGGCCATCACGTGATATATTGGTCAAACACTAGCCTATAAGAGTTAAGAGAAATCATATTCTGCTTCTTAGAGGACACAAACATACGTTCATCTGACTCAATGCTTTTAGCTTTTCCGGCTATAGGACTAGACTCCTTTGGCATAGTAGCGGTGCGGCTATGGAATGATCTCCCAACCGATATTAAAAATCACCCTCAAAAGCTTGTTTTAAAAAAGCATGTTAAAGAACATTATCTTAAAATGATTACCAAAGCCTCTTGATGTTGACAAACTTCTCTGAGCATAGTTATTAGTATATATATATATATATATATATATATTTATATATATATATATATGTATGTATGTATATTTTTCTTATATATATTTTTTAGATATGTATGTTTAATCTTAAGTATTTTATATTTATGTACAATACAATTCGAGATAAATTTATATTATACGAGTATATTGTTATTATCTTACGAGTACATATACTTTCTCTATCCCGCCTCATGTCATTTCATTTTCCACCGCTGGATGACTGGTAGAGAATGCTTTTAGCATTAAGTCCTCCTTTTGTACACTTTTTATTGTGCAATAAAGTATTAAATAAAGAAATAAATAACTTACTCCCATTTTTAGGGTACCGTAGCCAAATAGTTAAAATGGAATGATATAGTTCATAATGTCCGTCTGTCCATCTGAAAACCCACTCTTGTAGTGAGCCCGTTTTTGTTTAGATTTCAATAATATTTCGTACGAAGATGTCCTTTGTAAAACAGCTAAAAGGTCTTTAGTAAAACTACAAAAAATATGTTAACGTAGAAATAGAAGAACTCAATAGTATTTTTTTATCTTCAGCTCTCCTCACTCTAACGTGTCTTAAGTTAGGTCACGTTTCTAAAACGTGTTTACCAACATCAACCTCATTATCACTCACGTTAGTAGAGAATAAAATTAATATCTAATCGGGCTATGTGTATCATTGGTTTTTTTATGTAGTACCTATTACATTTTTTCTGTACATTATTGACAAAGTCAATTTAGAACTTTATTAAAATATCATCACAATACGTATCCAGAAATCTCTCAATAGTCGGTGAATACATACAAAAAAAATACATCACCCTTTTTTAGTGCATGCCATTTTTGTAATTAGCTAAATGTTTCAGAAGACTGAACACATAAAGTTGCAAGATAATACAATTAAATAATTTAGCTTTACCCGAATTGAGATCATACCACACGGCTAGAAAAAATAAAACATTTTGCCTCTACTTGGGTGTTATTTCTTTTACATCATTTTCATGTAATTGCAATTTTTGGCTTAAACACTAAAGTCACTGTTTTGTAGACCTATTTGTCCCGGGTTTATCTTATATCTATCTCAAGAACTACACATTAAAATTTAAATTTAAGTATTAAATTCGTAATATCCTCTACTTAAACAACAAATATTAAATAAAACAGCTTTTATTAAGAAACGAAGGTTATAATAATTTAACTACAAAAGTATTTCTCCATTAAGCAAGATGTAGGCACGTGGTCCCAGGACGGAGCAAAATACTAATAGTTTCCTCCAAGAACCGAAGTTTATCTAATGCAATTATATTTTAAACGAATATCTTTATATTTTGACAACAAAATATTATGCTATTGTGCTCTATGCAGTTTCACACAGGATTATTGGTGTCGTATATAATGTAGCACATCGTGAATAATTAAACGCAAGCAAAGCTTAAAAAAACCGACTTCACCGCTTTATCTTCGGAACTTTGATCAGATTTAATGTATTAAACACGCATTATTGATTATAACTCAAAAACAAAAGATCAGATCTTGATCAAATTTCAATAGGACCACAAAAAAAGCACCAGCTTTCAAATACAAAAAGAAACATCTAAATCGGCTCACAACGAAAGAAGTTATGAAGCAACCTTTGAAGTCGGTTAAACGAGAACATCGTCAAAGTAGGCGTACAAAATTGGCATTATTGACGAGATTTCAAGAACTACTGATCAGATCTTGATCAAATTAAATAGGACCAATTAGAAAGCAACATCATTCAAAATAAATAAAAAATCGAAATCGGCTCACGTGGAGAGAAGATATGAGGTAACACACATAAAAAAATAAATAATAATACAGTCAACTGGAGTACCTCCTCCTTTTTTGGGAAGTCGGTAAAAATGAAACAATCATGCGACGGCCGACGTGAACAGTCAGCCTCAAATAAATGTACCTAAGAGTCTGAAAGGTAGAAATACGAAGCAAATATTTGCCTATTCATATTACGCCAATAAAACAAATTATAATATAGAATTGTTGGGTGTTATTTCGGTGATTACTACCTTTAAAAAATTGTTAAGTATTTGAATTTTTTTCTTCAATCAATGAATATGTTTGACGAGTCCATGTACTGTTACATGACATTTTTAAATGATGTATTTTTTCTTCATTACAATAAATGAATTCCATACTATTTTTATGTCAATTTTTTACCTTTAGACTTCCTTCGGTTGACTAGGTTGGATATCTATCAGGTGTAAAAATTGCGTCACATAATCGTGTGTGTACTTCTTTGTCCTTAGAAATTGCCAGTTTTTTGCATTTGCATTCAGCATCAGTGGTTCATATATATAATTACTACTCGTTCGCCGCGGCTTCGCCCACGTTTAATAAGCTAAAAAGTATGATATGTGTTATTCCGGAACCTAAATTATGTATGTTCAAAATGTCATCAAAATCGGTTTATTAGTTACGGAGATACGTGGTAACAAACATTCACACACAGACACACACAAACTTTCGCATTTATAATACTAGTAGGATATCTCTGAGCTTCTGTGACATCAGATCACTGAGAGATCATCCCAGGCAAGACATGTTTACAAATATTTGATGCTGACAGTACGCGAAAATTACAAAACATTCTCAGTGACCTAAGGTCCTGGTACGTGTTTGATAACTTCCATACATTGTTGTATATCAAATTGACCCTAACTGATTGTGTAACCTATCATTAAGGAGGCGGTGCATTAAGCCGATTGGAGAATCTCTTACAACTATTGCATCCATTTCTGTGACGCTGTATGGTCATGTCATTGTGATAGTGTGTAGGGGTGATTGCATTCATAGCTCTTCGCGTGTCATACTCTCCTGGTCAATACTACGACGAAGACACCTACAATGTTGTGTTCAGCAGAACTAGTGTTTATACTTAACATGGTTAAAGAAAGATATGCTCCTTACTATATAATATCTGATCTTTGAACCCTGACTTTTGAACAAACAATCATTCGAAGTCTTTGAAGGACTGATAATGTTTGTACGTTCTTGCAATAATTCATATTACGATTTATGATTTACTCTTTGTGCATTCTGTAGTCCGGGTATCAGTAACGACTGTTTTCATACAATGTTGCAGAGTACAATCAAACTGTTATTTATGGACAAACTATCTCTACATTTATTATGAAGTCCTTGTACAATCTTAATACCTACTTGCCATATATGCGTTATTGATATATATTTATTGATCGAGCGAAGCGAGGTTGACTTGGATCGTTCAGCATCTTTTTCCGTCTGTCCGTTCGTCTGTCCGTCTCTCATAGGCATCTAGCGTCTACAAATTCTCATAGCCAGAAATCTCATACACAGTTCAGAACAATAAAGTATATTTATATTTCTTAATCTATTTGAATTCAATTTACCTAATGTAAAAATCACAGTTTGAACCACTGTTTGATATCCCATACTTTTTAGAAGCCGTCTATGGCTCAAATAAAATAACCGTATGAAGAAAAAACAACTATCGAGTCATTCTTGGGCGGCACATTTTGTGGTAATATAAAAAATCTTCCTTGAAATCTTTAGTGACGAATAGTAACGATTAGGATTAGTTTTAGACCATCATCACTATCAGCTCATAAGTATTATGACATGGCTTACACCTAGCAGTTGGGCCATAATTGCAGCCTGCGTAATGCTTATTGTTTTGTTCAAGGCGTCATCTTATTCGTTATCCTACCTGCCGTTGAAATTAGTGAAGATTTTGTAACTGCTGTGCACTATATTTTCTACACCAAAAACACCTTTACCTTCTTTCTTTATATAGCGTGTTAATTTTCCTAGTGTTTCTTTGACAACTTCCTGAATTATAGAACCGAACTCAAACTTTTCTTACCTACATCTTAATAGTTACACATACACAACAATGAGTATGAAGTAAGGACCGAACTTACCATGACCGTACATTCTATTTCTTTCCGTCGTTTCCTCATTGACAAGGGAATGATGATGGTTTAATAAGACTAAGTATTTATTTAATTGATGTTGTCTGAAATAACTGATTTGATTTGAAATAATTCTCTCCTGCACCACTTTAGTAAATCGATGTAGAGTTGCCTCTCCAATACGTTGAAACTATCTTGTTGACATTCGACCCCTAAAGCTCCTCTCCTGCATCTGGTCCAGAATCCAGTGTTTCATCCTTTTGAGGCTTTTGTGTGTCCAAAGAAGAAAAAATCCAAAGGCTGAAGTTTCATATTTTTTAAATTCGCCTGGTTTTCCACTATTCAACTATTAACTACTCACCGCTTTAAACTATTCACCACCATTCAAAAGTGCTTATTTGGCTAATATATTAACTGATTTGTTTGGCGCCAACTAGCTGGAGACTTCAGCTTAATAAAAGAAATCGTGAATTTATTCTTTTTGCCCGTTCGACAAGCATTTGACCACAAAACTCACATGACGGAAAGTGATGCTGCGGTCGAAGTTGTAACATGCTTGCCTAGAAGGTACCAAATACATAGGTTACAATTCATACACTAGAAGTATTTTGGTAGTATGAGGTATACTTACTACTTTAATTTTCTCGGGGCTTGACATTCGTTTTAAGCCATTCATTTATACGACGCGACGGCTAATGAACAACCACTTTTATTTTTAATGAGCGTGCCGAGCTAAACAAATTGCTCTGATTTTTAGTATAAAGGCCTGTGAAGAATGAATTTGTGTACCCTACCCATCTTAATCTAACATCATTATTATTTTAGTGTTACCTCAGTCATTACTGTTGAGCTCCGTGTTTTAATACAGCATGTATTATAACTGGAAGACTGGCGAAGCGAGCGCCTATTATAGTTAGTATACAAAGTGGTCTACTCTCTTTCTCAGTCTTTTGCTACTGAGTGGAACTGGCATTCACACTCACAAAAACACAGTCGGAGTATCACTGCATTTATTATTCGAGTAACAAAGCAAAAATCTTAGAAAATACGTACTATGAGTTTATAGCCATTTTCGAAATTAGATTTTGTCGGTGAAGTATGAGTCGGTTGAATCGAACTTCTGTCGCCTCTCACTACCTGCTCTGCTGAAGCCTGACGGTGCACTGGCCCATACGGCTAAAGAGAAAGCAAACTTATTCGCTAACCTTTTCGGCGATTCTTGCAGGCCAAGAATCTCGGTGATTGTCAGCAAGTGAAATAATTATGTTAGAAATTTGCATTCGACAAACCAAAGTTCGAAAAACGCTGCTAAATCTAGATGTGAACAAAGCTAGTGGTCCTGGTGGGACTCCAGGCATAGTGGCTTGCTCCTGTTTTGACACGCCTGTTTCGAGTCTTCGTAAATACTGAAAATGTGCCGAAATCATGGAAGCTTGCTAACGTACAGCCTGTACCAAAAAAAGGTAGTCGTGGCGACCCTGCCAACTACAGCCCAATCTCAGTCACGTCCATACTCTGCAAGACTGTGGAACGTGTTCTGAACAACAGGCTCCTGGTATACCTAGAATCTATCGAGCTTCACATTGGCCGACAGTACGTTATTCGACAAAACTGAACAACTGGCGACCTTCTAGCGTAAGCCACACGATTTTGGAGTGAGGTCATTGAGAAAAGCACTTACTGTTTCTCTCGACATCTCGAAGGCCTTCTACAGAGTTTGGCATGAAAGCCTTATAAGTAAGCTTCCGTCATACGGCTTGCCCATTAGTCTATGTGTGTGGATATTAGATTTCGCTGCCATTTTGTATACTGCCGTCACTTAAGGAAAAAAGACGTAATATAACTGCATTTTAGACAAAAATTAGTTATATTCATCATCGGAATCAATAGACGCATCTACCATTATTTTTTTATTTTCAATCGCAACCTACTAAATTATACTTTTAATTTAGACGCATATGTTACAAGTCATAACTCATATTATTGAAGATATTTCTGATGTGTATAACTCAATTTAGACATATATTTTAGATAGTGTTTTTTCCGTATGACGTGACGGCAGTAAAGGGCGTGCGCCTCGGGCGTTTTATATTTCAAGTCCCTAATATGAGACATGTGATTGTTGGGTTGGGTTTACTTTTTAGGAAAACCAAAAATCAATTTATATCAAGCCTCAAGTCCGATCGTGTAAGGGAGTACTGCGGCCACCTTTGGGATGAATCTGCCAAGTACCAGCTTGAAGCTGTTGAGTCCATCGATTGACGGCAAAAGTTTTACCATCTAACAACAAGACAAACTGCTAAACCTAATCCATTTATGGTTGAGATACCTCCAGGTCGCTCGAAGCGTTTCGCTTCTACGTTTGTCATCCGTATTGCGAAGGAGTGGAATTCATTGCCCGCGTCTTTGTTCCTCGAACGGTATAATCTGAGAGTCTTCAAGTCAAGAGTGAATAGGTACCTTCTAGGCGAGCATGCTACATCTTCGGTCGGCCGCATCATAACTTATATATATACTTTCTTATTGGACATAAAAATGTACATAAATTCCAAGTTTCCGAACACGAACAAGAAAGTAACAAACATTTTAAGTAACATCCAAACTTTCACACATACGTAATAATGTATATTGTTCTATACTGCGTCCGGAGCAAGTCTGCTGATTTTTTAACTGTCTTCGTCTTATTTTTATGTTAGATAAACAAACATTAGACCACTATGTGGCCGGAGATGTAGCATTAAAAGGTTGCCTAGAAGATTCACTATCTTGACTCGAAGACTCCCGAATTATACCGTTCGAGAAATGAAGACGCGAAGAGTTCCACTCCTTCGCTGTACGGATGATAAACGTAGAAGCGAAACCTTCGAGCGAACTGGCAACCTCCAGTCAATCATAAATGGATGATGTTTAACAGTTTGTCTTGCTATGAGATTGTAAAAAAGCATGTGTAAATTATATCATGTAATTACTGAGCACACTCTCCAAAATGTATTCGATAGAATACCGATAGGCTTGCTACCTTACGTCGGTGACCGAGACGTTGCAGTTTGGGCTCAACTAGCTTACTATCGCCAATTATTTTATTGGCTCCCCGGTCAATAGATTCAAGAGCTTTTAGCTGGTACTTAGCTGATCCATGCCATAGGTGGCCGCAGTATACACGATCGTCTTTGAGCTTGATGTAACATTGAGAAGCTGTCCCGGTATGAAATACTTCCAGACCTTAGCAAGGATACCCAGCTTCTTAGCAGTTGAACTCTGCTTCGATATAAAGGTCAAAGTTGCGATTCAACGATAAGGTAACGCCAAGTAGGTCAAGCATGTTACCTAACGATACTGGCATGTCCTGGAAGGTCGGAGACAGATGAATAGGTCTAGTTGTCATTCCCAGTTGCGTAGTTTACTCTATTGGCATTATTTGTTTAGAGCAGAAAATAAAGGTATTGAAACTCATGTTATGTGCAAGGTATTTTAACCACGATTTATTACATAAAACACCGATCGAAATAACCTATCAGCAATGTAATCCACTAGAGGCCGTGAGGTCGCTAGCCGCTACTTCCGGCCGGGAGCGCGCGAGCGGGAGCGCGGTCTCGTCTCCGCCGGTGGCATCGCGCTCGCGCCCTCCCTACCAATCAAACTAAACATAAATACAACAATTAACATTTATTTTCAATCCATAGAACCATATAAATAATTTGAAAACAAAATTCTACTCGTACATGCTCATGTAAATGAATATGGTTGTAGGTCGTTGCAAGTCTGAGGTGTTCACTCGAGAGCGGTAGAGTGAGTCGACACAAACGATAAGAACGCACGGGGCGGTGGGACGGGACGGGGAGGTAGAGGGAGAGGGGGAGGGGCTTTACACCTTGTCATACAGAGTTCTCACATACAACTCCATCTTACGCGATACCTTAATATACATATATATATATATATTATAATTTATAATATTCATAAATCCATTTTACAATTTCTGGCAAACAATTTATATATTACAATGAACGTATTTATTATACACAATACTGCATTGTCAATGTATACTCTTTTAACAAACAAGATGGATTATCAAATGCCAAGCGGCTGTGTAACATTAGTTATATTACATATAATAATATCATATTTGATATGAAACAGTGCATTGAAAGATCGACCGTCGCACCTATCGTATCCCTCATAATGTAAACTTTTATAGAAAAAACGATTTATTGTTCTCGCTTTGTATTCATAAAATACTTTCAAATGCAACAACTTCTTAGTCTTACTTTATAAACATTATTTTTTTCTTCAATTCAATCAACATTAAATTGACTCGATATCAACGACAAAAACCTACAAAAATATATTATAACATTAGCACGAGTCAAATACAGTGTAGAGGAAACGTCCAACGCGCTCAGTGCGACCCGGTCCGAGCCGTGACGGGCCGAGCCGTGCCGGGACGGACCGAGCCGCGCTCATCTCGGCCACTGGGTCCTACCCATATCGACAGTATCGCAAGTCTCTTTCAACTAAGAAAAATAAAATAAACTTTCAAAAACGTTAACAACTACAGCCATAATAACAAAAATAGACTAATAACTACTACTCTACGGAATCTACATACTACTTAAACTATCCACTAAATAAACTCGAAACGAAACGAGTGTTCGCTCACTACGATACGACAGTTGCCGGCGCTATCGCTAGCTTGAAACGGTCCTACGATGCTAGGATACAAGCGAGCGTCGAGCGGTGCGCGACGAGCGTCGAGCGTCCGGACTGCGGGCGGGCCCGCCTTTTACAACTAACTATATACAGACGCAGCCACTACACTTGCGCATGCGAGCCGCTTGAGCAATCTGCGTGCCTCTCCATATAAATATTCAACAACATTAACTTATCTACTACGGCGGCCGCGCAGACGGACCGGGCCCGGGCCCGGCGCGGCGCGCGGCGGCCGCGGCGCGGGCGAACGAGCGCGAGGCACGCTCGGGACGGGACACGACATACATTTTCAAAAACAACTATTTACTTCAAATTTTGGTCCGTGCGTCGTCGGCTAACCCTGTTGAATGACGAACCGGGTCCGAGGGAATCGAACGCGACGATAGATCTGAACTCGAACGGAACTTTGGTTACGATTTACCTATCAAACTAAGTAGTTAAAGTTACGGTAACTGCAACAACGATCATACTTTACAATATATTTTAAACTTAACATAAGAGTTACACGGCGGAAACGTTTCGATTCGCTTCTCTTAGATCTATTCTCCTAAGGTTAGGTCTCATCTCGGCGGTGTTTCGGGTAGCCATTGACCGAATCGAAACGCTTTGAACGGGAGCAGTGGGGGCTTGAGAACGAGAGCGAGAGCGACGACTCCGGCGACGGCGCAATAGCTCGATGGTGCGGCGGCGCGGAGACTCGAGGTTAGAAGAACGCAAGTCGTGGAGACGTGTGCCCGGCGGAGCGGCGCGGCGGCGGCGCGGCGGCGGCGAGCCCGTGAGCGCCCGCGACCTGCGACAGACCGTCGCGAGCCGCGGCGCGCCGCCGGCGCGGGCGGGCTACTAGCTACTGGGCCGCAGGTTGCTGCGCGGCACTCACGTGTGGTGCGGCGTGTTTGTGCTATGCGGCGACACGCGCCGCCTATACGTCGGCGAACTTGGACAGCTTCTCGCGCAAGATGTGGTTTTCTTTCTTTAGCAGCTCGACCTCTTGTCGCAGTCCCATATTCTGAAACGTAAGGGTGATACTTAGTAAAACGAATACACTGACATCTTCATGCTCTATTGGCTACCTTAGCAATCCCGAGCTATTAGTATGAATCGGAATTACTTATTGAGTCCCTTTCCAGTATCGTTACTTTAGCGAATAGCGTACGATTTTTTATTTTTATTTTCCCGTGCAATCTTATATGGTTTTGATAATTAAAATTCCTAATTAACTTCGGCCCATCTTCGGCCGCATCGTCACTTTCTATCAGGAGAGACAGTGGTTAAATGCTTGCTTATCCAACATAATAAAAGATTTCTACCTAAAATAATATATAAAATATAAAAAACAAAAATATTTTTAAAATATAAAAATATATTTGTTTTTTAATAATAATAATAACGGACTCTATATTCAATTAAGTTTCAGCTTTGATATGTGAAGATTCTCCACACGGTTAGGAAAAAAGAAAACATTTTGCTCCCCACTAACGAGTATGCCCTCTCAATATAACATATTTTATAACATTTTCATTGCCGTTTTTTGCCTTAGCAACAGCTTTACATACATATTCTCTGTTATTTTGAAATTATTTGCTTGTATGGTTCAGACGCTAGATGCGTGTGACAAAGAGACGGACGGCCGGACAAATTTCTGAACTTTAGTTGTAGAAATATAGTTTAAAATTAGGAAATAGCAAAAATTATATATATGTATACATTTTCTAGCCAATATTGAATACAATTATCGAAATCGAATGATATGTGAAGGAAAAATATAGACTTTCTTATATTATAGAAGACCATGCATCATATTTTTTTAATTGTGCTATAATTTTGTGCAAGCAATAAGTTTCAAGTGCAAGCAATAAGTTGACAAAGTTTTATCGCAATCGGTGTGGTAGTGCATTAAATACGAATAAACTGACAAACATTGATTTTTTATAGTTGTATTTGGAATATGAAATAGTTTTCTTTATTTTTATTGATATGCATTACATGTGCATCATTGTTCATAAGGTGTGTTACAGAAAACTGGGTGAACAGTAAATAAAATATTCTATGAGAGCTAGTTATTCTAGGCCTGTTTATGAAAATTTTACACTGTTAGTTCACTAAGAAGAAAAAGGTAACTTTTAAAGTTTTTTAATCATTGTAAATAATCATGCTTTGTTTGGAAATATCTATAATTAAACGCAAGCAAAGCTTAAAAAATCAAACCGCTTTATCTTCGGAACTTTGATCAGATTAGATGTACTAAACACGCATTATTGACGATATTTCAAGAACTACTGATCATATCTTGATCAAATTTAAATGGGACCAGTTAAAAGCAACATCTTTCAAAAATTTAAAATAAACAATATTGGTTCACGTGGTCGTTCAAGTTATGAGGTAACAAACTTTAAAAATAAAATTATATGTATGAAGTTTTGAGCTTTCTTGTTTTTAGTTAGATCGCCTTAAGATTGATAAAGTTGTGGATCAAATAACGAAAATTCTGAGAAATAAATCGATTATTTTTACTGGGGATGGTTTTTATGCCATATAGGCAAGCATAGGACCACAATCTCACCTGATGGAAAGTGTAATGTCAACATTATAAATCTTCTCTTCTTCGAGACAGATGACAAATCTTTCTCGAACTGCCTAAATTAACTTCTTCTTCCTTTACTTGTCTATATAATATAATTGCAAGTCAATAAATAAAACTATGATTAATACTTTAATGTTAGATCACTATGGTCAAAGCGGACATGTTTTTATCGGATATTTTATTATAAAAATGTTTAAAAAAGGAATAATAAGTATTCTAAAAATATGTGTCGAAATATTTATGCACAATTAATATTATGCCTAACAAAAATGAGGATAAGCGAAAGTATTTTGATATAAATTATGAATTTTGCAATCCTTAGGCAAATTAATTCAGTCAGTTAATTATCAAACCAGTAAATTTATCTGTCCAATTTAGTACCGACCTTTCAACCGACCGACTACCGACTGTCGTATCGACGATGTCGCGTCGCATCAATTCGAACAATCGTAGTTTGTCGACCAGAATAGACCTACAGATCAGAGAAGTTATCAGGGGGTCTATTTCGGGCATAGATTATCTTTACATCTACGTCGAAAACGAACGATTGTCTTTTCTTATGAACCATCAATTAATTAATCTTACCACACAATTATTTTTACCATAAATAATGTTTGTAAACGATGCGTCCTTCTGTTTATTACCAACCACAAACTAAAATGCAGGAAAACTAAACACCTTTAGTAACCGAGCTTTTATCAGTTAACCCACACCCGAGTCTCAAGATACAGGCCTCGAGCTTAGTTTGAGACTCAATGTTAAAACTGTTCTACACACTTACGGCAAATTTGAACTTTGTCATTTATTTTAAGTTAATTTGTATACCTTTTTAACAATAAATTTATCTTTATCAAATCAACTGAAATGTCAACAAATCGACTGTCGTATCGACGCGTTGCATCAATTCGAACAATCGTATTTTAACGATCGGAATAGACCCCCTGAAGTTTGCCTAAAATGTCGCCTATAAGGCGTGACATATGTCGTCTAAATCTTTTGAATATCTGCGTATCCGTATTTCTTATTCATTTATGAGTTGGCCGGTAAATAAACAGATAAAGTTATTCGTCTGGTCGATTTATTAGTCAAACAGTCTGGCTGGTCAATAAATGGCTTATCTGAGTGAAAAATTAGCCCCAGTAAATGCTCTTTGTCAAATTGTCGGAGGATTGCAATCCCTAAATATTATGTCGTGTCCTAAAATTGGTTTTTTAAAAGGGATATAGTTTTCTACTTAAAAGGCATTTTTCTTCACCAAACAGCAGAAAAAAAAAAGTCCCTACCTGTATGCTTTTTTTTTATGATTATTAGACAAGTATAGTATTTGACCGCAATCTCACCAAATCCTACTAATATTATAAATCCGAAAGTTTGTGTGTAAGTGTTACACACTTATGATTGTTCGCTCTTCACGCTTTATTCCTTACCTGTTCCTATAAGACGATCTCCTACTTTGAACATTTCAAAGATCGGGTCAGAAAATTATACCTCTCCGAAACATAGGTAATGTATTATTATTAATATTATTGTTTTTAATTTCCCTCGTCTTTCGCTCTATAGATTTGCTTTTTTCACTTAAGTGTGTCCAGGAAAACATCTTAAACATGTCATATTTGATGTCTCTTTTTATATACAAGGTTACTTTGAATTAGCGCTCCATAGTCCACAGAGGGGTAGGGTATCGACTAGGCAACAAAAAAAAAACTTTAATTTAAAAATTTTTTTGATAAGTTTGTAAAGTTCCGAGCTACGATTAAAACCAATTATCCAACTCGTAAACTCAAAAATAAAAAAACAATACAACTAAAACAGTTAGCGAGCCCTTCGTTTCTACGCCGCGGGTAGCGAATTCGATTCCCGCCACGAGCACAGTTTTCCTACTCAAAGGAATTTCATATTTCTTGTTCTAAGTGTGGCTCGGCTGTCAATGTGACTCGGCAGTTCGTAGGTTATGAATGACCATGACTCTTCGAACTTAGTGTAGGTAATGCTGTGAGTGTAAAAGTGATTGATTTGTTTTGAGAAAAACTGATTATGTCTTGTTCACTTATTAAAATTGGTCATTGAAAGCGCAATAATACTAGGCTCAACTGCACGCGGACGGGCATTGACCCGACACTCGTCCTGACGCGCACGCATTGATGATAGTGGTTCCGCGCATCGTCACCTGCGTTAACATATTGGTGCATGCGAACAATAACTGCTGTTTTAGTTGTATTGTTTTTTTTTTTTAGTTTACGTGTTGGATAATTGGTTATAATCATAGCTCGGCACTTTACAAACATATCAAAAACAAAAAAAAAAAAAAATATTTTTTTTGTGTTGCATTCTCTATACCCGACCCCCTGTGGAGTATGGAGCGCTAATTCAAAGTAACCTTGTATATATATATATATAAATATAAATAGTACATACGTTATTTATTTATTTTAAATAATTATTTTTGTGTTATATAATAATACTAGCTGACCCAGCAAACGTTGTTTTGCCATATACATTATTTCGTGCTGAATCATAATAAAAATAAAACAAAAAAAAATTGTCCAAAAATAAAAAATATTTTTTTGGTTTGGACCATCCTTATCATATAGGGCTATGAAAAATAGATGTTGACCGATTCTCAGATCTACCCGATATGCACACAAAATTGGTCGAGCCGTTTCGGAGAAGTTTGGTAACAAAGACACGAGAATTTTATATATTAGATATTACTTGTTTATGTATATTCATACTGTATTTATGCCATAGTATAAGTAATGATATTTATTAAGTTAATTAAATTTAGGTATTCCATACACCCATTTATTATACCCCGTCTATTACATTCTATAGTTCTCTCAATCCGAAGGTTGCCTGGTAGAGATCGTTATTAGTGATAAGGCCGCCTGTTGTGATATTTTACGTATAAGCTTGTTTGTTACCTTTGTTTTATCTCATCTTATAAAGTGGATCAATAAAGTATTATCTATCTATCTATCTTTAACGGCTGAACGGATTTGCATGAAATTTTGGAATGTTCATAGATTATACGTAGATTTACACATAGGATACTTTTTAACCTGATAATAGCGGGCGAAGCCGCGGGGCATGAGGTACGTATGATTTTTTTTATATGATTTATCTATGAATCCAAACTAAATTGTAACTGTTTAATATTAATCGAATGAAAATGTTCATTGTTGTTTATAATAT
Organism: Lomographa bimaculata; assembly: GCA_948107665.1. Taxonomy (NCBI): domain Eukaryota; kingdom Metazoa; phylum Arthropoda; class Insecta; order Lepidoptera; family Geometridae; genus Lomographa; species Lomographa bimaculata. The sequence goes on along the minus strand of OX403584.1, from coordinate 27,270,001 downwards.
GCACGGATTAAAATGATTACTTTGACTTTATTATAAGCGATTTTCTTGAGTCTCGGCCGTCTTACTTCTACTATGGTCTTACATTTCTCATTGACCGAGCAAAGCCAAGTCGCTTATATAAGTTATCTTGGGTGGTTCAGCACTTTATCCGTCGGTCCGTGCATCTGTCAGTCAGAGACATATTGCATCTTAACTATACCAGCGAATAACTTTTAATACAGAGAATTTATTGCAAAGGAGAGGCCCAAAGCCAAAAATGGAAATTAAAATATTAATGACACCCTACACGTAGAAGTCAAAATATTTTCCATTCTGCCCATGTTGAAAATTGTTAAATAAAGCTGTATACAGCAAAAGCAACAACCGATTTAAAAAGAATCAATGTTGGAATACAAACATTTGGTAGGACACCAAACTCACTGTTTTAGAGTTAATCTAAAAAACGGCTATACATTAAAAGCTGAAACTTACGTATTAAAGTCGTTAACAACACATACAAAACTCACAAATTTGTTGAAAATGTATAAGCAATTAACCTGAAAATTTGTACAAAAATAGTCTATATAAAGCGCAGGTTTTTATCGTGAATAATGAGAATCTTGGTCTCTCTCTCTCAAAAAATATGATAATGACCAACGTCGGAGTTATCATTTAAGTGTTTCACTATATCTGCAGCTGAAGCAGAATACAGAATACGTTGTGATCAGTGACTGCTATTGATCATGTCATTGAGACGCGATATAGATATCGTGAGGCTGTAAATGTAGTAAGGTATGTACCTCTTTCTCAAGGTATCCAGCCCGCAATGCGATCTGGTTCTCCTTCATGCGGCGTGCATCGCGGGACCTCTTGGCCGCCATGTTGTTCTTCCGCCGGCGCGCCCAGTACTTGTCATCTTTCAGGTCATCGGGCACGAACTGCCGATGGTATCGATAAAGGTTAGTAATCCGCACTATATTCCCACACCACACCCTTCACCCACCACCGCCTTGGAACACAACAGCAACGTAACAGCAATGGAGCACGAACGCGAGAGCAAGCGTCCGCCTGCATTTCTAAGTAGCGTCTCGTACTCCTCCAAGATACGCGTGTACGCATGTCATTGAGCCAGATACATTTCAGTATTGCACTTCTTGACAGATCATCAGTTTAAGCACGTGCTAGGAACTCAACACTCAGTTGACTAAGTGTGCATTTTGCGGTTCCTCGGAACGAAACCTTTGTTCCGTAACCCAGCGAATCGGTAATAAATATTGTTGTTGTGTATTTATAGAAACTTTATATTTTGATACTTGTGTTTGAAATGTTTTATATAATTATTTATAAGCACCCAGTATAGCTTTTAATATTTTTTCATTTGCAGTTCGTTGTCCTTTACTAATATTGTACTAAATCTTATTTTTAAGGGCGCCTAGATACAGTTACATTAATTGACAATCATTATGAAAGAATACACGGAAACAAGTCATCAAAGAGTACAAATAAGTTATTAATTACGACCGAGCACAGGCTGGCTTCTTTGCGTGGAAGCGTTCACTTAAATTTTATTGAAATGTGATCTGATCTGTGATGTGATCCGTCCGCAGACATATGTACACAGTTCCTATAAAGCTTTATGGTTGCCCAACTCCAAGAAATACACTTGCGTCCTATATTACTTTATTGCTTTATTACGTCTAACTTTATATCAAAATTATTTTCAATTTAAATGAAGAGGAAACGATACTGTCGAAGTAGTTGGTACGACTGGTTACTTAATAACTACCTTCGTCTAATTATAAAAACACTAACTTACTGACATAGGTATGCAGTATGCTCGCGTAGTATTAAATCAGAAACATATTGTATATCTATAATTATGTTAAAGTAACTTGATTATTATTATATAGCAACCTTAAACTGACAATAGTTCTCTAATATAAACTGGTTACAGGTATTTTTATATGCTGATTTGAGGACATGATTCTATTAACTTACATGCTTTAAGGTGTTGCTTCGTAAAAAAATATTTGTATACAGGGTTATTCATAAAATACCAGAGAACTCTTTGAACCTCATTATTTAACGCTAAGCTCATTTAGTTTTACGACTTTTTCTGAATGCTTTATTTACCTTTATAATTAAGATGATGTTCTCTACAATCCGTAATCAATAGTAGATTAATCTACACTATCCCACAAAGAACGGCAACGTCGTGCAGCGTCTCGTAATATGCACGCCAAAGTAAGTTGATACTTGACACGTTAGACTTAACAGAGAAGATAAATATGTTATAAAATGTATTTGAAACGATTAACAAACGTTTGGTCGAGGCGACAAGTGACCAGAATGCTTGCTCTTGTTTAGCACAAAAAACGTGTATAGCTACTCAACGTGGAAACGCAGCCAGTATTCTGGCCTTTTTTCCTTCGGCAAGGGGTGTACAAAATTGTTGAATGCTATTTTCCCTCTTTCAGTCTTAATTTTAGGTATATATAATTATTTGAAAAATTATAAGATAGAATTGGCAATAGCCATGAAGACGTTGGTTTCAATGGTTGGAATGATGTCCCAAAAGATTTTTGGTATTTTACAAGAGGTTTGTGGTACCTCGAAAGACGTTGGTCTCAATGGTTGGAATGATGTCTTAAAGAGGTTTCTTCTTAGAGGTCTATTTTACGAATTACCCTATATAATTATATATATTGACTTTAATTTTCCTATTGTAGCATAAACCAGTGTTGTCACAACAAATTTATATTTATATGCCACAAGGATGAAAACTTATAAAATTAGCTGTGTTAAATCCTCTAAATCCTTGGTAGTGATGCTGTTCTACGTGTTGTTGATATTATTCAGCTGGTATTGTCTCTATGCGATATTTGTTATATTGCCAGTCATAACATAGACCTAGAATGTTCTGCACTTTCGAGCCTCTTGACCACTTCATCACGTAACGGTCATAATGTGTAACATGCTAATGTATATGTATATATTTATGTAATTGTTTAAGTAGGTATACAATATAATATAACAATAATATATTATATATGTATTTATTACGTATTTGGAATCCAAAACTTTATTTTTACACATATAATTTGTTTAGAACTGTAGTACGTACACCACAATTCCAACATTATTTTACTATTTTTTATCCATCCGAATGTTGTCTGGAAGAAATCTTACTGTTTGTGAAAATTTGACTGTTTTTTTTTAATTTTTATTCAATAAAAGAGTTTATCTATCTATGGTTATTTAAAAAAACCTGTTCACTTAAGGCATAGATAGGCATTTGCTGATGTTGATAATGGACTATTTATTTGGATCTCAAAAACGCTCCGAATAATTTCTCTTCCGAGAATAGACGGCCTCTAAATTGCAGCTGAGGGAGTTAGATCTGGTTTCAGAGTATGAACAGAATTATAATAATAATAATTTACATTGTGATTTACAGAGATTTCTAAAAGTGGCAGTGACTTTGGCTATAGTTTCAACTGGCAACCCAAGACCACATCTAAAGTTTTTACTTAGAGGCATAGTGAGCAATCACCTGCTTCCTATCCTAGGTGGCAGTTACAGAATCTAGTATTAGATAATTTTACACTAGATATAATTTCTTGAATGTAGTGGATTGGGTCTTTTTCGGTTCGTTTTCAAATGTAAACATGTTGTAATATTAAGTAACTATCGCCTCCTTTAGTCTTAATTTTGTACGTAAAAATTGGTTCTTTTTAGGATAATGTCGTAATTATACTGTTATACCTCGACTCGATTCGTGCTAATTGGATTTTTCATCTTGAAGATATTTCTTTCAAGACAAGTTGCTCACCTATCAGAGAATAGCAGAGCCTGTCAGTCGATTCTGGAAAGTAAGGCAAATACTAATATTCAAACGGACTATTCTGATGTATCTGAAGAGAAGTTTGACTGACTGACAGCCACTGACTATACTATGGCACACACGTAAACCGTTTTCATTTTGCACTTTTAATAATTATTTTGGACTTACACAAGACATTCATTAATAATTAAACGCAAGCAAAGCAAAAAAAAACCGACTTCACTTCTTTATCTTCGAAACCTTGATCAGATTAAATGTATTAAACACGCATTATTGATGATAACTCAAAAACTACTGATTAGATTTAAATGGGACCAATGGGAAAGCACCAGCTTTCAAACAAAAAAAATATCATCAAAATCGGTTCACGTGGAAAGAAGTTATAAGGTAACACTCACATAAAAAAAATACAGTCGAATTGAGTATACTCGTATCTCCTCCTTTTTGTGAAGTCGGTAAAAATGTAGAGAATTGTCAGATAACGGTGACTAAATAGTAAAAATCTTCATAACAATCATAATTTCTGCCAGAAGGAGTGCCACTAGTGATACCAACTACTTTACAATACCTTTCACCAAAATTTTCCAAGAAGCAAAGAAAGCATGCGTCATTAGTACAGGCCAGATTATATTATTATATATAGTAATACTTATACCAGAGTCAATCAAATAATATGGCACTGTAATAATGTGATAGTTTGTGAAATCATAATTTAAGATTGTTAAGGGAGTTAATATAATGTTAGTAGTTTTTGGAAGCGTTATTAAAGCTGTGTTCGTGAGACGGACGGTCGGAGGGTCGGGTGGGTGGTCGACGCGAGTACGGCTCGGGCCGACGCAGCGCGGCCGCTCCGGGCCGGCCCGGTCGGGAGCGCCGGCCGCTCCGAGCCGCAGGAACAATGTTACGGAAAAGGCACGAGTCGTTGCGGAGAGCGGTTTCACGTCGAGATGGACTGGCGGCTCCATCGAGGAAATTTCAAATGTATGTGGGAAATGCGCGGAATATGTGTCACTAAACCACTTCCAATTCTGTCTTCTGTACTCTAATGTTTTTGAAAAACTCAAAATACCAATACTAAGGGTCATATTAAGAAATATTTGCAAATGATATTAGTATATTTATGAGAACAAATATGAATAATAATATACCCAGAAAAAGGTAAGGAAATAACATTCTGTTGAACTGAGAAATCCGAATTAGGTTAAAAATCAGTAAATCATTTGCGTGATTTGTACAAAGGGTCACCGATAACTATTAATTTATGTTATAGATTACGAATTATATTTTACTTGTGTATGTAATCATCAGATTTTGAAATACTCTTTGCATTAAAACAAATGTACTGAACTTATTGCAATAATATTACAAACCGATGACGTGAAGTTTGCGAGAAGTATAAGAAACTAAAAGAATAAGACTGCAGCTTGCAAATATTCTGGTGGTAAAGGACAGATCTCTTCAGCCACAATGAGAGCACTGATCAATCAGTTGTATAACATAACAAGATCAGGACGTGGTAGTAGTCAATCCTGTAGGCGCTGATTACTTTGAAACAAGTAATACAATGATCAAAATGATAAGAGATGTTGAAGATTAAAAGAACAGAAGATGGTCAGCGCAGTAGTTTGTACAAGGTTAGTAAAAGCAGGAGTAGGAGCGAACGGACGTGGATGTAGAGGTGAGGGATAGGTGAGTGTCGCCGCTCCCCGCAGGCCGGCACATGCCGCTAGGAATGATCAGCGCACTAACTTCATTTACCTGTTTCCGGGACTTCTTGATCATGGGCTGCGGCTTCAGTTCTTCGTCAGAGAAAGCGCGCGTTCGTGGGTCAAAATCGCGCCCCGATGACGCCATTGAAAACGCTGCAACGAGACGCATCGCGTTACACACGATACGCAGCGCGTTACTTACGAAACGCAGCGCGTTACACACGATACGCAGCGCGTTACTTACGAAACGCAGCGCGTTACACACGATACGCAGCGCCTTACACACGAGACGCAACGGGTTATATACGAGATGCAGACGCTTTGGTGCAGCAGCTCACTTCTCCTGCGCCGCTTATTTAATGTAACGTAGCTGTGTGGTGATGAATCTATAGACGTTCACTTTTTAAACTGTCTGATCTAAAATTTTGGAACGCGATCATCGTTATACTTGCCGCTAAAAATTGTCAAGCAGGCCGAGAGATAGGTATGTAAGTACTCACTGGAGTCAGCGGGTGACAGCGGCGGGTTGATGGTGTCGGGGCTCATGCAGTCGGAAGGCGACGGCGAGCGCTCGCGCTTGGTGACGGGCGCTTGCAGGCCCAGGGCGGGCCCGAACGCCGAACCACCGAGGTGTGCGCCGCCCAGTCCCTCGCCCGGCATGCCATTCTCCGACAGGAACTCGTCGAGGTCCACATACTGCAACCAGAGACGCTCGTCACGCGCCGCACGAACCGCGCGCGCCCGCGCCACGACCGACGCGTCGCGCGGATTCGCGTGCCATCGCCGGGACGTCGTAACATTACTCGTACGTTCACTCTCGCAAAGGGCTCATTTCGCTCGGCAATGCACGATTTGATAACAATTATAATACGTCTGCCGCGTAGGGACGGACACAGCGTAGCGCAGGGCGAGACGAAAAGAGGTAAAGAGAAGCGGGTGCGACGGCTTGGGCCGGAGCGGTATCAAGGGCTGAAGCGCAGCCGTAAGTAGAAGAAGGGGCGGACTAGCAAGCAAGGAGGCGCTCGCGCACGTATTACCTAGTGCGACGGCGCGGCGGCGGGGGGACGCATACGACACGCAATAGGTAATAAGTTGCGATTACTGACTTCTTGTACCTTGAGATCGGGGTCATAGGGCAGAGTCTTGTCCCAGAGGTTGGGACCCAGGAAGGCGGCCTGCGTCTCCCATAGGTCGTTGTCGTCCTTCTTGTCCTCGAGCGCATCCTTATTGTTCACCGACTTGCCTGTAACAAGCAGACAGGCGTCAGCCGCGCCGAGCCACAGAGGCGTGCGCGCTCGCCTCGCGGCCGCGGCTCACTCACACTACTCGGGTCATTGCAATCTATCAGATGGCTAGTGAGTCCAGCGGTGGATGCAGTGACTATATACCTACCACTATGTACAGTAAACACATTGGATCTTTGAAACGGAGCAAAGCGAATGGATACACGGTTGCAAATTTCGTGTCCCTGAGGTCGTAACGGAAGCGACACAGTAGGGGTGCAAAATGGGGTAAAGCAATTCGGTAGTTATTCCGTTGCAATAACAGATCAGAAAAGCAAACTTCCGTTGTGCCCACTGTACTATGTAGGTATAATATGCACTGTCGAGTTCAGGAAATTATGTTTATATCACATCATTCGCAATGTGTTCGCTCGTGAATAAATAATAACATTATAAGTAATCGCAATAGCAGATATATATGTACAAACTTATTGCTAACAACGACACGATACGTCGCGTCGTCTCAAAGCAAATTAAACTAGTCGTCACCAACGCACGTCGTTCTAAACAAAGCAAAAACCGATGTTTTAAAAATAATATAGGCATTCAATATTTTCAACATTACTTATTAATGAAGTATTTGTATAAGTACTTATTGACATACATTTTGATTAATCGATCGAAACTAAACGATTGGTCGTCGAGTCGAGACCGAAACTGGGAGAATCCCTTTTTCCGAAGACGAGAAGATCAACGGAGACCGACGATGTAAAATCCAAACAGGAATATTGTTGTGATAGAGGAACTAATTAACCAAACCCCTTTTTTGCAGCAAATCAATAGAACAATTTAATTGTAGGTTGTAGTAAGATGGGATTGTAGTGTAAAAAATATATAGCAGCTTTAAGGGATCCTTCCCGTGATAAGATAAATATAGGACCGTGGACGCTAAATAGAAATATGGATGTAGGCGGACGGGTCACGCGGCGCGACAGCAGCGCACGTGTCGCCGCACGAGGCCGCCGCGAAGCCCGAGGAAATCTTGCGATACCTCCGAATGCTACGTCCTGACTATCAACTACATTAATACGACGCGACGCGTCCGACAATATAACTACAAGATCAAATAACGCAGTGTTTCAGGCATTTCTCAACAATTATAACTACTATTTGGTTTTGGTTGATACTTAACGACTAAATTAATCATTATCATACATTCTTTACTCTATTAGCAGCTATACATTTTCATGGTTATTTATTAGCACTATGAGTTACTGAATATTCACTTGATTAGGCGTACAGTAAGGTAGGTGTTGATATGGTCCTAAACATGCTTTGCTAAGAGGCTCTCAAATGAGATCAAATCAAAATCGTTTATTCACATGGGCTCCAAAGAGGCATTCATGAAAGTTAATGATTCTACTGCCAGATTCGCAAAATTACAGCCATTTCGAGAAGAACCTGGCGAGATACTATATTATGTAGTCGCTATAAAGCGCTTGTGCAGTTTGCCTCCATGCATCCTTGTCATTAATATAGTCGATCGTTTTTTAGTAGGCTTTCTTAATTACTGCCCGTTTTATTACAGATTTGAACTTTCCCAGTGGTAATTCAATTACAATTTTAGGAATTCTTTTATAAAATCTAACCCCATTTTCCATAAAAGATTTATTCGTTTTGCTTAATCTAAATGCGCGCTCTGTAATGTTATGCTTATATTAAGATTGTGTGCGTCGCTCCTTAATTTATATTTACCAATATTTTAGCGAACATGCATAATATTTTCAAAGATGTTAAGCGAAGGCATGGTAAGTATGCCTGTTTCTTTAAAGAATTCCCTGAAAGATTCACGCTGACCCATATCATATATTGCTGAAACCGCTCTTTTTTGTAAAATAAAGAAATCATCTCTAAGAATGATACATACAATTTATTTATTTATTTAATAACTTCATGCACAAATACTATGTACATAGATGGACTTATGCTACAGCATTTTCTGCCAAAATAATATCTTTGAACGAGCAATTCCTAAGTACATATGTATATAATCTGAATCTCGGAAACGGCTTTAACGATTTTCATTAAATTTAGTATGCAGGGGGTTTTGGGGGCGATAAATCAATCTAGCTAGGTTTTATGTCTAGAAACCGTTGTTTAAAATTAAAAAAAACCGAGTAAAGCTCGGTGTTCCAGGTACTAAATAATATAAAGGCGCAGGGGCGGTTGTGTGGCCACACCGCGTACCCCAAAACACTCCCTGGGGCTAAGTGAGATCCCGGATCCTCGGCATGCTTTAATTGACCGTCTGAGGGTGGAGGTGCAAGAGATAAGTTTCTAACCTCCAAGGGTGGAAGAGATAAAGGGCATAACGTCGGGAGTAGCGTTTAGTGAAACTGCAGCAACACCTCTCAACACCCTTTAGCCATCGACGCCAACGTTATTCCTTTTGTCGCCAATGCAGGCGATCTTTATGGGGAGCCCGTTCATTGGGTGGCAAGTTATCACCTGCCTACATATTTTTAAATGGAGCGTGATTGGCAGGTGCCGTATTCTCATGCCATAATCCAGAACTTTTATAAACTATCAAATATACAATGCAAAACTCTAAGTTTTTACTCGATAAGTCACAGTTATTGTCAACCCAATGTCATCCATCCCCTAGTCCATAGTTAATAATATATAACTATTGTAAAGGCGTGTGCAACCATAAAACGGCGCGGACACGCCTGTTATGTTATTATTAAAATGTAATTATACCAAAGGGCCTCTTAGCGTTGGCTACTGCTCCGTTAATGCCTTACAAATACAAATACTTAAAATATTTTATTTCAGTAACAAATTGTACAAAGACAATTTCAAGCGACCAGGGATTCCTTTAAAGCTATGCTGTTTCTTGCTGAAAATGCCTGTATTCGGAGTCCCTGCTCGTCTTTAACAAAGAACAACGAAGAAAAAAATTTGTAATTTTGTAGAGAAAAATACATAAACATTTTGGTATTGGTATATAACTTGACTTTTAAAGTACTCAAAACATATTTTCTAGTCAAAATTACAGTTACTTTGTTCTTTTTACAAAAAATAAGATCGTTATTACCAAATAATTTTGTGTCTGTTACTACATTAAGTTAAAAGGTACTAATTAGTTAAAAGGTAGTCTATGTGTTAATGCTATGTATAAGCTATGTACATTACAAATTTCATCCAAATCCGTTCAACCGTTAAAGCGTGAAGAGGGAACAAACATACTTACACACAAACTTTCGGATTTATAATATTAGTAGGATCAATTATCCTGTTGAGAAAAAGTACGACGGAAACGAGTTTCAAGCGTCACCAGTATTAGCTATGATATTATATTTCATGTGATTTGGCATGCGCTTTGGATTTTGAACGTATTTTTATGTACGACCAAAAATACTTGGGGTCATTTTTACAGAATACTCAACAGAAGACAAATAATGTTGATAGCACACCTGCTCTAATCGGTTAGCTCTTTCTCGTAGACATTTAAAAGTGAGAAGTCAGCGATATTACCATATATTTTAAGTTTTCTTAAGTACATATGTTTTTCCTTAAGTACCTTCTTCAGCGCCGGGAAATACCATTTTAGGAAAGTTATACTTTTTACATTACTGTTTGGGATAAGTTAGCTTTGAAGTGACTGGAATATATTATAAAAATAAATAACTGCATCATCCATCGCTGATGTAGATAGTTAAGTCACCCAGTCTACTTCCGAAAATTATTTATTTAGAGAAATATAATCACCTCTATTTTAGGCAATTTTTTATAAGAATATTTTTTTATAACGGGTACTTCTATAAACTTAACGTTAATAAGAAAAGAGCTATGATAAGGATCAATAGGCACAATTATGTCGTTGCACTCAGATACAATGACAGATTAATTAGATAAAACTAGGTCAAGGATTTTACCATATTTATCAAACAACCGTTATACCCATTCCGGTTAAGAGTGTTTAAATCATCAATAAGAGTAATTTCATCCGAGGTAGTAAAATTTGACGGACACATCCAATCATCAATGGAATCCTGAGACCACATTACGCTAATCTTATTATAATCCCCTACACTACACTATAATACCCTACACCCTAATATAAACTGATCATTCGGATTATTTATTACGACTTCACTTAATTTAGATAATATAAGATTTAGATTTAATTGATCAGAAAAAGCCTTGACTTTGCTTCATCTATTATAACCCCCAGATACTTTGTATTTGATTACTTATTACTGGGACATCTACAGTTTGTATTATTGATAACGTCGCATTCGTGAACTCTTAGGTCAAATTCTGTTGGTAGCTGAGTACGGTAACTGATACTAAAACATATGTAGTTGATCTTAGAAGTGCTTAGTGTCAAGGCTGACATAAATCCGTTTGCAATTCAACTGATTACGTCAGTCAGTCAGGATTTTCTATCGTTCAGAATCGGCAATATCATTGTTACTTTTGTGCGTGCAACGAGAGTGAGAAATACAAGAATAATTTAACGCTTTACTAAAAAATGTGTATAAACACACGGAGGCACGCGGCGAGCATACGTCGGCACCAGGAAGAGGGAAGTAACCTAGTTGCCGGCGTTATGTGCACCGCTACGCTTTCCCGGCGCAGTTCCGCGCGGCCCCGCGCCCCTGCGGCGCAGTGCAGTGACGTCACCGTGCGTCGCGTATGTGGGCCAGGTGGCGACGATGACGTGACGTCACAGCGCAGGAGGCGCGGGCGCGGGCGGCGACCACTCTCACTTTCCTCAGGCTGCCCGGCCTCTGGAGAAAGCGACTCCATCTACCGCTGACCGTTTTAGATGACGACATCGTATTACACCATTCCAGGCGGCGCGGCGGCGGAGGCGAGCGAATACAAATTACCATGAATATACATTTCTATAAAGTTATCGCGGCGCGGAATCGCTTTGCGTCGTCATATTATTTGGAGATTTGGTACCTCGTGAAAGTGCAAGTCGCCGCGAGCAGTCGCCCGCGCCGGTAGCGGACTGCTCTCACTTTCTGGGGCTGGTGAGAGGCGATACGACTCAACCATTAATAATAAATATGAAAAAGTCATTTAGATAATTGTGTTTATTGATCATGAAAAAAGTGGCAACGTTTTATTGCTTAAATTAACAACGAATGTATTGTAAGATAATAAATGCGTTAAATTAAGTAATTATTTAAATTTAAACTCTAGTTATTGGACAGTATTTACCTATATGTACTCCACTTGCGTTAACAATAATAGGTTTACAATCCGTATTATTTACGCTAACTATACGCTACAAGGGACTCGCCGACGAAGGACGTTTCGGCGTTGTAATAACGAATTACAATTTAAATTTTTTGGAATCCTTAAAAACATCTTCTATTCTGTTACCTGGATACAATAAAAGCGCAAAAAATAAGCTCTACAACTTAAAAAAATCATTCTGATCTACGCCGTCATGAATTAATGATTGAAAATTTTTATATGTAATAGAATATACTAAGTTTTGCCTTACACAAGAGACTGAGTTGCTTGCCTGAATTTACCTTAACTTTTTAGGCTCATGCCAATGAGTGTGTACACTGTACTACATAGGTACAATCAATGCACATAAGATAGAGCATTTGATTGGTATCTTAATAAAGAACTCACGTTGATAGATTGACCCTATCAAACGTGATGGAAGGTGACGATACGTCCGAAGATGTATTGGCATCCACGTCGACAAGGTAACAAATGTTGGATACCGACAACGGAGCGAGAGTACCCCAAACAAAATCCCTAGTAGGAATGATTAATAGAAGCCGATCGGAATGCTACCGTGCGCACTGGAAAGCTAGCGTTGCGTAACGTATTTACTTCCTCTTAGCAAAATATAGGTGAGGAGTGCCGAGCGAGCCGCGGGCGGGGCGAGGTGGGGCGGAGCGACGGGGGAGGGGGTGGCTGAGCGGGAAGTTGCTGAGGCTCTTGCGCAATGGAGAAAGCAGTCGTTTTCCGGCGACGCGCGATCATTTTCGTAAACGTGTGAATTGAGCGAAAGTGAACGAGAAAGTATCAACTTGCCGAAGTCCAAAGTCGCTCTATCAGTAGAGCACCTAAAAACACCTAACACCTTGCTAGCGCGTTTTGCTGTTAATGGGCTTTTACTTTTTTTTGCCCGATAGACAAACGTTTGACCACAATCTCACCTGATGGAAAGCGAAGATGCGGCCGAGGATGTAGCATGCTTAAACATATTATGTTTACCAGACCTGCTAAAGAGTATTTTTTTAAATAAACTTATACTCTTCTGACACCAAACTGTTTAGAGGTTCAGATCAATTCGTTGATGGTACAAAGGCACATGCAGCTCTTAGTTGAATTTAAAAAAAAGCAATCAACCTAATTATGAGTAAGCTCCTGCCCGGTTTACTCTAAATTTTCCAAATTATCTATGTTTTACTAAGAATATACCTATTATTATTTCATTTCAAATCACCTACGCCACGTAATATCAACTGAGTATTGAACTTTGAACTGATAACACGCTGACCTACCCCAAAAGAGTGCCCAGTACTCCAAGCACGAACGCACTAGGTAACACCTGTCCCGCGGTAAGATTAAATGTCAATATTTACATACACGTTAAATTTTCACGGTTTGATTCACGGCCCCGATCCAAAAAGAGATAACACAGTCGTTTGTTTGTTGGATGTCTATTTTTAGTTCACAGATTAAATTATTTAATGACTAATATAATCCGGATGGTCCTCAGGTATGTTTTTATCATACGTACGAATTTTTCAGCTAGGATGTTCATTAACTGTCGGCATTCAATCGATTAATGTTACTATAAGCAAATATTATTTAAGGCTGAACATATTAGCGAAACGTAGATAGTAACTTTGAAAAACTCGTACTTTAATTAAGAAAGAGATAAAGTTAAAAATGAATGAATTTGTACGTTTTTAGTAAAACAAAAAATCTACCACCCATATCTCCAAATGTCTTTATTGGATTTTGTTAGTATTTTTTGCGACCAACTATAACCAAATTAACTTAATAATTGGAAAACTACGAGTAGTACCATTGAATTTGATTGAACATTGCTATATCGTGCTTTATAGAGAGTCAAAAACGTATCTCAAGTACAACAAAATAGTTTCCTTACGGATATCGTATTAGATCATGCAACAACAACATTCAGTTTTTATCAGACGTTGTAACTATAATTCATTTCATAGACTCGCAGTTATCACATGGCAACACAGCGTGCAGCGGTGGAAATATGCGCTGCGCGTAGCGCAGGCGCAGCTTGCGTCACGAAAGTAAAAGTCGGAAGGGCGCGTGGCGCGGGCGCGGGGCGGAGGGTCGCGGTCGGGGGCGGCGCGGAGGGGGTCGACGCGGAAACTCCGCCGGAAGAGTACTTTTACTCTCGCTGCGGCTTCGCGTGCGCGGAACTTGCCGCGCTCCCCTGCACGCCCCACTGCACCACTGCTCGTTGTGCAAGTGTGCGCACGCTGCACATCGCCGGTGCGTCTAGCTTAATCACTGCACACACGTGCGAGTGTCGACTTGTTTACGTGACTACCTACAACATTTCGCTATTCTAAGGATATATAAGTATAACACTATTTTAAATTGATTTTAAGTGTTAACCAAATCCAATTCGTTCGCGATTTTAAAAATAAACTAGTGGCTCTGTGAGCTGAAGACCTCGCGTTTTTTTAGAAATGGATACAATAATATAATAATATGTATTTTGTACGTTATTAACCCTTATATCTCCGTTATTTTGAAATAATTACAAATAATATTGACAAGAATATAGTTATCGAACTTGCTTACAAAATTACACGAATTGATTTAGAAATGCGACCTAAAAACCGGAAATCCGCCGGACATACGAAAGCAATTTTGTCCGAGCTAAAACGGAGACGCTTCGTTTGCGCCTACCTGCTCGCTTGATCAATAAGTTAACGTTTGATTCACGTCCCATCTTATTTTAACAATGCGGTAGTAGAATATCTTAGGCGCAGAATTGGGCAATAACTTCTACTTCACACAAAACGTGGAGGAATGTGCACGCTTAATACTGACCAGAACGGCTGTGTCGTTGTCTGGTGATTACACGGAGTTGGGAAGATTATACTGTGATGTTCCGCAGTAAACTCTGAAGTGGCTCAGGTAAAACACTATCTATGCTAAGATTCCAAGGCCTTGCTTCAACCATAGTTCCCGATGAGATCTTAGGTGTCAATCCCTACGATGAGAACAATTCGTCACACTAATGGACCTGACACAATATAAGTAGCTGTCGTGATATGCAGTCAATCTCAACTAATCTTTTTGGCAGTTATACTTTCGTCTTTAGTCTTATTTAGATTTGATGTCTTTCTTTTACTTAAAACAACCAAGATACAAAGTTTTATTCTAATGTAAGTGCTACATCTAAACTGACCGTTAGCGAAGTTGGTTGTGCGTCTGCCTACTACGCAACGGGCATCGGGTTCCATTAACGATGGGAACATAAGTTAATTCTGGTTGGTGGTGTGATTGTTTGCTTGATGGAAATGTTTCCGATATCTACGATACGAGTCTTCAAACTTTGATTAGGGTTATGACTGCTGTGAGTGTGATGGTATTTATGTTATGCAGATGGACACACAGATGACCATGGTTACAGATATAAACAATATTTTTTTTATATTATGGTCAAAAACTAAAAGCGAGACTACATAATTTTCAGTAGAATTTATGATGAATGTAATATCTTTCAAAACCTTATCTATATTTTGTAGACTTAAGACAAGATTAGAAGATTGCAAACATTCGCGCTGCACGCTGGCAGGAGTAATTTGTCCCACTTTAAGACTTCGAAACAAATCTTTTTATGACTTGCAGTAGGTATCATTTTAGTACATTGTAAGTTCGGCGATTTTGTTATACGAGAAGCAAACACGATAGCGGTTTATTGGAACTATAAGGCAATCTGTGGATTTACTGAACAATTGGCAATTAACGTAGGTATTGTTGAGACTGGGTAAAACAATTTTTGGTATAACTATTTAACCGTGGTACATGACAATCACAAAAGTAATGTTAAATTCATGGGACACAAATTTTACACATTATAGGTGCAGAGTGTTTACTTATACACATACACAAGCGCTCTTCACATGCAAAGAATTGTCCGATCCCTATGAATGTCTGCGCAATCTCAAAGCTGAAGAACAAAATTATTCTTTATTTTGTGTTCTTCAAATTATAAGGAGACTACTCAGACAAAAATGAAGAAATAATATTAGTTATAGAAACATTAAGAAACAATAATAGACATAATACTTATATATAAGCCTGGTGCTCAGTTACTAATTGGCCAAGCTATACTATGTCATAACAATTCGTTTCTTGAATTGAACGAGATGTAACTACCTAGTTTATTCAATCACTTGGACTGAATGAAGCAAGTGTGTGAGTGAATAAAGTAAATAACCGATATTATTCACTAATTGCCTGACTATATTTTAGGGGCAATTTTTATTATACCTAATAGTATCAACGCTATGATGATCAATTGTAGCTAGACTTGGATCACTATCGCATAAATATGCGTTGTGTAAAACTTTTAAAGTGATTATGTAGTCGTAGGTGGTAAACATACTAAGCTCCCAATTAAAAAACCCCTAAAGGTGGGCGCTAGGGCTCCATTGGGTGTAGACCGGCACATTATTATTTGAAAGTTTTTTAGATAACCCCGCTTTTACTTGTCTAATGAATGGAAATTTTGTTCAAATGCGAACTGTTGTTTCCCTGATTCCCTTTTATTCTGTTCCCCATTGTATCCTGTTTATATAGCATTAGCAGTGCTAGGCAGAGCTTTAGTGATTAATTTAGAAAGGAAAAAATATCGCTTGAGGCGGGGATTGAATCTTGAATGGCAGGGCTCTTGAGTAGCACAGCCTTGCCCGGTTCAATCCGCGCATCAAGCGAAAATTTTTCCTTTCTAAATTAATCACTATAGTTACCTTATTCTATTGAGTTTGTGTTCCCATATTTAAATAATTATCTCAGTTTAAAAAATATTTTTGACTGTAATCTGATCCCGGATTTCGCTCAAAGATCAAGAGAGTCAGGAATCGTTATCTCATTCTCGTTTCTCTTTGGCAATATTTATTATTAAAAAATCTTTTTTAAGTACATGGTTCTACTTCAGGCATATCAAACCAAATCCAATCCATCCAGCTACAAAGAGATACTTAGTTTCAAATATACTCACGTACACTCACACACAAACATTCTAATTTATAATATTAATAGGAAGTATCAGCGTGGCGGCGACGGCGTATGCGGTGCGCGATCGATCTCCGGCGGAGGCTGTGCATTGTTAACATAGAATAGAAAGTAAAAGTGGTCGCGCGAGCACGCGGAAGCGGGCACGTGGCGGGGCGAGGGGAGGGGGCGATTGCCGGGGGCCTACGCGGGCGGAGGAGAAAGTCGCCAAAAGGTCGCCACTTTTTCCCAAATATTCGGAGTGAAAGTCTATGCGACCATGCTCAAACTGATCAAAATTGCAAGTGGACGTGTTACGTCATTGCAAATTCATAGCATTTTCTTAATTGTGCCGTAGTAGGCATGGCGTTAGCATTAGCGCTATGTAGGTCAAATCTTAAATTGGCACTGCGTTTGGAAAGAGCAATGCGTGTTTGAAGATATCCCTTCCGGAGATGATCAACGAATCGCGGAAAGCGGTGTAATCAAAAAGTTTGCTAGTTTTTTTTTGCCTTTGGTTTTAATTGTTTATGTGCATAATGATGTATGATTTCAATTACTAACTGATACAACCTATACTAACATTTATCAAGAGATACATTTTGTTGGTAGGTTTGGATGAACATTATAATATAAATTTTGTATTCAGTACTTCTACGAAAAAACTAAAAGATGTTGTATAAAACTTTTTTTAGTTTTCAGAAATTTCTTCTCTTCATGCAGAAGCTCACCAACATCTATATTCTTGTACTTCAGCATCATGTGAATTTCGAGGGTACCCAGCTCCTTAACGTAACTAATATAGTGGGTAGACTCAAAAGAACTAAGCCGTATGTACTTAAGTGTAGAATGGTTATTTTATATCTGTGTAACACAATAGTGAAAGGCTGCCAAAGAACTGCAGTGTCTAAATAGAGATCAACCTCCTAAATGGAGACATTGAGAAAACTGTTACAAGTCACAAACATAATAGTATCCATGTAACAGATGAATCGTGAAAGAATGAGTCGTTCGCTGCCCATAGAGAAAAACTTCATTGAGAATGATAATTGTTTGATTGTTGTTTTTTTTTTAATTAGGACATAATAGATGTTGCATGCAAGTTGCAGCTTTAAATATGAAGCCGTTTTTAAGATAAACTCTGGAACAAAATAGGTACAGAATCAATTCGATGTTGTAAATGACGAAATTGTTATTTTCCAATAAAGATATTAGTGAGGAACGGTTGCTTACTCTAATTACAGAGATCTTTCCAACGATATCACACATGGGCAGAAAATAATAATTTGACCTCTACTAACGTGTATTGATATTTTTATATATCATTTTCATTGACATTTATTTCTGTTTTAGACCCAAAATGTCTCTGACTGACGGATGTACAAGTCGCTGAACCACCCAACTCTTCTTAGAGATCTCGCTTTGCTCGATTTATTACTTATTTGCCTTATTTTGACTACGGACTTTGTAAACGACTTTAGAAGTAAAACATCTCACCTGCCAGCTATAATACTAAATGAATACCAAAAATTTGAGAGTTTAATAAAAGTGATTATTGCAGGTGCCTGGCTTTTTCACTGCTGGAGAAGAAGCCATAGTGTACGTATTTACTTCCTGATTGCGACTGAACTGATAACTCTGAATTCAATCAATCGCTAGCAGTACTGGCATTTAAAGACTGATAATAACATTTGCATTATATTGATATTATTTTCTTTAATCGGAGAAGCCTTAAATATTTGCTGGTATTTTTATTATTATGTGGGAGTGCACACGGGCTTTAGATATTGATCTAGAACCTCTACCGATCGTGTAAACTTGAAAAGAATGATGTTTGACATTATAAGTACTACGTAATATACCCTATACTTCAGTGATGTGTTAATATGACATCATTATGCATTCCAGTAAAACAAAACATGGAAACGCGCTACCTTTAGGACGAGATGCAGCAGAACAATCATGTTATACTTTTAATTCCGTTCATCAAATGCTCAAAACAAAGAATAAAATCCATTTGAACAATCTCCTTAAGTCACATAATACTTTTATTTTCGATTCTCTAAGCATTATTAGAATATAGGTATGTATAGAAAAAAAAATTGCAGTAAACTGGCTTTCTATCAATCCACGATAATATCCGATGACGAAGGTATTACGTATTGTAATGATAAACAATAGTTTATAATAAATTACTTACCTGTGTAATGTTTATCCTTGCGCATTGTAACTAATTACAACTTCACAACAACTCTTCTTTTTAAATCAACTATTGTTATAATTGTCTATCCTAAAAGTGAGAAAAATTTCGCAACGACAGTTCTAGTTTTAATTATTTTTTTTGACGGAACTTTAGTCGACACACGTCCATGCAGACATTCATCCGCTATTTTCCTCTTATTAGACATATTTGCAAATACCATTATTGCTCACCTATGTTTAATCCTGTCTAACATTTTATTATTGTCTGTCAGTCAGCCACAGTTAAACTTCTTGGACATAGCTACTTTTAGAACGCGAAGTGAAACGGTTTTTTTTTTATATAATCGCTTTCACCCTCACAGCCCCACACTAAGTTCAAAGACTTGTATCGTAGGTGCCAGAAACATTCACATCACACACACATTACACCCAGAACCAGAAGCACAAATATCCCTTGGGAAGGAATTTGTGCTCCTGCCGGGAATCGAACCCAGGACACACGGCGCAGAGGGCGGACACCTGTCTACTGCGCCAACTGGGTCGTTAAATTTCGTTGAATTATTACATGTGTCCTACGATACATTTTGGATACTACAATTACATAATATCATCGTAATTGTTCGAGCTATGGCGTCCGACAGCATCCTAGCCCAGTTAATAGGGAAGGATGTATCCTTCATACGGGGCTGGTGTGACACGGCTATGAATAGCTCCGATAGTTAAACCAAGAACGGTTTTCCGAGGTCACCGAGATTCTTTTTTCCCGACCACCAAAGACGGGTTATGTTTTTCACGCGTATCCTGTATGTATGTTTATTTGTAAATTTCTATATTCATATCTTTCAAACGGCTTGGATGGATATCGACAGTTTAGATATCGTTATATACGTCTTAAAAAGCCAAGTATCCTAATAGGTGTTTTGAAAAAAACTAAATGGATGATTTTGGTGCGAAATTGTGGTACGTTAGTTTAAAAAAACAAACCTAACGAGTAGAGTATCAAAATGAATGAAAGTAAAAGGGGATAACACAAAATTACATAAAAAGTATCTTCACATTTTTTGCAGTCATGTTTTTTGAATTATTAGTACCTATATTGACTTGTTTACTAAACAGCTTTACTAGAGAGCTTATGTTTGCAATTTGTGAGTATCTGAATACTATGAAGGCTAGATGAAGGCATTCATTTATTTATTTTTACAGTCGCAGTTTAATTTCATTTAAAACTGCGATGACAATAATGCAATAGATTATATTTTATATTGTATCTTGCTGTGGTCAATTCAATTGACACTAGCATCTAGGCCGTTTATCTTATACCGACGTAAATGTTGAAGAAATACACCAGCATTGTATTCGGCTCATATGAGGACTTCACAACAGGTTTTTAAATAATTATGTCAAGACTCTCAATTTTGGAATATTTATCCAATGTCAACGAGGTAGTAGAATTAACTGCTTGTAAACGCTGTTTGATCGAAATTAATTCTTTTGATCGAGTTTCAAATGTACCAAAATGTATGAAAGAGGCCGGAAGTGTATTTACGGGATAGCAAAGTCAAATTTTTGATTATTTATCTTTTTGCTATGTTGTGTGGGCCTAATATTGAAAAGAAGTTTGTAAGTTGAGTTCGAAACCGTTTGGAAAAAAGTTTATGTTAGAAAATAACAAAAATGATAAATAACAAGATTTAAGGTGTTTTTTGTCCCGGGGACTTATTAAAAACGGCTACGTATCTTGAGCTGTAACTGACGTATAACATTTGTTACATCCTGTATTTGAACAACAAATACAAAAATCAATCTATCATCATGAAGAAAAAAGTTATTAGCAATAGGTTACTTAGCTCTTTAATGTATAGCTGCATATAGATTTAAGAAATATAGGCAGCTGGCCGCTAGATAGCGGATACTAATATGAAATTTAATATAAAAAGTCAGTACTTACAGAGCGTTCCTGGGATGCAACATTATTTTCATGTTTATATATTATTTCAGACAGGCTTTAACGATTAACTATTTTAAAGAATTACATTGGAACAAAACATTTAACTGAATGCGGAAGATGTAAAGTCAGTCCCGTTGTATTTATGTTAAATGTAGTTAATAGTATAAACATCATTTACACGAGTTTCTACAAACCCTTCCTAAGTCTGTTTATAGTTCAAGATAATGTAAAACAAGCACCTTCCTAGTCGAGTGAATCATGCGATTCTCACTGGTGGGAAACCGGTTGTACCCTGGACTTTTAGATTATTTTTTGTAAGTTTACATTAGAGTTATAAGGTTCTGATGTCTATTATGTGGCGCAAGGTTATATAAACTAACAACATTTTTTGATTTCGTTGTCTCGGACACTGTGTAATTTATTGGTGTCATTACCTATGTGAGAAATTTGCTGCGTGAGTAAATGTAATATGTAATAGTTATTAGAAAAAAATTAACTACTACTTCTAACTTTATTTAGTACCTGTTTGGAGCCCAATGCAACATTTTGTTTTTTATTTTATTCAAGTGTACGACCATTCGAGATGACAAACAGACCATATTGTCTTAATAAGCTTTAAAACTTTCAAAGTGTGATACTTTCCGAGCAAGTGTAGCGAACATTAAACAAGGATAATGTGAGGCTTTTATGGCTTGTGTATTCTAGATAGGATAGATACAACGCAGTTATCTCAAGTATTTGCCCGCATATAGATGTAGGTACTGTGACTTAATAAGAAAAACGAACTTAAACAAATGCGTGAAAAATATCGATCAACAAAAATATATGGCTTTTGGGTTCGCCATTACAAGGTTCCACGAACATAGGCGACATATATGAAATATAAGCGACAATTCCACCGCGACAAAACTACGTAAGGAAAAGTGCCACCGTCGCGTCTTCTTTAACCAAAGCTGCGTACGCTGATAAAGTGTTGCAAACAAAAGTAAGCAATGTATGTACCAATAAACTTAAGACATTAATAAAATTGTTTTAGTTTGTTTATAATCATAAACATGAAGCCTCGTTTGTATATGTTGATCGATACACTTACTCGTATTTGATGAAGTTTGTTTTAGACACCAACTAGGTCCATTGGTTATTTGGTCGATGATGAAGAACTACTGTCACTATTTATAACAGCTTTATAAATATCTACTATATTATGTAAAACTGCTGTTAAAAGACGAGTTTAGAGAGGCATAAATGTAACAATAATTTAAACATATTTTTTGTTAATTAATGTTACAAGATAATATTAGAAAAGGGGATTAAAACAAATAGTACTCAAAAATTTTGTAAACCGCTTGCCAAAGGAAAAGTTCCCAGAATACTGGCTACGTTTCCACGTTGAATAGCGATGCTAATTTTTTGTACTAAATAAGAGCCAGCGTTCTGGTCACTTGTTTGACTTATAAATTTAACTTATCTTAAATTTTATCAATTTTAATTTATTAATTATAATTGATAAAATTGTTCCATTTATTGCTTTTATCGTTGCACTCCTCTAAAGGAGGTAAATTGTATGAGGATATTCATAATGTTATGTTTAAAAACACTGGAATTACCTACATTTTAATAAATATTAAGAATTCACTTAAAATATTAGGACATGTGTATTTATCCGCATAATTTTATTACATAAAATTTTAATTTACAATGTATAGTAGTAATTAATAGTTTGAGGTATTAATAAAAGATCAACCACACCTGAAGTAGGCGACAATATAGATGTTGTTAAAATGTATGTGCTTAAGAACGGTGGCAAAGCGTTGCATGAAATGCAGGGGTAACCCAGACCAACACATTTAATTGGTAAGGCGAACTGACGTCAAGCAAGATCTTCCAAAGAATATCTGGTGTTGGTGAACGAGGCGGCGAAGTGAACTATAGTCAATAATTATTGTTATAAATAAATTAATAATATCGTTTGATGATGACATGAATCAAATATGTACAATTCTGATTTCGAAAAGTTTAATAATATTTTTGAATTTAGATATTATCGTTGCCATATGCCCGAATTGAGAAGGTCATATACTTGCTTGAAAGTGTTCAAAGAAAGCCTACTATGATCACAGGCTCTACACGAGGGTAGGTTACACAAGGACATTAGGCATTACGCGCTAACCTTGAAGAAAGACGACCTCGTGGCAGCCTCATAGAAACTTTAAAAATAATATAATTACTTAATAATAATATCTTATTGGAATAAATTGTCAAATCGGATTTTATATTAAGGATGTTGTCTGTATGTTTCAGTAAAAATACTCCCATTCTGCTTAGACAACCGGTTACCACACAGATTATGGTAATGAACGTAAAATCTCATATACACAATACTTAAACGTTTTTATAACGGCAGAAAACATATTACTTATATTGTTACTTATATTATGATTCTATTATACTGACGACATATGTAAACATGCCTGACGGCTCAGGCTTAAATTTTTTTTGGTAACAAGTAACCTACATAATATTGTCGTAAACACTATCCGCAAATAAAATAGATAGTTTTAATTGATAGTTTTTAGATCACCTCGTTTAGTGTTGGTATTAACATAACCTTGTGTATTTGATTATATCAGGAGGGATCATATTTCAGGACATAAGCGAGTGATAAGATGAAATATTTGCGATACGCAATAAACGCTTACTACTCATGTGTCTGGCATAGCAATTTACTTAATTTTTTTTCTATCTGTGAGAGACAGTCAACCAATATTATTGGAAACTATTTGAGAAAAAATATATATTTACAATCATCAAATAATCCTAAAAAAATACAAGGAGTAATAAATAACTATGTGATAATTTATACTCAATACTAATGGTGGTAAAAGGTGATTCGAGTTTCCCCACTTGTTACACCTTACGATAAACGTCCGACCTCTAACTCTAACTAATGTTTAGTGACGATACACTCATCACTTATATGCCCCTAAAGTTTACTTATCAGAAAATACAGACCCCCTCAGTAGCGTAATGCATTTGGAAGCATAAAACTTCGTGAGCCATGGGGAATATCTACCATAAAAAGGTAGAGCTTAGCAGATCACCTGATTGTCCAACGATGAGAGAGGGTCGAGAATATTAGTACATGTGGTTCCGGGGCATACTCTGAGTCTTACTGCCCTGGGATGTATAACTACGTCACAAAGTAGCAAATCACTCTTAGCCCCAAAGTTTCACGTCAGTAACTGGTCGCTGCTAGTTAGTATCCGCTCAAAGGAGAGCTTTATGTTGGAATTTAACTGAGCAGTACTCTACATGAACGGACTTAAACGCCAGCTTACAAGTTGAGCAACTGTATCGTCTAAACTTTGCAAGGGTTTTTAGCTTTTTCAAAGCTGGTTAGAATTTCGATTCGGTGTACCTAAGTACCGAAATTAGCTTAGTACACAAATTCAGTAAATACATTTCGAAAAGTAGGAATCGGTTTTAATACACTCTTGCCGAGAATAAACACGTCAGTATCTTGTTGGGAATCAATAAGATCAGGTTTATCATCGCCTTAATCAGATGCTCAACCATGGCCTACGTTTAAGGCTGAATGCGCACCGCGATATATATAGACACAGACACAGAAAACTTCAATTGTGCAGTCGTCTGATTTCCCAAATAGGACGAGATTAAGCCGATGGTTAATATATAGCAAGAAAAACGGTGGGATGAGAACGGACCCTTGTGACCCCGAAATTGATAGCCAATTGATTTGACAAACACCCACTAATGACCATTGAAATAGGACATAGCCTCATGAAGTCCGATATCCATAAACAGAGACTAGGACAAAACAACAGAAAAATTAAGTGAAAAATTGTATCATGTCGAACCCTATCAAAGGCCTACAAGATGTCAACAGAAACGCCAAGTGCTTCTCCTTGTTTTCCGAGTGTAATACTGCGCTCATCAATAAACATCAATATAAATAGTTGTAGGTAGGCCTAGTGCAAACAAAACATTAGTTGTTAAGCAGAGCTACTGCCGCGCGCCGGCGACCGTAAGGCTTCCTTTCTTCCGAACTAATTGGTTTGCAGACCAACTTACTTCCGCGGTTCCAACTGATGCCGACGCGCTCTCTATCGATTGTCGTCCTACTACTAGCTAGCACGTTATATCAAATTTATTTAATTATTGATTATAAATACTTTTGTATATGGTGGATTTTTAAAGTTGGAACGATTTTAATATTAGTTCTATTGGGATAAAGTGAATTCACTAACAATATAGTTTCAGAAAATACAAGATTTCGGACCCGGAATATGAACACCATTATGACACTAAATTTATATTGTAGGTACGTACCCAGAGGCATGGCTTGAAAACATTACTCTGTCATTTGAAATAATTAACTAATTCAGACCTTTTTTGAAACAATATCGTTTGAAGAAACTTGGGGTATGAAGCATAAAAAATCACTCAGTGGCTTTGTAAATTTGAGCACAAAATCCAATAGCCCAACATCGAAAAATTCACACACACGTGAAAGGAACTACAATCAATTGATATTTGGAAACATAAGTTATAGTTTACCGAGTTGGAGCGCCCACGTCCGTAAGCGACGGCCTTGAAGTTTTAGATCCCCGGCTTATCGGAACACAATATCGGCCAACAATGACCCGACGAAAATAAAACACTGTAACCTATCATCGTTCTTATCGGTTCCAAATATTGGCGAGTCATATAGTATGATCATCGTCGTCCATTCCGGAAGCGATTCATGTCGTGACCAACGTTCTTGCATGAAACGTCGCATCGACGAAAGTGGGCGATGCAGGTGAAAGGCCATAAGCGCCGAAACAAAGAGCTCTCGATCGACCGAAAAGTTTTGGTCCGTTATCGCTCGCACACTTTCTCTTTTTTCGCGGGTGGAGCGGGCGGGCGGATGGCCGCGGACGGGCGCATCATCTGCGCGGGAGAAAGTGCGCGGGCGCTTCCCGGTGCCGCACGGGCTGCCGTCGCACTGACCGTTCACGAAGACGTGCTGCCTCCAGATGTGGTACTGACTCCAGCGGTCGTCGTCTTGCGCGTGCGCGTGCGCGTGGCCGTGCTGCAGCTGTGGCAACGAGGGCAGCGGCGGCGGCGGCGCCGGCGGCAGCAGCTGCGGCGGCGGTGCCGGCGGGCCGAGCGGCTGGTGCTGTTGGTGCTGGTACTCCATGGGGTCGAGTCGAGGCGCTCGCGACGCGCTCGCTCAGCGATCACTCATCGCGCGGTGCGGGCGGGGAAGGCGCGGCGCGGGCGGCGGGCGGGCGCGGCGGCGTGCGACGCGCGACTGCCGAGCGCGCCACACTAGCCACCCGCCGCGGCTCCCTCCACCGCCGAGCGCACCCCACCGCCGCCGCCGCGCCGCTCCACTCCACGACGCACCATCATTTCATTGCAATGACATAATGCGGTTGATGCGCGCCCAGGGCGGTATGCACGTTGTGTGTACACACACATTGCACGTGGGTCGCATGTAAACAAAGCCGACAACTAGGCTACCCGACCACTCATCACGTAATCGTCTTAAAAGCATAGCTTCGTGTTTTTGTCAGCGAACGTCCCGCATATATCACACGATATGAAACTGATTTGTTTAGAGTACTACAGAACAGGCCAGAATTATTTGGAAGGGGTTAATGCGAGGTCCGAATCGTACATGACCGCACATATTTAATATACATGTGGAATAAATCGGAAACGTGCACTTGATTATCACGTCTTTGCGCTGAGCGCGTCTGGGTCTGGGCGGGCGGGCGGACGGCAAACGTGCGGGCGGGCGGTGCGACGCGGGCGTCCACGATTACGAGCGCGTTTAACTCTTTTGTTCTGGGATTTGCCTCCATTTCGGGAGTAATTTGAGTTATTTTGCCATTCTTAAAGATATTTTTATGATTTATAGCACTTAAGAACTTAGATACATCTTTCGAATAGTACAATAATATAATTTCTTTATAAAAATATATTATAGTTAACATTCATTCCTTAAAATGTACTTTTTTGTGTTCTACACAGTTTACGTGTTGTTACATTTAAGTATTTACTATCTGTCTTCTTTCTAATATACAGCCATGACTATTTATGTACGACGGTATAATTACTAAAGTATACTGTAATTATCTGATAAAGCACAATTTGGGTAACTGTACCGCACCTTCGTAACCAGTTGCATTCAGGGGGAAATCCTTCCACTCCTCTAGAGTATATCCACGGGTATAGAATAGTAATAATACGCAAGCAACGGTACTATACTTATGTAAGTATACGACTATCTTATTATCTTAGTTACATTACATATATACAGAAGTGTGGAGTTAATCAACTTGACGTGATATTAGACCAGATGAAAGATTACGTATAAAAGCCCTATGCACGTGAGTATAAGTCACAGAACCAGGTGATTATGACATAAAATATTGTCTTTTTCCGCAAGATAATAGTTTTTGTCGTTTATCGGTTGACGTTGACCTTCAGTCTCTATCATAGGCATTAGCGTTGCAATATGAGTGCGGCACCGGCACCGGCACCGATACCAATTAATGTCCAGCATTGCGTGCAATTTGTAATTAGCAGAGCTAGCATGCATCGTTAGGTCCTCGCGGGCCGCGGGGCTCGGGGCGGCGCGCGCCGATAGCACCACAATGGTGTTTATCCCGCGGCCAGGTGCGCCCGCGCACTCATAACAACGACGTGTTTCAGGAATTTCATAACAACTCTCATTGTATTATTGCAACGCGCGAGATATCGCAGCCGGCGCGAATGCCTCTCGATGCAGGCTGCGCGGCCCATTCTCCTGCTTATATCACGTTAATTGCTACTGATTATGAATGGTTCTACAAAACGTGCTTTCGTTATACTAATCGTAAAAAGAAGTTCTCCTTCTACATAAAAAAAATATAATTTTAGAGTATAATATGGAGGATATTATTCTAGAGAGAGTAAAAAGATAGTGACGTAGACGTAGACGTGTCTTTTAGTGAAGGGCTGTTATCTTATTGTTATTTTTAATAAACAGACAAGCATGCGACCCCTTAGATGGTAAGAAGTAAACACCGCCTTTGGACCTCTAAAATACCAGGAGAAATGCATACTCATTACCTGTTATCCATTACTGATCAAATAAATAGTAAACAAATTTATCTTTCAAATCTATACACCGAAATTTTGTGAAATTAAATTTGACACAAAGAAAGAGAACACGAAATAATTTCATGACTCGAAAAATGGTAGATTACAAATGTACGATAATATGTGTAATATGAACATATTTGTTCACGGATTAGATATTTTACTATGTAATTAATATGTTAAATAGATGCAAGATATTAAGACTGCGAGCGACCGTAAACTCAAGGAGAGGGGACGAGGAGGAGGGACAAAAACACGTTTTGTGATGTTTGCTCTCAGGGCCTCCGACGACGCCGCGCACTCGCGGTTGTCTTCTGTTAGAATGTTTATTACGAATAAGATGCGATGACGTCACGCCATAACATTTTTTGCATGGAACGCACCGTTCACCATCGCAGCTCGGTTCTCTATTACTTGTTGAAATTCTATACAATCCTATTGTGTTTTTAAACTAAGCGATAATCGAATGACGCATAATTATGTGAGCTGGTGAGAAAAGTGTGGTCGCCGCGCCGCCCCGGTCGCCGGTGAACATTATCCTGCAGTAGTAGCTTTCCTATACGACACTGAAATATACTAAAAATAGCGAACAAAGTAAATAGGTATTTATCTTTCATGAACGATTATTGATATGGGTAGATTAGCACTTTGTCCGTACGTCCATCCGTCCCTCTGTCAGAGCATTAAGCGTCTAAATCATACAAGCGAACAACATCAAATTTTCAGAGAAAATGAAAAGCTGTGGACCTATAAAAATATGTAAGTTAAAATTCAAACCCATACACGTGAGGGGCGAACAAATGTTTTTTCTTCCAATACTTTTCTTAATGAAAAGGACCGTGAAGGTCGAATACGTAACTGTGTTAGGAAATAACAATGTTGGGACGTCACTGTTTTTAGACCTATTTTGACCCGGTGTGTCTCAATAACGGTTACATATTTAAAGCTGAAAACTGCATAAAATATCAGTTATATACTCATATTAAACATGAAATACAAAAATTATGATTAAGAAAGAAAATTACATGCAATCCTCTAAACCTTTTCTCTATTAGGCAAAATATAGTAAGTAATTATTAGAGTTAACATAATAGATTGGCAAGATGTGATGGTAGCAACGGTTGGCTCGTCAAAACCGGCGCGGCGCCGAATTTGAGCAAAGTTTCACTTTCATGCGAGGCCTTGCAGTGCGGGGCGGGGGACGCCTCTTACCACAAAAAATGAGCAACTTTTCCTTTCTCAAAATACGAACACTTTCTCCTCTGCCGAAATCTGCGAGAAAACAACGAAGCAGCTGCGACGCGCGGCTCTAACCTGCATTTACATAGATACGCGGACGACATGGGCGGTAAATCACGTGGTATTACTTATAGCACGTATATTATATATCACAATCATAAATATAAGTAAGGGTGTGTTTGAGAGTCAGTATGTTTTAGAACCTTATTCTAATTTATTACCATTTTGGTACAAATAATTAACTTATGAATCAATAAAAGTCAATTATTTTTTTTTGTTTTTGTTTTAGATGTAACGTATATTAAATGCAATTATTAATTTAAAACATGCACCCTTTACAGATAGACCCAGGGACAAAATAGATCTAAAATCAGTTACTTTGATGTTTTATCCGTCATTTATTATTTTTCAACATAGACTTTTATCTTTGATCTACTTGAATTTTTTTTATCGATTCCGTGAGACACGGGCTTAATAAATAAATAAAAATGATTTTGTGCTCCACTTACGAGTATAAATGCCCATTTAATATTTACAGTGATAGCACTTTTATTGCTTATATATTCTCTGAGAATTTGGAGTTATTCGTTTGTATGGTACGTCTGACAGACGGACGCTAGGACGGACGGACAAAGTACCCAACCACCCAAATCGACTTACAGATTTTGCTTTGCTTGATCAATCATGAATTAAGATGTTACATTTTTTAAGAGCTACATTTTGTCCTAACTTACCCAGGTAAAGTTGCGGGCTAGGCGTATATATATAATAATGTTATAAAGAGGAAAGATTTGTATTTTTGTATGAAAGGAATGAACTTAAAAACTACTAAACCAATTTCAAAAATTCTTTTGCCGTTAGAGAGCTACGACATCACTGAGTAACATAGGCTATATTTATTACTAGAAAAAAATTGAGATCCTTAGAAATCCCTACTAAAACCAACCCAAGGTGTAAAAAAATTACCCATAAGATGTCTTTCATCGCATGCGCTGCGGAAAGTATTGGTGATAAAACAAAGAAATGTTCTACAATATTATAGAACATACCAATATCTACAAAAACCTTCTCGAGATTATAAATCCAACTTTTTTAGTCATGTCACTATAACTACTACCTTCTTATATAAGTATTGTTCACCCTCCACCCATCATTTTTTGATCGCGAATTTTTTTAATTTAATTTTTTAGTATAACCAATATTCGACAAGTTTTTTGTTGTATTAAAGTACTAGGAAACCATAAACGTGAAAGAGGTTAAACACTTTCTAATCGTGGCATTGCAACGCATGCTTGATACAGCTAGTATCTTATATCTTGGCAACCCAAATCTAGGGTTTCTATTTAACAGGTCCATAAAAACAATTTGTTATGAACTAAAAAATATGCGGGTGTCGCTGTATATATTTGTAAAAAAACAATACTGCATAACATGAATATGTCGAAATATCATTGAGATGGGTATCAAATAAATAAGCTTTAAACTGCCGTTTCAAAAATATATACACATATTATTATGGTAATAAAATGAAAACGTTATTTCGGTTGTATTTGAATGCATTTTTAGGACAAGTATTACTCGGGATTTAGTTTCTTACTTTCGTTTTGTTGAATCTATACTCAAACTTAAAACGTGTATTAATAGTGAACTACAATGTCCATCTCACTGTTTCAAAATTGATATACGTAAAGAAATTCATGATTCCTATACGATTTCCTAGAGTAGGAATGTTGGCATATTTTATATGATGGACATTAGAAGTGAACACCAATAATGAGACAGTCGGCGGCGGCGGAACGACAACTTTCAGAGGCCGGCGGCGCGGGCGGCAGTGCCAGCGGCGCTCTTATCTATTGGACAACAAAGCTGACTGAGGACATTATATTTGTACCACAACTTTACAGAGGATGCGAAGACCTCACAAAAACGCTGCCTCTCCTTCAAATAGGCATTAATGGTATTTATAACAATGAACACGTTAGCGACGCGAGGAGAAAGAGGGGGGCAGGTCACTTTCTAAAATCGAGCCTCGAGTCCAAAACGGACGACAGCCTTACAAATTGACACCGAAGGCGGCTTGAACTAGACCTCATACGGCTATTTATCTATATACAATTGTTTTTTGCCCGACTGCGCGACGCAAAGATTGCTTTTATTAGCCTATAATAAATGAGTGTATCTGTTTGTTCCTTTTTTTATGCCTGTTAGGCAAGCATTTGACCACAATCTCATCTGATGGAAAGTGATTTGGCCGAAGATGTAGCATGCTTGCCTAGAAGGTTTTTATTCACTCTTGACTTAAAGACTCCCAGATTATACCGTTCGGGAATAAAAACGAGGGCAATAAAATCAAATGTGGCGTTCTAGAGACCTAACGCGTGCTTTGATTCTTACATCAATCGATTTGTCTTAATTTTAACAAAAAAAATTAAAACAATGAAAGTGTCTTTTTAATGACAATTTTATTTTGTTTATTTATTCGCTTGATAAATTTTTATTTATTTACAAAGAAGAGCCAAGAGCCTAGCTGACCCGACACTATGCCCAAGATATCCCGGACATCAGCCTATATGAGTTTAGGATGTCACTGAAACAGATGAAAGACAACTAGGCGTCGGGTGATGATGGAATCACATCTGAGCTTTTGAGAGCGGGTGGAACACCGCTGCTCAAAGTCCTCCAACAGCTCTTCTCTTCAATTCCGCTCTACTCGGAGGTACTACGCCAGAAGCATGGAACAGGGGCGTGGTGGTGCTGTTCTTCAAGAAAGGTGATAACACTTTGCTGAAGAACTACAGACCCATCACGCTTCCCTGTTTTCAAGGGTCATCACGAACCGTCTCAGTCGTAGGTTTGATGATTTCCAGTCTCCGAACCAGCCGGTTTCCGAAAAGGCTGTAATACCACATCCATACGCTGCGGCTTGTTTAACAGAAGACTGAGGAGTATAACTTGCCACTATGCTTAGCGTTTGTAGATTGTGAGAAAGCCGTTGATTCGATCGAAACGTGGGCAGTGCTTGAGTCTTTCCAGCGGTGCCATATTGACTATCGGTATATCGAAGTGCTGAAGTGTTTGTACAATAACGCCACCATTTCGGTCCGAGTACAGGAACTGAGTTCGAGGGCGATTCCACTACAAAGAGGCATGAGACAGGGAGACGTCATTTCTCCGAAACTGTTAACTGCCGCATTGGATGATTAAGGTTTCCATAATGCTGGCTGCGCCAGTTTGCCGACCCGTTATGATTTATTTTGATTATTTAGTTTAATTCATTTTAAGTTATAGGAAAAATGTAACTAAATTATATATAAAAAAATTAACACCTATTCGCTTGGTATATAAATATGGTTGTATCAATGAACTATTTAAAGCGAGAAATTATATTTTACAGTGTACTTTTCGAGTGATTATGTAACTATTTTTAAAGCATATGCGATAAAAATATGTATGACCAACCACCGTGTCTCTCTACAGTGCCTCTTTCTTACAATCTTAAATGTGTGTACAATGTGTTGAACAACATTATAATTACCAATCCGCATGTTAAAAACAATAGGTATCAAACTACGTAGATGTTTATAATAAGCAATTAGTTAATGTCTATAAGTAGCAAAGCCTCAAGTTCCAAGATTTTTTTTTTAATTTTACGTATACGTAGTTTAGAGAGAGAGAGAGAGAGAGTCCGATATAGTCCAGTCAAAGTAAGGTATTGTCCTAGTTAAGTGAGTAAAATTTTACTAAAACTTGTATTGAAGTTTTGGAGTGTTTAAAAATCACAATTCTTAACTTGTGTTATTTTGCCTACATTCATGCATGTCCAGGAACTATAATATTAAGGTCAATTAACAATCATTCTTTTCATCCTTGTCATCAATGTGGTCATAGATTCATATTATAATGAGCTTTTTTCATTCAAAACACTTTTTACAATTAATTGGAGTTTCCGATTGGTAATTTAGCTTAGCGGTCATTTGAAATGTATGTATGTTAGTTTGTTTGTTTGTGTCAAATCTTGAAAGTTGAATTAGAACCACTTCCACTTCACATCCTACAAAATTGAATTGCTACAGTCATATCAGTTTAGTTCTGATCACAATGTATTTTCATAGTAAGTAAGACATCCAGAATTAGCTCTAAATAAAGGAACTCTTCGACGGTCAACAGAACAGAAATATTAAATACGCATTCTGAAAGCTAAAAGCATGCTTATAAAAATGTTTTGTAACTATTAATTTATTTACGAATAATATAGAATGTTACTTAAGAATTAACAATTCAGGAGATAATTACAAATCTTTTGTCCGCTGAAACGAATCATAAAAAATCTCAATTGATCGGAGAGTATCTTTCAGCAGGACGGACCGTATCAGAGAAAACAGTAATTTCTCTGAGTGCGCCGCATTAATAACTATTGCAGTGGAGGCCACAGAGTGCACAAGGTAGTAAGTGCCGCGCGGTCACTGTCAGGGCCTTATCGCACGATCGATAGCGAGCCATTGTGCGCCACCTGGCCGCTCACCTGCGCACGCGCATCTAACTATCGTCACACGGTATAAAACCTACGTTTACGTCACCCTGTGCTCAAACTTACTCTAGTAATTATTATTTAACATGAACATGTGCTCCAGTAGTAATTATTACCTAACTCCTGCTCCATTCTCTACATTAGCGGAATAAAATGCTTTATAACAACTATTTATAGATCAAGTAAAAACATATTTTTCTACTAATACATTTTTCTGTGATATACTGTTCTGTTACTCGCGTATAGCGCCACTAGCAGCTACCTGCGTCTTCGTCCGCTTTGGTTACTCAGGCTCAACGTGGCTTTTATTATTATCTTTATCCATCGCCATAACCTTTGAATCACATAGATTTCATTTAAGTACTTAATTCGTAATGAGCATCCGAATGCAGAGCATATAAACCAATGAGGTGCGCAAGCAAAACGAGCGCATAAATATATGTACATAATGAATTTGTCAAAAGAACCTGGTGAACATTTGTTGTCCTTTACATCGCTGTTAGCTATAAGACCGCCAATTGTTCACTTTACTTTAAGTTATTAATTACTTGTGATTTATGTAAGGTGTAACAATAAACCGTTATCTATCTTTCCAAGGTGTTTTAAACGTTTTATTTTTATTTTTTGCAAGCTAATAAGGTGTTTAGTAATTCTATACGTACTCATGTAAGTTAAGTGATGTTCTACTCTTCCTAGATACTCATATATTGTGTATTTTAGATTTGAATTCAAATTAACTATTTATATTTATACTATTATTACTACTTACTCGACCTCATGTAAAACAAAGCATTGAAACAATATCCGTTAACCGGTGGTATACACCAATATATACCGCTCAAATATAAAACGCGGCATCACACACAGTATGGCAGAATTAAGATTAGGTTCGTTCAGCAGTGAAACACTATAGATAAATAGGCACCTTAAACATAATAAATATTCGTTATTAACTTAAAAGATGATAATTACTTACATGTTCCCAAATATCAAATGGAGCTACACATCTAGTCTGTCAATAACTTGGTTACCATGTATGATTTCTAATTGGAACTTCGTATCGTATCTTTTGTTGAAACTAATACTATATTATATAGGGTACACATGCAAAATTTCAATGTAACGAAAGTCAGTGAGGTTTTGAAAGCGAGTGGCGACCTTGACGGTCGCTCTGCGAACACGTCCAGTTCACATCGTCGTGACCGCGGCCACTTTCTCCGATGTTTCATCTGCATAGAGTGTAGAAGAGTGACGAGTGCGATGCGGACATAGAGCTAGAAGAGTTGGACAATGAACAGCCAGCGTTACATAGCGAAAATCATTCTGCTAACTAATAGACATTCTAGGATTAATGATGCGGTGCGACCACTTCCTGATTCGCAGTGAAGAGGACGCTCCTCACGTTACATGCGCATTATAGCCCTCCTCTCATTCATTGACACAGACCTCGGTGAGTAAGCAATCTGGCGTCAGAGTGACGGCTCACGTGGAATACAATTATGACTTTTTTAATTCTCTAACTTATTTTCAGAAATTCCGTATAATAAGAGGATAAATTAACGTTTTTTTTTCTGCAAATTTGTGTCATTGTCAAGATGTAACATGTTATTAGAAATCAAATAATTGCTTGACACCGACAACGTCGTGATGTTATATACAAAACTATCAAATTATTAAATAAACCACTTGGGCCTAATTAAATACGGTAGGTACCTGTGTATCGTATTTCATTAGGCCCCAGTGTAAGTTGCCACCACACAAATACACCACATGCCTGTGCACGAGTTAATGGTGGGCAAATATTTTGAAATATATATATAAAAAAAAAATTATAAATAATAGAAAAACTCAAAAAAAAGCTACATTTTAAAAAAATATTGAAATTAAATTTTTACATTCGAAATCTTCTAAACATGGATAAAAATATAGACTAAAGACATAAATATTTTCTTAATCTTACAAAAGAAAATTTTGAGGTGTACATTTGTATATTCCACAAGTAGCCACGCTAGCGCCATCTCGGAAGTGTTCGCCGAACCCGAGTGGTAGTGCACCCGCCAAAGTAGGCCTTCAAAATATGCAACCGCTACGCACACAGATGGCTCTGCTCTGCGGCCCAACAGTTACATTAGTTATTACATTATCTGTTGCTATTTATTACTTCAGTGATATTGAACTTATATAGAAATCAATAACGTCTTAACTTTGCGAAGGGCAATACGCCTTGAATACAAACTTACAAAACAATTACAGTCGTACTCACGTGCTCTAGTTACATTTCGGGAGGATCTACGAAGCTAACTACACTAGCGTCATAAAATATTATTGCATAATTATAGCACAAGCAGAATAGAATAGAATAGAATAGAAAATTCTTTATTGTACACCAAATACAGTTAGTTACAGGGGTAATCTTAAAAAAACTAAAGTACAATGGGCGGACTTATCGCTTAAAAGCGATCTCTTCCAGTCAACCTTTGGATGGAGATAGGGATAATTTTATATAATGTGGTCGGTGGTGTAAAAACATACTAATAGATATAAATACAACTTACTTAGATACCTATATATACCTATATAGATAGCAGTTTTTAAGTATAACAGATACATTAAAATATATTTAAAGAAGACCAAAATGACTGCTAGCATTCTTGTTGAATTCTTGCAGACTATTTCATAGTAAAATATGATTCGATAGTATTGTTACCACCTTGATAATGCACTACACTCTTGCAATCAATTATTTATGAATATTATGACACTCCGAAAGGCACCAATATTTAAATAAGAACCAACCAATAGCAGTCTTACGTAGGATCAGAATATTTATTAATGTGTAGTAACTCCCAGAAGCAATTACGTCGTCTAAACTGGGACGGAACATTTTTTAAATTATTTGACAGCAAATATTGAGGGAGTAGTATTTATATTTTGGCAGGTTATGGGAAACTTTTTACTTTGAGTGTTTTTGATATCGGTTTGGAAAAGAATTAAGCCACCATAGCAAAAACAATCGTAAAAATCTCTTGTAGCAAAGGAGACACGCAAATCACTCACGTGCGCGCCGCGACACGCGTGTGCCGGCCGGGGGCGCGGGGGACAATAACTCCACCAGGGTTATAATACCTTCTAATCATAAGTGAATGTGACAAATACAGAATAAGTGACACTATAAAAATAATAACATTATTTCTTTATAAATACCTGATATTAATCATCAAGATATGTAAACAAATTGCTAAATATTTTTACTTCATCTCTACATACTGGTAGTATGAAACAAATTCGTTTTCCGCTTTTGTCTGTCTTTTTCTTTATGCGCTAACTCCTAAGCAACGCAACGCATTTTGATGCGTTCACCATAAAATAGATAATTTGTCACGAAATAATTATATATAAAACCTAATAAAGATTATAATATGTAAGTAGAAAAAGTTGCCACAAAATAGATTAACATGGCGTACGGAGAGATAAACAATTATGTGATAGATAATTGTAGTTCTTCTAAAATCCTAAGGAAAACTCGGCAACGACTTATTCAATCAATTATTATTATTATTTTATTTTTTATTAGACATTTAATTAATGTATTACTATAAATTGTTATTATTATATATTTGTAATAGAATTCTTTTAAAATATGGATTAATTATCTGAAATAAATAAATTGAATTGAATTGAACTATCATTATGATAATCAAAATCAAATTAAAATCGTTTATTCACATGGGCCCCAAAGAGTACAGCCATCTCGAGAAGAACTTGGCAAAACAATTGGCGGCGCATTCTTTTTCATAATTCTTTTTTAATCATACCTTAACACTAATACATAATTATATTAAAATATGTAGTAAATCATTTTATAAGCTTTTTTTAATTAATTCCCGTTTTATTACAGATTTAAACTTTCCCAGTGGTTCAGTTACAATTTTAGGATTTTTATTGTAAAATCTAACCCCATTTGCAATAAAAGATTTATTAGTTTTGCTTAATCTAAATGCGCGCACTGATATTTTATGCTTCGTCTATCGAACCCGATATCCCTGCTTAGAAGACGAACGCTCACCCAACTGAGCCAACGGGCAGTTCAAAAATGTGGCTAGCCGTAACAAAATGTATATTATGTGTGTGTAAAATTGGAAAATCGTCCGTTTGGTCGTATAATAGGTTGAAGTGGATATAACTAATTTTGTTTCTCCGAATGTTTTTTCTTTGAACTTAGGCTACTCTTTGTAAATAACTGTTGTCTAAACTTTGAGCAAATCCTATGTTTAATACACAATGACTGTGTTCAGGGATTATTTTTTATCTTTATCGGTACCTTACTCTACATGATTATCATTTAATTTTTACCCAATTGCGCGACGCAACGGAGGGTAATTGTTACCGAGTGGTCCTACCTATACTGCGCCACAAGTGGACCGTAGAAGGATTGACGATACGATACGGTAATTGTTTATCAGCCTATGATTGTAAGTAAGTATGTTTGTTCCTTTGTGGCGTTCTAGACGCGTGGGCAGATTTTGATTATTATAACGTCAATCGATTTGTCTTCATCTAGTTTCCCTAAAAGTATGTCAATAATCACAAAAATAACAAGTTTTACATTACCAGTTTCAATAAAAAAATCAGAAAACTTGTCAAGACGATACAAACGAGCCCAAACTCGATGTGTTTATCTTGTTTAGTTCAGAAGTTCATATAGCCATCTTCCGTCTTCATCATATGCCCAGCCACCAAGCTACCATATCTTTGTACTGTCACCGAAGCCCAATTGGATATCGGGAAGTAGATATCATTTAGTTAAATAGATAGAAAAGGGGACAAGTGAAACTAAATAAAAGCTTATAAAAATTAAAGCCAAAGAAGTATATTAAATTTAATGATACCCCATCATTAAATAAGTACTTGAAAATTATCGGTAAGTTTATTGTATCATGTTTAATTTTGAATGACAGGATCTATTACGCTTTAAAATTGGTGTTGAAGATTTTATATAATTGCATAATAGGTCGTAAAACGTAAAATTGTTAAGTAAAAAAGTAAGTTTACATTGTGTGCAGTCTGGTTATTTAAATTTTTAGTAAATTGACTTGTTTTTGTGTTGTTAACACAGTGCACAGTGCTCATGTTTAGATCACTGGAATACATTTTGTCCGCGAACATAAACTACTCGTATGTATAAATAAAACATATCTAACTAAATTAATTCAAAATTCGAAACCAACGATAAAGTCGTAGATTGTAGTCACTGACAAGTCATAAAAAAAATGGTTGTTTTATTTTTAAGCTTATCAAGGATATAATGGTGCTTATTGGTTACAAAAGGTAATGAAAACCACTAGTGAAGAAGCACATGGACTGATTATTTCCAAAGCTCTTCGGTTACGGTAAGCTACTCAGATTCATGGCATGCAAGATAATCACGTAAATGACAAAAATATTAGGGAACTACAGTGTCTTTCTCAGCAGTATTGGCGGCATACAACACAAAATTAGTTATTGCCGCTATTATTAATTAATGGATTATGTATAATATCTATACAAATTTTATAAAGCTGAAGAGTTAGTTTGTTTATTTGAGCGCGCTAATCTCAGGAACCGCTGGTCCGATTTGTAAAATTCTTTCAGTGTTGGATAGTACATTTATCGAGGAAGGCTAGAGGCTATGTTATATTTTCAAAAAAATTAAGGATCCTTACTAAAATTCCAATAATCACGCGGACGAAGTCGCGGGCACTGCTAGTAGTATATAAAAGTCGGTGTCATAGTATTTTTCAAATAATACGCTGCTCACATAACATTTACCATTTCTATTTTCATATGAATACAAATTGAACTTAAGCTATTAAAAGATGCTTGCTTTTAAAAAACCACCAACGCCAAGTTTTTGAAACGACAGATACAAACGTTTAACTGATAACATTCTTCTCATTGCGTGGGGGTTACAATATATTGATCTAGAATCGTTAGATGACACGATATTAGTATTTGGTGTCACTTGAGATCCAAATATAGGAATAAGATTCGCGACGGCTCCTTTCTTTAAGTCAAAATTAATAATAATAATTACGCTTTCACACTCACAAGCCTACACTAAGTTCAATGACTTGCGGCGTCGTGGGTACCGGAAACATTCACATCACACACACACACAATCACAAACAGATTTCCGCCGGAAATCGAACCTGATACTCCTATTTAGAAGACGAACGCTCGCCCAACTAAGCTAACGGGCTTTAAATTACTAACAAACAAACGTGTTCACACTTGCATACCCCATACTAAGTTCAAAGACTTGTTATCGTTGGTGTCGGAAACATTTACATATCAGACACGTATCCACATCCAGAACCAGACGCACAAATGTACCTTGGTAAAAAAAGAATGTGTTCTTGCACGGGAATCAAACCGAGGACCCACGGCGTAGAGATTTACTCAAGGCGTCAAAAAGGCCGTGGATGAAAAAAAAGACCTTTATTATTACTAAATAATTTTGCACAGATACTAATAATGTGCTTACGGAACCCTGTAGGAGGTATATATGCAGAGTGGAGTTTTAGCTCGACTTCATTATTATATTTAATAACTGCTATATACGTGTTGAACCACAATTTACTAGCTTCTCTTCACTGCAACACTACAAATATCTCACTGCAGTTAAGCACATTCTGAAGCGCTAGGCGCTCTACTAGACAAAACATCTGGAGATCGTCCGCAAAGAAGCACTTCGATTATTCAACTACC
The DNA here is from genome assembly GCA_948107665.1 of Lomographa bimaculata. Taxonomy (NCBI): domain Eukaryota; kingdom Metazoa; phylum Arthropoda; class Insecta; order Lepidoptera; family Geometridae; genus Lomographa; species Lomographa bimaculata. The sequence continues at coordinate 27,229,167 of OX403584.1, read as the reverse complement.
GTTGCCAGATAATTGATTATTATTAGAAACAAAGGGTCCTGAATCGCTCTCCTAACTTACGCTGGAAACGTAAAGTAAGATTCGTGCCCCAAGTTCTTACTCCTTCGTACCTTCTACCCCTCGTTCTTCAAAACTGTTACTATTTGACACCGGGTTCACTCTCGTGACCACATAAAAGGAAGCCCATTTGTCAAAAATAAATTAAATATGAGTAGGAGAGGTTTTTCAAACACACAAACCAAATCAATGGAACTATAAAAAACGACTATATAATTATAACTCTATTGTATTTTATGAAGTTCAAAAATGCGATCCATTATGATATTTGTTGGAAACCTTACTTCGATGTTCTGAGATGAGACCAGTGTGGGGTGTACGAACTAAAATGTTAAACTACAATAATTAGGCTTATCTATACTATCTATACTAATATTATAAAGAGGTAAAGTTTGTTTGTTTGTTTGTTTGTTTGTTTGTTTGTTTGTTTGTATGTAAAAGGTAATCTCTGAAACTACTGATCCGATTCTGAAAATTCTTTCACCAATAGATAGCTACACTATCACTGAGTGTCATAGGCTTTGTTTTGTTGGGATAGAAGTTAGTTATCAGTTCGAAATAATAATATTCGTAAGACAAGTCGGAGAAAAATTTGCTAACTTTCCGCTTTATCGGCGTACGCTGACTAAACGGTAAGATATAGTTGAATACAATGTATGGCAAAAATGTTGGCCTTCATGAGTTTTACAAAAAAGTCCGCGACAGCATATATCTAACATGTATCTATAGCTCAGAAAAAATACTTTTCTTTGTTAAAAATCTGAAAAAAAAGCGGCCTATGTTTAGTTGGCTTTTTGACACATTCAGTATTAATCCTTATCAAAATAAACTATTTTATCGTCTTACGTAGTTCATGTAGATACATTTTGCTTTTTACTGCATATGATTTGGATAAATAGTCTATGAGAAATCGTGAAATTAGTTTCACGTGAACGGGACGGGTCAGAAATGTACCGCCATCGCCACGTACTACGAGTTCCTGCACATTAAAAAATAGCGGCTTCTATTTCGTTGGCTTTTTTTAAGTATTCAATATTAACCCTTATCAAAAAACCTTTTTCATCGGATTATGTAGTTCACGTAGATGCAATTTGCTTTTTACTGCACATAATTTTAACCTATAGTCTAGGAGAAATCGTTAAGTTTATTTGAGGGTGAAAACGGTGGATCACAGAATGGAACAGTTACTGCGTAATCCGGCATACGTCTATGTTTTGAACCGACTAACATAAGAAGGAAGATATAAATTCAACTGTTTTTTTTTGTTTAGTCTTATCATTGAACTTTGAACTGCCCGCTGGCGTAGTTAGGTGGGCGTTTGCCTTTAAAGCACCGGGTTTGATGCCCGGTGGGAACACAGGTGTTTTCCCACGGGAATTTGTGTTTCTGGTTTTGAGTATGTTGTGAATGCTTTGTGAATCTTGGATGTTTACGGCCCCCCGATACAAGTCATTGAACTTAGTGAGGGGCTGTGAATGTGGAAGTGTTTATGTGTAGATTTTTTAACCGGGCGACGCAGGGTGGGGAATCTTTGAACTTTGAACTACCCACTGGCGTAGATGAGTGCGCGTTCGTCTTTAAAGCAGCAGGTTCGAATCTCGGTGGGAACACAATAACAAAAGTTTTTCCCCACGGGCAGTTTATGTTTCTGGTTCTGGGTATGACGTGAATGTTGTGTGTGTGGTGTTAATTGTTTACGGCCCCACGACACAACTTATAGTACTTTTACATTGGGGCTGTGAGTGAGAAAGCGTTTATGTGTAAGCTTCTGTTTACCCGGGCAACGCCGGGCGGGTCAGCTAGTATTTTATACTCGTATGCAGCTTTTTGTACAATCGACAATAAAACGAGTATTTTTTTTAGTTGAAAATGACGTCATCTATTACCAAGTCGGGATATAATATTGGTTTTTATTCGACACACTATATCAAAATTTTTATAATATAACATTTGACAACAAGCGAAGGTAACTTTCGCGTATAACTAAATATTGACTTTATCTACTATATCGAGTATGTAACGAAACAATTAAAAAATATTTTATAGAATTTCAACGAAATTATAATTTTTGATTCATTCCATTTCGCTGCTATTTACCGACTTCCCAAAAAAGGAGGAGGTACTCAAGTCGACTGTTTTTTTTTTTTTTTATGTGTGTTACCTCATAACTTCTCTCCACGCAAGCCGATTTCGATTTTTTTTTTTATATTGCATAATGTTGCTTTCTAATTGGTCCCATTTAAATTTGATCAAGATCTGAACAGTAGTTTTTGAAATATCGTCAATAATGCCTATTTTGTACGCCTACTTTGACGATGTTCTCGTTTACCCGACTTCAAAATTTACCTTATAACTTCTTTCGTTGTGAGCCGATTTTGATGATTCTTTTTTTATTTGAAAGCTGGTGCTTTTCTTGTGGTTCCATTGAAATTTGATTAAGATCTGATCTCTAGTTTTTGAGTTATAGTCAATAATGCGTATTTAATACATTAAATCTTATCAAGGTTCCGAAGATAAAGCGGTGAAGTCGGTTTTTTTAAACTTTGCTTGCGTTTAATTATTTAAGCTTTGCTTGCGTTTAATTATTTATGCAACAATTCGCAAAAAATAAGATAACTTATAATGGTGCTGTCGGTATCTCTTAGAAGACGTAACTTAAATTCCGAGAACTAGTACCAAACGGTTTCATATATTATAATACAGAATACGTTATTTACGTCGTTCCCTGTGTCTACAAATCTTCATTATATTTTTAGAAATGGTATTTTGGAGTCCTGAAAGGCAATATAATATGATACTATTTAGTTCCACGTTAATTGAAATAAAAAATTTAAACGCGCCTATGCTCCCCACACACTATGAATGCGCATTTTCAAAATAAATATTTAGAAAATGTGCATTCAAGTATTAATGTGATAGGAGAACAAATATCATATAACTGTCTTCAAAAAGAAAATGTATTAAAACATGAAAAGAACCGAGCCTTCCTTGTAATTAACTTTAAGCCTGATTTTAAAGTTCTGTTATTTATTATTTACTTATGATAGTGACGGTGATAAGTTATACATAGTTTAATAACGAGTCATCCGATGTTTTTGTTTTCCAAAATAATCGTAAAAAGTCTTTGATGAGACGCCGGCTTATTAATTTATTGGAAACCACTTTACATAGTTTTGAGTTGCGTAGACGGAATTAGTTTTTAACTCTAAGGATAAAATTACGAAGACATTACAGTAGTGACCATTCAACCATATGCAATATATCAAACACGATAGAAATATTGGAAGCAACAGGAGACCATGGTACATTGTCACTAAGTACATGTTATTGTACTCTGCACCGTGAAAGACTGATTTAAAATTGCCAAAGAGCTTTTAAAAAAGTTGGTACATTGTTTGATGTTTCATATTGAAAGTTTAACAAATAAATTTCCTTTAAGAATAGCATTACGGCGATGCGGCGATCTCTGAAAAGTTGTCAGTGGGTTGGTATTGTACCTGGTGAGGCTGTGGGCAGCGCCGCGGACGAGGGTAAGTCTGGGTACGAGGGCGGCAGCGGAGATACTCGGGACAGCGGCTGCAACTGGTTGCGGACGTAGTGCAGCGGCGACCTCAGCGGCACCGCCATCGGCGGCGGCGGTGCCGGCGCTAGGAAACCGTCATTAGCGGGCGGGTTCGAGGCAACAGCCATGTCAATATAACCGTGCCGGTCGTACCGGAGCGTGGGCCAGCATCGTGAGTACGTGCTGACCCTATCTGATCCAACACACTCAATGTTTGCTTCTTTCGTCCGAGTTAAGAGAAAAGCCAGCCAACAGGCAGGACGCGTCCGATCCCGGTAAAGAACGCGACAGGATTGAAGGAACCGGCAGCGCTCGCCTAGAGGCACGCTCAGCGCCACGTGCGGGCGGCACGCTAGCCGGCAACGTGCACTCCGCCCCGCGCGTCGCCGCCCGCCCCCGCCGCCCCGCGCCGCCCCCTCCCACGTCAACCTTCGCCCACGCTCCCGCCGCGCTGTACTTCTTCTATCCCGTACACCATATGACACTGCCAGCCTCCGGTTCCATAACGGTCGGTACTACTTCACAACTAACCACAACTAAACATAGCCAATCATCACTCGTTTACAAATGACATTACGATCATTACCAACTGCTACGAACTACAAATATTCGATAATTAAGTAAATAACTTTAAAAGTGCAATCGCTCTTTTACATCGCTGGTCAAGTCACTTGACGAGCGATGTAAAACCAGTTCATGTTGTTGGTTGTCTCAGATGGATCAGTTTATTCCGATCGGTCCCCACATGCCTATCCCAAAATGATAAAGATTGTAAATTTAGTTTGACCTGACACTACAACATTAAAACTTTGCATTAAATTCTATGCATACACCATTAAAATGTATTATTTGAATATTATCTGCGATAGTTAACATTTAAAAAGTTAACCGAACAAAGTATATAGAAGAATCACTGTAATACCCAATAGGCATATTAAATATGCAAATTATACTTGGCGTTCCATTCGGACGTAGCGAGTGAATAGCAAATTTTTATATGTTTAGTAAACGGTCAATCACAAATACTAAAGATTAAATACAGTACAAAGTATTTCAACACAGTAAAAACATGTGAATAAGAACACAATTGGAATATTACAAGAGGTAATTTTAACGTATTAAATAACGACATTTATTACAAATGGCGTAATAATACATAGTACACCTTCCTTATGTAAAACTGAGAATGCCAAAATTTGGGAGTAGCCGGTGTAGCAGCGTAGCGGTGCTACGTAGCCGTGGCGCGACGTAGCACCACTCTACAGGACGGGTGGGAGAAGATTACGAAACGATGCAATTCTACTATATTCGGGCTGGATATCCATAGGATAAAAACATTTCAGTGTTTTAAGTGTAAGGTAAATCATAACCAAATGAGCCAATCAATATTCGTATAGATAAGTCTCGTACTTATTAATTGTTAAATTACGAAATACTAAAAATAAGCCGCTAACTTATAATATCTGTTGCTTAGCGATCCCATAATAAAAAATATACATAATAATATAGTATTTTTTATTTGAATCTATTTACGGGCCAATTGTCCAAATATGACAAATAAAATTATATCGTTAGGTTTATCATATGATATAATTATGGCCACCCCTTTGAGATCTAATCTATCACAATATATCAGAGGAAAACTGGAAGGGCAATACATAAAATATAAATTAATCAGCTTCACGTATGATCTGAGAGAACTATGACGCTCTACTGATTTCAATACTGGCTTATCCACATACTGTCGATACATATTTTTTAAACTCAGCTGCGGGGTTTCAGTTATACGCACATATTTTTTATCTCAAAAATAATATGATAATGTTATAAATAGAACCCACGATTAAAATTTCTGCAAACCACGTTTTAGCATTTCGAAATGTTAACCCTCACATCTATTTATATCTGCCCGTTGACATGGTTGGATGAGCGCTCGTCTTCTAACCCGATACCCCATCAGGTTCGATTCCCGGCAAGAACACAAGTTTTCTCCTCAGGAAAAAATTGTATTTCTGGTTCTGGTTGTGATTGTGTGTTTGATGTGAATGTTTCCGGCACCCACGACACAAGTCATCTAACTTAGTTTGGGGCTGTGAGTGTGAAAATGTTTATGTTTATCCTTCTACAACTACGGTAGCATCATGACTTTTCATCACTTGAGAAAGTGGTCAAATGTAACTAGCCTGAAAAATACTTTTGCGTTGCGGTAATAAAAAATATTTTTATTATTTTATTTCACTTTTATATATATAGTATGCCAACAAATCTGACAAGAAGCAAAAGTCTTTGAAAAAATATACCTTCTTGAAAGGAGTCGACTCTGAATAGATGGCCAAAGCTAGAAACGGGAAGATATGGAAAGAGATGAGGGAGGAGAAAAAGGAGCGACCACTAATATAGAACAATTTGTTGCTAACAAACTGAAAATGACAATATATTATAATATACAAAATAATGTAGTCATAAATACTTATAAAAAGGGAGTTTAATTATGTATTATTTTCCAAAACTTGTGATTCTTCGAGTGTTAATATTTAATAATGGCGGATTATTGAATATTAATACTAAGTAAACCTGCAGTGTAAGCAAATCATACAAAATTGAAAAAGTGTTTTAGTAACGTTTCTATCACTTTATTAGGGCATGACTAGACTTAGACTCTTTTACGTAACTTTGACTGTGTCTTCTATTATGAAATATATTTATTACTCTTGAAATATTTCATTATTCGACACAAGATTGTGGAGCCAATTTTAAATATACATATAAAAGGTTGAATATATAAATAAATAAAAGAAATAACAAAAAATACTTAATGTAATATTTTTTTCCCGTAGTTTAGTCCGCATGATATCTTGGTCTGTTAGGTTTGGCCGATGAATAATACAGTGATATTGTCGATTAAATCTAAAATAACCCTATCTTAATGTTAAAGATATATTATTGCAGTAGCATAATAAAGTAACTATAGATATTGGTAGCCACATTATGTGAAGTAAACATTAAAATAACTAACTGTGAAGTCTTATATGAACGAATGATGAATCTTATATGAAATAGATTTCTAAAACCGTTAGCGGACTACAAACCCACAGACCGCGGGACTCCAATCACCCCTTAGCTTCACTACTGTAATGTAAGTCTATATGATTTCACAGTCGTTTAAAAATAAACATTTTGTGTAGCCAAATTTGTACTTGGATCCACAAAAATGCGCAGAAATTTGAATGTTTCTTTTTATCCCACGTGAGGCGTTCATACACTGCGTCCGATTTAACTATACCAACATTTTCACCGATACTTGCAGCATTGGCCAAAGGAACATTACATTATTTTGTATAGATATCTATAATTGTAATAATATATGATAATAAAGTAATGACTACTGACTGCTAGATTTTCTAAAAAAGTCAGCCACGGTATAATAAACATTAAGAATAAAGTTATTTAAAATACTTCATGGATGGCAAATTGTTTGATAGTCCGATATTTCATTTGTTATATAAAAAAACGTCTTCACACTCACAGCCTCACACTAAGTTCGATAACTTGTGTCGTGGATGCCGGAAATATTTACACCACACACACAATTATTATACCCAGAAGCACAAATTTGCTTTGGGAAAAAAATTTATAAAATGCTAGGAAATTGACACGAGGAGGAGGATAATTTTAGTTTCGAGATTGATGATTTATACAACTTACACTATTATCCAAATATATAAACGTGACATGAATTGAAGTTTGAAAAACATTGCAGCTACTGTACGGTACTTTTTTATTTGATGCGGTATTCTTTATTATTCGGACCAACCCCTAATTATTGGGTGCCAATCACAGGTACCAAATATATACCAGACGCCATAATTTCTCTAAAAAAGGATTTAGCTTATGAGACCCAGAGAATCATCATAATAATATATGTCACAGTAGGTTTATTATTGTGTGTGTTATGTGAATGTTTCCGGCACCCACGATACAAGTATTTGAACTTAGTGTGGGGCTGTGAGTGTAAATGCGTTTGTTTGTTTATTTGTTTGTATTTTGGGCACCGAGCGGTAACAAAAGAAAACGAACATAGTTACCTACTTGCATACATACATACTACATTTTAATAGATTCAGTTGGAATCTCAACTTAAAGGAAGGCCTTTAAGTTGAGATTTATAAACTAAAACCGCGAGTAGAGAAGAAGAAGAAGTATTCTAAGAATGTGTAATCTGTGTTCTCTTGAGTAAAAATAATTTGTGAAGCTTCTTTTAATAAGGAAATGTTTACAATTGAATGTACAAAAAGTGTATGCTTAGTTTTATTTATGATAGGCAATCGTTTGATAGAAAGCGACGATGTAGTCGACGATGGAAACGTTTGCTTAGAAGATGCTTATTCGCGATTTGAACTTCCTTATAAAGTAGCACAGCCTCAGTCAAAGAGTTCCAACCATTTACGGTTTATGAAAGCAAAACGGTTCGTCCGCATTTGTGGAATATTATAATATTAAATTAATCATAGTATATATTCCAAATTATATATTTTCCTTTTTTTGTGGTGGATAGGCAAGCATTTGACCACTATCTCATTTGATGGAAAGTGACGATACGGGCGAAGGACATGCTTCCTAGAAGATACCTATTAACCTCTAGACTAAAGACACTCAGATTTAACTGTTCGGAAAACAAAGATCCATGTAATTAGTGCCACTCCTCCGCTGTAAGTCAACCATAAATGGGTAAAATTTGACAGTTTGTCTCGTTGTTAGATGGTAAAACGGGCATGGGGGAATTAACTCGTGTAATTCCTACGCATACTCTCCAAAATGATAGAACATCGATAGGCCTGCTCTAAGTTACGTCTGTGACCGAGACTTTGCATGTTGTACTTAACTAGCTGACTATCGAATTTTTAACATTTGATTTGGCTAATAACACTGTGCAGATATATGTCAAAAGATAAGAAAATAATATTAATAAGAATGCTTGAATATGAGTCTTCCTCATTGTCTGTGTTGATAAGGACGCAGAGTACCTCAATCCACATGAGATTTAAGTTTTTGTTTAAGCATCTTTTCGCAAGATAAAAACAATTTTAGAACAGTTTCTATTGTGTGCGTGTTTTGTCTAACATGAATAATGTGCTATTTTCATACTATTCAAACGCAGCGATTATCGTACCTGGCACATGTCAGTAGATATAGGCGTAATTATAAAGAACATTCATACTGACCCTCATCATCATATTATGCTACTTGTAAATATACGAGTTATATATGAATCTTTGATGCAGCGTGTTTTTCTTCACTTTCCATCAGATGAGATAGTTGTCATATGCAAGCCTATCGAGCATAAAAAAGACAAACATGAGGTCAAAGAGGGTAAATATACTACAATTTTATAACTGGAAGATATTTTTATCCAACAGAGTAGTTCACAGTTCAAACCACATAGTATTAAATAACTCTTCTATTAAAATAAATATTTTTTCTTTTTAACCTGTAACTACATAGGTAGGTGGTAGCTAGGTACTCAAATTGGTTTATTCACATGGGCCCCAAAGAGGCACTCATGAAGGTTAATGACTCTACTGCCAGATTCGCAAAATTACAGCCATCTCGAGAAGAACCTGGCATACTCGGCGTCGTATTTTTTCTCATCTAATATTTTGTTCTTTTTAATTTACTGAGATAATTTTTGAATGATTAAATTGTGAGATATTTTAAATTTGCCAGAAAAACATGCAATTTATTTTTAAATGCGTAATGCTTATTCGAACAACGTTTATTCTTATAATAAAACATTCAATTTTTTTATATTGTTACTATTTTTATATTCTCGTATCAGGTAGCGTATGACTATTATCACACAATGGTGAGTGATCATTTGTTGATGAATGCGCTAATTTTTTTATGACCGGCTCAGGATAATTTGACCTCCATCTGAAGTTGAAGCCTGTATCAGGATTTGAAACAGCGACTTTGTCGGGAGCTCAATGAACAAACATTACGCTATAATCGCTTCAAAAACGTTTATGAAATATAAATAGAAATCATTTTTATTGCATAAACTCTGTGTGTAAACTAATAAGGTACATGGTCTTAAACTTAAAAAGTAGTATGTATCAACAGTTTTTTCCTTTCGGGCGTATAATTAGATATTTGGATATTATACATGTTTTGTTTTTAAAATAGTAATAGCATTTTGTTTACATCCATTTTTTACATATTGTTATCTTTAAATTATTTACACACGATAATTAGGCTACTTACAATTACTTCTACTTACAATATTATACTAAGGGATGTCAAAATATTCCTCTAAATTATAATAAACCCTACTTATTAGCCAATCTTTCAGACCACTTTAGATTTTTTTTTCCATCCAAAAGTTTGAATTGTAGTGGAAGATGGTTAAAGTTGAAATTATTGAAATAAGAACATTTTCCAAAGCTTAACCGACAATTAAGGTGGGTATTAAGTAACTGTTGGATTTATGTAATCACTACGAAATGTTTACCTTACCCGATAGTTTTGGAAAATACACTTTATGTATGTAAATTGAAAATAATAGTGCGCTGGAATTCTATTTTTAGTTTTGTTCAAGCTGGGTTCTAATAGCAAGGGTTACTAAGGTAATTTAAATCGGATGTAGTGCGTTTGCTCTAATGGGTAAACATACTGTGTTCCCGAAAATAAACTTTTTATTGTTAGACTGAAATAATTAGAACAGGAAAGGTTACATTTGAGTAAAAGTATAAAATTATAAATAATATGATTGCGACACGAGCCTCGTGACTGCGTTGGGGTGGTATTTTCGTCCGGGACGGCGCACGGTCTCGTTTTAGTAAAAACGTGTTTACTTTTGTAAACTTTCACAATTTTAGGAATCAAGATTTCAAGCAATATTTGTGAGAGTATATTTTAATCTAATTAGGCAAGTAATATATTTACCAAATAGCAATAATATGTATAATGTTTGTTAAGTTATGTTGCATTGATACTATGTATATCTAATAAAAAAAACCCTGATATTATTTAGTTCTTAAAAATAGTTTGGCTGTGTCAATGCAAATAATCTTAAGTTGCTTATCGAGCATAAAAAAACACCTAATAGAATATTAAATTTTTTGTAATTCTCATTTTTTAATCACTGCTAGGAATTGAGGCCGTCACTCATAGTAACACAGGCCCAGCGCGGGTAAACACAATATGTCCTAAAATGTAGTGTTTCTTGAACATGGCGATTTCCTTCCAACATTTTCCTTTATCAGATCCAGATTCTTTATTCACCTTAATGATAACAGTGATCGTTATTCAAGGCATGTCACATTACATTTTAATCATTCGTTATAAGTAAATAACAATTGTATGACATAAACAAATATATCAGACGTCAGGTAATAAAAAAAATATAATATTTATGCAATAGTTATGTTTAGAATATTAATCAAGTGCAAAAAATAATTTAATTTTTCTTTGAAATTGTGGCACTTTTGAAATGTAGGCAATATTTTAGACATTTTTATTTTGTTGAAGATACCCTTCTGTACTTTGGCTGACTGGCTAATCTTACTTTAGGTACGAAGAGCTTTTTATTGTTGCGAAGATTCAAATTGTGTGTGCATTTTTTTTGGGTAAAGTCTCCAAATTATTATATCTATAATAAGGTTTTGTATATGTACAAAGATAAAACTGTCATTATGTTGTTTTGAGAAAAATATTTTATAACACTCGTTCCTTTATGTAGGTATTCCTTATTAGATCTCTTTTGCCACCTTAATACTCTAATCATGTCATCTCCGTCACTCCAAGTAGTAATAGCATAGCTTAAGATTGAATGAACATACGCATAATTTATAGATACAATAGTTTTCCGTTATAATTGTGTGTGTAATAAATGAAATAAGGAGTAGGCGAGTAAACATCATCTAAACGAATTATCCTGGTACATTAGAAAAAAAAACAGGCTATGCCGAGCGGGCCAATATCAGTTATCAATGATTTCATCCTATTATCTTATACTAGTTGTTCCCCGTGGCCTCGCCCCTATAAAAACATTACTAATCTGATCGATTTGCGAAACTAAACCATTCATAAATCCACCTGAACAATAATAAAAAATTGACATCAAAATGGTTCTAGCCATTTAGGAGGACTTCAATCATATACAAACGTACAGAAGAATTATATATATAAAGATAATGACAAAGGAATTAATGTAGCTAGATAATCAGAATCACGGTACATTTAGGAGATGCACATAATTGAGTGCTGAATTGTTATGAGTTGTTCGTGGGGCACCAATCTTCCTCGAGGGTGTCATGCTCGCGTCAAGTCTCCACTGACACACGATGGATTCGCGCAGGCACACCGACTTATCTCGCATTATACATTATTAATCATATTCATTAGGACATTATGCGACGAATTTGATGCTTGACACCGAAACCAAATAGAATTGCAAAATACGAAGGTATTAAACTCGAAAGCCAATAAAGAGCATATTGAAAACATGCAGCCCTAGTTTATTTTAGATATCTATCAATACCGCAGTTATTTTAATAAGTAATACATTTAAAACTATTAATTTTGATTCAATGAAAAGTAATACGCTTCGATTACTGACCGTATTTCTTGTTGAAACTAGCCCCGTGGCACAGGAAATCTGAAAATAAGACAAAGCCAACTTAGAAAATAAAATAAATAGCGAGTGGAAGTGAAAATCGGGTTTCAGGAATCAAAAAGTTGTCTCAAACTATTGTTATTGTTACATTACACAATAACGATCTTCGAAGCGCTAATGAAAACGAATTTATGCCAATGAAATACCTGATAAATATAAAGGTTACTAGCAAATAATACACAATAATAAAGTGAGGAATGAGACTAAAGAATCAAATTATAAGCGCTAGCGTTTAAGCGCGTTTAAGTTTTTTGAACTGTGCTAGCGTAGGAGGGACGTTGTGCAAACGAACTTAGGTATTTAGAGGTGTTTAGGTTTGTAATGTTCATTCTTATACAATGTATAATCGCTTGCCATCAAGTGCGATAACTGAAAAATAACCTAGTGCATGTACATGCAAGAACTAATGCAATTAATCATATATTCAATTGAAGTTTAAATGTGATATATTTTGTAGCAAACATTAGAGAGTTAGTCTAAAATGTTATCCTGAAGTGCACAGTTATCGTTGTCATGGTGTAATCTTTTGAAATAGTTTGAATTAATTACATTTTTATAACTTTAAACGAACAAGTATCAGAACATAATCAAATGTAATGTTAGGACAGCCACATGGCGAATAGGTCATGGTCTCGTTTGGGAATGGAACCATAAAAAGTCTTAGACCATTATCTCATATAATTATTAAATTGAGTCAAATAACGTTTCTACTGTAGTAGAATGTAAAACGGTTCTACTGTAGACGCGACACGTCCGACATCCAGACAGACTGCTAAGCCAAACCGTAATGTGGTAGATTATCCAGGAATGCGGACAAAGAAAGAAAGATTTTTTTTATTTCTGTTTTGACGTTAATAAATTATGCCAACCGAAAAGGAATGAAACTCTTTGCCTGATAGTTTCTTGATAACGGAGTGTTTAAGTCGCGAATGAAAAGGTATCATATAGGTAAATCATCGACAGCATCGTCGCTTACCTTTAGTTGGGATAGAGATCATACAATTGCCTGTATTGCATTAAAAAAGTCGGTGCAGATATATTGTAACCAGAATATTTCGCTCACCATATTTTAAATAAAGATAATTTTTATTTAGTTGTGCCTTAAACAAATAAGTAGTGTTTTTGATTCTGTGCTGTTTACTATAAATGAAGATGGAAAAAAATTTTACGCAAGCAAAGCTTAAAAAACCGACTTCAACGCTTTAATTAAAACATCAAAATTAAAATCGTTTATTCACAAGGGCCCCAAAGAGGCACTCATGAAATTTAATGACTCTACTGCCAGATTCGGAAATTTACAACCATGTCGAGAAAAAGTCTCGGAACCCTTGATCAGATTATATTAATTAAATACGCATTATAAAAGATATCTCAAAAAGTACTGGTCAGATCTTGATCAAATTTATAGAATTAAGGGAAAGTACCAGCTTTCAAACAAAAAAAAAAACATCAAAATCGGTTCACCAAGAAAGAATTTCTGAATTAAAACACATAAAAAATACTGTGAAATTGAGAACATCCTCCTTTTAGTGAATTCGGTTAAAACAGTTGATTTTGCAGCGGTGAGTACCTAGTTAATGTTTAGAAACAAATTGTTGAAGTTATCTATGGACCAAATTATAAATTTTGCTAATCGCTGATGATAATTTACAAATAGTGACAATCGTGTATTACACCCGAGTACTGATGTGTAGTAATGGTGACTTATTAACATTAATTATTCTTTAACATGTATGAGTGTTAGCCAATCATACACAATAGAAAATTTGCAAATCATACAAAGTTGTACAACACGTGATTTTGGTTTCCGCTCCAACTTCACAGTAACTTTTAGTTAAGTTTAGCATATAAAGTAAATTCATAAGATATTCATTTATTTTTATGTATATTTGAGTAATATCTACTTCGATTCAAAAATGTACATATTAAGTCTAAATACTTTTTGAGACACATTTGATCTTTTGTCATAAGATATCTTGTAATAATTCTTCTTCTTATCGAGTCAATTAGTCAAACATAAAAATATATATATATATATATAAACTATATAATTTTTGCTAAATGCGTTGCCAGTGTTACAGCTTCGCTGGAGGCATTTGTTAAGTCTTCAGCTGTGCATGTGTTTGGACATGAAGGACAGGACAATAGATTGGACATTAACTGGTCCTGCGCTCCACAGATGCACCTATTGCGGGAATGGTCTATGTACCCCCACTTAGCCAAGTTGTGTTTACAGCGGCCATCCTTAATAATTTGTATACATAGGCTGAGGTGATTGAGATATCTGAGTTGATGTTAAAATCTGACACAAAGAGCCACCACCTTAGCAGCGTCGAAGCTACTAGTACTTATTCTCATAAAGAAAGCGACTAAAGTAATTTCATTTCTCAACAATGCCAGCTTTACTGTTATAACCAATGTTGCTTGATTACTACTACACTCCCATGAAAATTGTTGTTTAAGTTAATTTGGTTTAGCCTCTTTAATAGTATGGCTTTATCATGTCATTTTTATTGACTTAACCTGTTATTAAAACTTGTTAACGATGTTTTATTGAATAAATGCATTTTAACAGCGAAACCAAATTTAAAAAAAGAATGTTTCGTGCATACCTTAGCCTCACAAACATGCCTCACAAAGATACCCTCTAGGCAAGCGTGCTACATCTTCGGCCGCATCTTCACTTTCTTTCAGGTGAGATTGTGATCAAATGATTGCCTATCGGGCAATTTATTAAAATAAATAACCTCTTTGATGATCCTGTTGGCACTGTGGCCTAGTTTTCGATTTCTAAGCGGATCCTGAGTTTGATTTCCGAGAGGAGCACAGTTTTTCTTCCCGGAGCACGGTACTGTGTGTGATTGTGTGTGATGTAGGTACACAACGATAACAATAACTATTGAGTTTTGTGAGGTACTGTTAGTATTAATTTATTGGTAAAGAAGTAAAGAAATAAAGCTCACTGCCGATGTAGCAATTGAGTTTTTCTTCTTTAATGTACTAATAATTATAAATGCCTATAATAATTATAAAAGTCTTCAAGCGAATGGGAGTTGATAGGAAACATTACAAGCAGGTGAACCAATAAAATAGAAACGCAGGCAAAGCTTAAATAATAGAAACGCAAGCAAAGCTTAAATAATTGAAACGCAAGCAAAGCTAAAAAATACCGACTACATTGCTTATATTTCGGTTTTGGCTTGACTGATTGCTATAAAATGTATATGCGTGGTCCCATGAAGTATACTTTACCAAACAAAATAATCATCAAAATCGATTCATAATTGGCGGAAATATCGCGTAACACACATACAAAAAAACATACAGTCGAATGAGAACTTCCTTTTTTGAAGTCGGCTGAAAAGAGACGACAGTCGGCGATCGTTGTGTCAAACCGATACGAGGGTTACTAAGCCACTTTTGCTATACCTAGAGTATCTTTAAATCGTGTTTTGTAATCTTGGGTGTCCATACTTAAATGATAAAAAACCATAGGCATTATTACATATATATTATAATAATTAAATATATATTTATTGCTGCTATAAACTGCCTAAAATAAAGCTTATAAAACAAAAATACGCTTAAGCAAAGCGTGAATAGCTTATTTGTCTCTGCGACTGATGTCGTGCTCAAAAGTATAAAAAACCGGCCAAGCGCGCACGTAGGGTTCCGTACCATTCTTCCATCTATAAAAACGGCAAACAAACACGTTGGTTGTATGGGAGCCCCACTTAAATATTTGTTTTATTTTAGTATAATTATTTATTCTTAAATTGAATATATAACTAAATATTCTGTGAATATTTCAAGCGTCTACCTGTTGCCGTTATCAATATCGAGCAAAAAAAATTTTGTTGTATGGGAGCCCCCTTTAATATTTATTTAATTCTGTTAGTATTTGTTGTTATACCGGCAAAAGAAATACATCATCTGTGGAAATGACAACTGTCTAACTATCACGGTTCATGAGATACAGCCTGGTGACAGACGGACAGACAGACGGGCGGACAGCGGAGTCTTAGTATTAGGGTCCCTTTGGTTGCGGAACATTACAAATTTGGATTTAGTAAGTACGAGATTGGTCACATTATTAGCTACCTTTAGATTATTCACGCGCGACACACTCAATACGTAGTTCAATTATGTTAATAATAAGTTGGAATATGTTCGGATGTGCGTTGTGTGCTTATCAATCTAACACAATACATATTTCTTAATGTATTAATCAAACAACACACTTGTGAGAACTTGACTTCTGGAACCGATAACTTATGTAGATGTTCCATATTTAACCCGTATTATATCAGCTTAACTGCCTTGACATTTAATCAAACTTTACAACTAACAGTATTTATCAAAAGTGGGTTTCGAATGTAATGTTACATTGAAATACCATAGATAAATTTGTGTAAGGGCAAGGAAGTGTCTTTCCACTCTCTCTCTCTCTCTTTCTTTCTCTCTCTTTAGCCCACGTCCATAAGCGGTACGAGTATGTGCTCCGCTAATTAATAATTGCAATAACGAATAAACGCTGTACTTTATAAATGTATTACGTGTTTTCTTCACGTTTTTCAGGTGAGATAGTGGTCAAATGCTAGCCAATTAAAAAAAAGCAACCGACCACTATCTTTTTAATATGCTTAAATAACCTACTTATTTAAAAAAAGTGTACTATGTTGTATTTTAACGATCAATGTCTTTATATTTTTCAGTTTATTAGGACCTACAGTTGTGGAAAAAACATAGCAGGTAATTGCGCAAGTTTTCTTTCTCCAAGGCTATCGGTATCCCTTGCAGGAGACAGCCCGCCGCGTCCTCTGTGGTTACATCGACAATACTTATGGATAACTGAAAGAGTGTTAGTGAAAGGTATCTAGCTCTTTAAATCTTTATTTTATAGTTGAAGATTTTAAAATATAGGCCCATAGAATATATAAATATGAACATTCGTGTAACGTCCTTATTATATAACAAATAACTAAGAGCGCATTTTAAAACTTGCTACCTTTTGTCAAAACACAGGCGTGTTTATTCTCCGCTAAACGGAGTCAATTTCAACAGACTCCAATTTTCCGAAATGTATCCCTACCAGTAATGTACCATCTCGAGTTGCTCGGTATGACTCTTACTTCAAAGCTCAATTTTGGAACTTTCATCGAGTCAAAACCCCAACTAGCTCCAAAAAAGCTGGGAATCCTTACAAAGGTGAGACGGTACACAAGTCCGTTCATGTATGGAGTACTGTAACAGATGAGAACAGTTCTCATCTTTGGGAACGGTTCAGCTAAGTACCAGCTTGAGGCTCTTGACTCCATTGAGCGTAGAGCCATGAGACGCATTGGTTGCTGACAAATTCAAAGCTTCAGAGCTTGGGTCATCGTTGACCCAATAAAAAATTATAATGCAAGATGACCCAATAAAAAAACGAGAGTGTGCCAAGGTACCGCACGATCTAGTTCCCCTATCCCCGTTCTATCATCGGACAAGCAGACAAACTGCTAAGCGACACCGCTTTATGGTAGACATTCCACAAATGCGAACAAAGCGTTATGCTTCCACATTCATTGTGCGAACTGCAAGGAATAGAACTCCTTGCCTGAGTCGGTGTTTCCCGATGAGTACAATATGGGAGTCCTCAAGTCACAAGTGAATAGGTATCTTCTAGGCAAGCTTGCTCCGTCGTCGAACACATCTTCGCTTACCTTCAATAAAAAAAATATTAAAGCGTCAAACATATAAAATGATTGAAGAAAGCCATTAATTTTTAACCGACTTCCCAAATAGGAGGAGGTTCTTAATTCGACTGTAATTTTTTTATGTGTGTTATCTCATAACTTCTTTCTGAGTGAACCGATTTCGAGGATTTTAATTTTTGTTTAAAAGCTGGTGCTCCCGTTGGTCCCAGTTAAATTTGATCAAGATCTGACCAGAAGATTTTGAGTTATCCTCAATAATGCGTATTTTATTCATTTAATCTGATCAAGGTTTCCGAAGATATAGCAGCGAAGTCGCTTTTTTGCTTGCGTTTAAATTATTAGTTTCAAAGATCACTACTGTTTGACCTTGTAGATACAAGTCGAAGAGATCCAATGGATGCAAACGGTTCTCAGGCGTATTTTAAGGAGAAGAGGCCTATCTAGATGGTGAATTATATCCACCAACGAATGTAGTTTCAGCTAATTCGCAACACAGTAACAGGTTTAATTCAAGCACCAAAAAATAGTAAGTTCCAATGCAGATGTTTTTAGAGTTGAAATTCTTCAGGGCTGAACGCTGCGATATAATTGTCCTCAATTTCATGAGAACGCCATCTATGTGACGCACGCTGAATTTTATCAGGCCTGCGTCAGATCTCTCTCTTCGTCGCACGTAGTGTTGAAAATTGCCGTAGACGGCGCTAATTCACTCATTGCCGTGTGTAGTCTGAAAAATTTCCGTAGTCGGCGCTAGCAGCGCAACTTTACAAAAACTTGATAGACTGCACTTAAGCCGACTCACCGTTCCGATTCATTATTTTACCGCCACGACAAAATATCACTGACTTTAATTTAAAAAACTTTTATTTGATTCAAAAATTAAATGTTATCTTAAATGTGTATGGGAAATCACTAAAATTTTTTATCTAGAATATGGTCACATGTACGCACTGTGGCTGAAGTGTAGTGGATCGTGATTGGCGGAACGGGTCCGACCGGAGCGCGCTGGTTGGACGTGCGCCGACGCGTCGGCAAAGCAGCGCGCCGCGAGCACGTGACGAGCACGCCGGGCTCCACGCGACTCGCGGCCAGAGGGCGCTTGGAACTTGTTTACAACTCTTATGATTTCGCGTGTGACATAATTTGGCGTAACAGTATAGCAGCGGAGGACGGGTGCGGCGCGAGTACAGGTGGCGGCCTTGAACGCGGCTAGCGCAGCGAGCGTACTTACACATTTACAACTGATATCGAGTCGTTGGGTACAGATATTCCAAATTTAAAATTAACTCCACAAAATCTATTTCGATGCTCTATCGTTTGACAAATTTAGTAGACCTAAGCGCAGTTTTAAATAAGATGATAGTTATGTAAATATTAGACAAAAGGTGGTCTATAGGAAAACAAGATCCCTCGCTCTGGCAGTGGCCTTCACTAATCTGATTTCATAACGTTTGGTGACTCTACCAACAAACTTTAGCAACTCTACCGATATTGCGTTTGTGCTGAACAGCCAGAGACACGGCGCATAGCAACTACAAAATAATGGTGCCATTGTTTTTGCGGTATGCTTATTTAATTTTGCATGGTTCAAAATTAGCCAGTTAATGGATACTAAACCGCTGCATCGCTTCGCTACTCAGCTGTCCACTTAAACTGGTTACACAGAATAACACAAAGTTTACTCTTCCCTTTCAGAACATCAGTTCAATTTTACGTCGGTAATTACTACGTAAAATATTTTAATACAAAACTGATCTAAAATTATTCCAGCTATACGAAAAAATTAATGTTTGCAATATACTAGCGAGTGTCCTAGTGGCCGACAAAACAAGTTTCAATATTCCTAGGAACCGACTTCACCGCTTTATCATCGGAACCTTGATCCACCAGCTTTTAAATAAAAAAAGAATCATCAAAATCGGCTCACAACGAAAGAAGTTGTGAAGTAACTTTTGAAGTCGGGTAAACCAGAACATCGTCAAAGTACGCATTATTCGTCCCAAAATAGACATTATTGACGATATTTCAAGAACTACTGATCAGATGTTGATCAAATTTAAATGGGACCAATCAGAAAGCAACATCATTCAAACTAAAAAAAAAATTCGAAATCGGCTCACGTGGAGAGAAGTTATAAGGTAACACACATTAAAAAAAATACAGTCGACTTGAGTACCTCCTCCTTTTTTGGGAAGTCGGTAAAAAAGGAAATCCTTAATATGAAAATTAGAAGAAAGCTTCATCTAGCTTGTACAACGCAAAAGAAAATTTGGAATAAGAAACCAGAATGTAGGTTGAAAACAGGCGCTACGAGTCCATGAACGCATGTACTCGCAGCACATGCTGAATCTACTCCTATTGCCCTAAACTGCACTGATAGATTCGACCGTTTCAGTCTTGGCTTTGGTAACATTAGTTTTCACAATAGACTAATAGGCCTTGTCCCTCAGACTGAGGCGGTCTGATCTCATAAATTTATTGTAATGTTGTGTGTTGTTATGGAAATAAATTGATGTTTTATTTTATTTTATTTTATTATCACAATAATTGTTTATTTATTTATACTTATTACACAACAAAAACAATGAACAATTGCAAATATATATATATATTAATATACTATAACATATAATATGATATGGCTCATACAGTGTACTAGTGCTCTCTTACATTATCAAACATTAAAATGTATCAGTCCAATTACTGGAAAGATACGCGAACATATTTGAGAAGTTACTTCAGCAATGCTGATTGATGTTGAATATATACAATCAACTCAGTTTGCACACGAGTCCAATAAAGCCCATATAGAGCCGGGCCACGCTTGTTAATAAAATATCAAATGATCGCCAGCGGCGCGGCGATGTGGAAAAACAGTACAATGTGAAAACACTGCTATGTTTCCATATTTTGCGGCTCATCTATTCACTCGGTATCTGAGCACTTAAATTGGTCCATCAGGGATCCACAAATTAGCCACTAGTTTGTTTTGCTCTGGTAATTAAACCTACGGAATACTCGTAGCGAACAGGCATATATCGCCGAGGGAGGGTTCACATATATACGAGTAGCTTAAATAAACCTGAAACCGCTATTTCGTCTTACGCTATTTCCTGAACCATTCATCTGATCTCGTATTCTGTGAAACCAATATAGGCACTAGACCAAACAAATTGAAAACATCTATATGAGAATATGTGTCGGAGATATGCGCGAACTTGCGAATATATTTGTATACTCTATTCGTAGGCACTATACATTGGCTAAGAGCCTATCGCTAGAACACGACCACGGTTATAGTGTTTCGTAGCCATTCCATTTTATAGAAACAAATTTAGAATAAACACACTAAAACACACACTAAACACACTTTCACACTCACAGCCCCACACTAAGTTCGAAGACTTGTGTCGTGGGTGCCGGAAACATTCAGATGATACACACAATAGCAATCAGAACCAGAAACACAAATTTTCCTTGGGGAAAAAGCTTTTGTTCCCGCAAGGAATCGAACCTGATACCTTAGTTGCTTAGTAAGCTAATGCTCACCAAACTAAGCCAACGGGCAGTTCACATCGTATCGTAAGACTAAGACGAATAAATATTAGTTGTACATAATCTAACAACTAGGTATTGTAAGTATATCTCATAACAAACGACACTAAATAATAACTACTACAAAGTATAATAATAATTTGTACACAGTACATGTTACATTCTATGTTACAAGGTTAAAAGGTCACGCGCGTTTTTTGTTCAAAAATCTAGCGGGTAATTTGTTAATTTACATACAAAAAACCTGCTGTACAATTGTTAGTCGCAAACCATCGATATGAAATGTATATCCTACTAATATTATAAATCCGAAGTTTGTGTGTTAGTGTGTAAGTATGTTTGTTCCCTCCTCACACTTTAACGGCTGAACGGATTTGGATGAAATTTGGAATGTACATAGGATTAACATATAGGCTACTTTTTGACTTGATAATAGCGGGCGAAGCCGCGGGGCACGGCTAGTGTACCTATATATGTTTATATTTTATAATACTTACATAATATTGAACAATTCGAATTTTGTGTATTTATAATAGTTATTAACACAGTAGCCATCAATGATTTTATTTAAATAATATAAAGATTAATAAAATATGATTTAACTTTTTGAACAGTTTTTTTCGTAATACAAATAGTATTTCTTATTATACCTATGAACTGTTTTAAGAAGATTATTCATGTTACTCCAACAAACACTGGGTGTTCCCGTAATGCTGGCTGTGTAGCTCCGCAGCCGTACAGCGATAACGATACTTATTATTATGCAGAACAAAATATGGGCCAGCATTCTCGTCACGTGCCGCCTCTCCCAGGCGTCCGGGCCAAGCACCGGATTATAAACATTATATTCTTAACCACCTATGTTTACTCTATGATGAGCGAAACAACTTATAAGTAGTCAAGTCCATCCAAAATGGAGCCCCTTGCATGAAGGCACAGTTATAAGTCTTGTTGTTAACATCGTTGTCTAGAAATTGATTTAAATATCATGCTAGAATATTACCATAAAAAAAAACTGGTATCATTATCTGAATGATTATTATTTTTACCTATAGTAGGTACATACTACTTCAATATTTTTATATCTATCTAATACCTTTTAACGAGTAATTCTTGTATATATGTATATGTAATCTGAATCTCGGAAACGGTTCCAACGATTTTCATGAAATATAGTTTGCAGGGGGATTCGGGGACGATAAATCGATCTAGATAGGTTTCATTTTAAGAAAACGTCATTTACCAAAAAATAAAACTTATCAAAAAACGTCATCCAGGTACTTATTGTTTATGTTTGTTACACGTATTCGTACGGCTGCCATCGTGTTGCCGTCATCTTCGTCGGACCTGTCTATGTTGGTCGCTAAAGTAAGTTCAAAGTTCATAGACCACAATCGTTGCGTACTAGTAGCGTAAAACCGGATTCATAGAATCGTTTATTTATCTGCGTACGTATGATGCAGGCATGATGAATGTGTACATAATTTGGTACGCTCCCATTGTACATTGTATTGTATATGCAAGGCCGCGTGAAGGCTGCGGGAAACCCTCTGCCTCCGGCGCGGGACGAGGGGCAAGGGGCGAAGGGCGCGGGGCAGGACCACGGGACGGCTACGCGGGGTGAGGGGGCTTGAAGGTCGAGGCCGGTACTGAATCAATGGGATATTATGGGACGCGGCACCGATACCAGAAATTCGACGAATCCTGGAATAACGGGTAATTGGACAGGTCTATAGTACGCGTTCTTGTCTGGAAATTTTGCATTGAATTTCCATTTTAACGCAATTCCAACTATTAAACCCGAATTCCATAAAATGTGAGTGTATTTTATACTTGGGTACTTGGTCATCACAGGTAGATGGATTTGGTTGGATATAAAGTAAGTAGTGACACAGCGAGAGAGCCGAGTGAGCGAAGCGAGCGAAAATAAAATTCCAGAATAAGAATTGTTTTAAAGTGTCTTTTACTGACATTACTATTAAGGACATTCATTAGAAGCTTTAGAAGAAACGATGGAATCATTTCCAAAATTATCCATAGTAAGCTGACAATTGATTATATTTTTAATTCAAGATAGGCATACGTCTGACCACTATCTCGCCTGGTGAAAAGCGACGATGCGGTCGACGATGGAGCACGTTTGCCTAGAACAGGCCAAATTCACTCGCGACTTAGAGGTATTGTATTTATCAGGAAAAACAAACTCGGGTAAGTTCAATTCCCTTGCGATATATAGCAATAATCAAACTCACAATACAATACAATTGTAAAATATAATTCATAATATTTTAAGTAGATACAAGTTTATCATACATAATTATGGCTTATAATTTAAGATTTTAATTAATGCATATATAGAAATATGTTCGATGAAATTACTTTCAGCAAGTTGTTGAAACATCTAAAATATGTTGATATGTGAGCGAGATTGTGTTCGCACGCATTGAAACGTAAGCGAAGCTTAAAAAACGACTTTATCGCTTATATTTCGGTTATGGCTTGACCGATTTCGATAAAATTTATATGGAACCACCTCTCAAGTATACTCTACCAAACAAAAAGAAATCATCAAAATCGATTCATAATTGGTGGAGATATCGCGTAGATATACATACAAAAAAAACAGTCGAATTGAGAACTTCCTTTTTTGAAGTCGGTTGAAAATAGGAATTTATTGTTTGTAGATTGAACAAATGTAAAAAAAGAAAAAAAAATGTTTCTTAATGATTTAAATTGTCAATGTCAAAATAACAAAATGTATGAGTCACGTCGGGTATACCTATCTGATTATGTTAGTTTATAGTACAATTGGTTATGCTTGTAAAAAGCATGTGACACACAGACAGACTTGGAACATTTAGAAGGGCTCTTACATGCAACACAATACCTTGAAATTATCAGTGCCATTCTGTAACTCTGCGTGAATATAAATTATATTAGCACTGTTGAGTTGAAGGTCTATATCAATTTAAATACACAAATAAGCTAACGCTCTCTCGTCTGAGAAACCTTCATAAGCTGCGGGCAATTTGTTATATAGTTGGGTATAATTATATTTTCACTGGCTAAAACCACACCGCCTGCAGAGCCAAAATAGGATGTATCCTCACAGAAATAGTACCGACAGGAGATTAAAAGATACGAAGGAAACGGAAAAGGACGCAGGCTATCAGTAGATACTCGAGTCTCGGAGGAAATATTTCCTTTGAATGCTCGAGCAGGACTCAGGACTGCCGGCCTTTAATTGACTGCATTTATGACCCACTGCATGTAGTGACAGCACAGACTACTCAACAGTTACTCGTATATTGTCCATCTTAACAATACCGAGCTCGTTAAAAGTTATTTTTGTTATTGTTGTCTGCCAAATTTAACTAGTAGTCATTTCATATTTTCATTGAAATACATTTAATTGCTATTTCTGTCTATGCGCCTCAGACCTTTACATATTCTGTGAGAATTAATATATTATTATAAAGTTATTCATTATTATGTTTAAGGCGGGAAATGCCTCTGACAGAAGAAAGGACGAGTGGGTGGATAAAGTGAACTTAGAGATCTGGCTTCACTTATCCGATAAAATGTTACTAGGTATTCAAAATATCTAAAGAAAGACGGTGGGCTATCATTGTAATTTTTTTTTTAAACAAACTATCGCATTTACACTCACAGCCCCTCACTAAGTTCAAATGCTTGTACCTTGGGTGCGGAAACATTCACATCACACACACATTACACCCAGAACCAGAAGCACAAATATCCCTTGGGAAGGAATTTGTGCTACTGCCGGGAATCGAACCCAGGACCCACGGCGCAGAGGGCGGACACCTGTCCACTGCGCCATCTGGTTCGTCAAATTTTAAATGTCATTTCTGGCTATGGGTCGTAGTTTTACATATTCTATGAGAATTTGAAGTCATTCGCTCATATGGTTTAGACTCTAGATGCTACGACCTAAGTCAAATAAGAGATCTCGCTTCGCTTGATCAATAACTGAATTTCAATGTTAAATCACGATGTTTTAATTTTATACCAAAGACTTAAAATTAACTGGGTTATAGTGGGTCTTAATTTTATCTGGCAAGGTTTCATAATTATGTCACATTAATTCTATGATATATTATTTTTTTACGATTAATGCTTTGACTCGAAAGTTATAAAGACTTATGGATTTCTATTGGATTTTTATGGATTATTATATTTATTCGTTTAAAGTGAATGCCAGTAACCTACGACTAAGGGCAGCTCATTGTGATCCTAGTGGACTAGATAAATGTATAAAACCAGAATGTTATATATTTTTTTATTTACGTATATATTTTAACTTTCAGGGTGAACATTACAGGCATTCCCAATTCACCTACAATCACATGATTACATTTTAGATAAGTTGGTCAAACACCTCTCCTAAATACTTTTGTGCAATGAAACAAATCTTGCTGGTGTTGGCGAACCA
The DNA here is from genome assembly GCA_948107665.1 of Lomographa bimaculata. NCBI lineage: Eukaryota > Metazoa > Arthropoda > Insecta > Lepidoptera > Geometridae > Lomographa > Lomographa bimaculata. Next base: position 27,203,164 of record OX403584.1, on the reverse strand, counting down.
CAGCATTTAGGAGACGCAGTGCACGCGGTAAAGGCGCCAGACGACCCAGTTCACTCTGACAAAAAGGCAACGCAAATAAGTAGTAGCGTATATGTAGTAGTAAGTTTATACTTATGAAGGTGCCTTAAAATACTTTTCAGTGCGTTTATTTTAAAACTATTGATTGTATATAAGCGAAGCAGTATCTGTGACAAATATTAGTGTTAATGGTTTCTTAAATTTCGTTTAGAAAACCTTCTAATTTGGTTGCTAGTTCTGCAATACTTTGATATTTCCTGACATTTGTGGTTCTTTTAGAGAGAATTCTGAATATCTATGCTGATCTTACATTTTTTTTACAATAGTTTCTTCTTCTATGGTTTCTACACCATTGGAGCTCGGCAGCTGAAATTTTGCATATGTATAAAATATAGTACCCATATAAGTTATACAAGGGGATATGATAAATAGGGTTACTTTACTAATTCTTTCCATCAGATGAAGTAGTGTTCAAATGCTTGCCTATACAGCATAAAAAAAATTTAAATCAATATTTGTCTCACAAAATTTATTCTTTTTCATACCTATTCATCTATAGCATTCTTATTACTTGTTTATGAAATTAAAGTGTATAGATTGATTGATCCTTATTTTACCCAGCCAAAGTTTATGACTTGAGAATATTACTTTTTTTTATGTATACAATGACTAAATAATTATTAACTAAAAACTACATTAAAACTAACCAAAAATAACTATAACTAGTTATAAATATGTACAAAACTTAATTTAATAGACCGCTACCAGTTGGCAAAAAACCCAAAAAGGTTATCAGCATTGCCACGTTGAATTGCAATTCTCAATCTCTGTCCAAAATATTTTGGTCACGAGTTGCTTCGACTAAACGCCTTGAAAATTCTTTAAAGATTGTATGTGCTCCTGGTCCCCACAGTCCCAACGTCTAAACCTCAAAAGGCATAAATATATAATCACTGGTTATATATTTGCGCCTTTTGAGATTTTCTGCTGATTCAGCCGCAACACCAGCCTAATTTTTAGTTCTAGGAAAATGAGACGGTGCCAGGGTGCCGTTGCCATTACGCAAGTTGCATTCCAAACCAAAATCCCTTTTTTCACGGAATCAGGGTCATTCCGTCTGGCTTTTTACCATTCTTACGTGCCATATGGTACCATATGGTCTATGGTTCCAAAATAGGCGCACGGTTGGCTGTGGTAAGAGCCCGACGTATGATATCATTACAACTGGCGTGGCGGGGAATACGTCCTGCACTCCTAGAGCAAGCCTTGATTTGATTTTTTTGATTTTGAAATCCGATGAATCCAGTAACGTTCCCGTATTTGGCGATAAAAGCAGGAAGGGCAACTCCCTAAATTAATCAGATGCCAAGGTCTCCCAAACGCAGTGGCAGTGAAGCTTGCAAACACGCCCTCTCGTCTAAATTCATATAAAAAAATATAATAATCTTCATGTTTCTATAGCTGGCAACATCGTAAAGTATATCCTTCAATAAATAACCTTCAATAAAACCTCACCACAATCCTCGTTCAAAAAAGTTCTAACTGAATGGACGGCGGTTTCGCAACCCCCTCGCGAGCGTCACCCTAGCTGCAAAGGCTGAAATAGGTCAGCTAGTTGTGTAGCTGATTTTCTGCAGCAAATTTTGGCCGCGAGGCGTCGCGTCGGTAAGTCATACCAACCGCTATTGGTCTGACGCCGCCATCAATTTTTTTAAAGATCACGAATGACATACAATACGACATATGGTAAGGATAAATGTGCCCAACTGCATTTTGAATTTTGTGTACGTAGATAACTAGATTAACTAGATTTTAGAAATTCAAACATAATGTTTCAATACAAGACGCAGTCCTAGTTTATTCTAGATAATAATAATTAATGAGAATATCAGTTCTGAAAAAGCATTTAGGCAAATAAGATGTGCGCAGGCGCTAGAGCGCGAGGAGGGCTAAGTTTTGTTTTGTTTTAGCATAAACTCAGATAGATGGAAATTTAGCAACATTTTATATAATATATGGAAATTTTTACTCAAACACGGTCAGTGTAAGAGTAATAATAATGCAATAAACAAACAGATAATGAAGCCTAGACCGGTGGGTCTAGAAGTATTAAATTTTGCACAAGATTTCCTAACAAGATAGGTTTTTGTATCACTTTCTCACCTGATTAATAGACATGATGTGTCGACGATGAATGTACATAGCTTATACCACGGATTAGCACGGCACAGCTACTTTTTAACTTGATAACTAGCGCGAAGAAACGGGCGCGGCTTGTATGTGTATACTTAGCACGTGTGAATTTAAAATAACTGCGCATTGGTAAGGAAAGACAAATAGGCATTTACGTGTGTTTGTATCATTTATCGTACTAAGCCGTGTAACTAAGGAAAAACCTTTTAATCACTGAGAACGTGTATGCTTAAATATGATTGTAATGTTTTTGTTTTAATTTAATATTAAAGTTTTAAAACTGCAGCGTTACTACTACCAGTACTGTACTTAATTGGATACTTCGTGTTCATTGCAAGTTGTGCTAGTAAATCCCTAAAAAATATAGGGTTCGAAAAAATGGCCAAGTGGAGTCTCACTCGCGCAACAAGGGTTTCGTACCAGGTTCGATCCTGACCCACACTTTTTAATAAGTTTTTAATATTATATTTATTATGAAGCGCGGTAATGGCGCGCGCGATAACAGGCGGAACGCGTGAGCTTATATGAGAAATAATCAACAGTTTTTGATCCTGCTGCTAGCTGCTTACAACTGCACGTATTGCACGCGAACCAAATAACTTTATTTAAGTAGTTAATTTAACTACTACTGCCTAGTCGCGTTATGTTTACCTCATAGTTAGCACTAAAACTTACAAAATTATTCAAAGAAATATGTCGCATATAATTATTATTCACGTTCATTTATAATGATATAATAATATTGAACTAACCATAAGAGAAGAATCGAAGAAAGAGCTTCGTAAAAGCGCCTCAGCTTGAAAAACAAACATATGTGTCATTATTTGTTGCTTCTAGGATATTACTTACACTAGAAATGTACATGTATTGGTATTATTTATGTTTAATTAAAGATATTTTGAAATTCAAAAATTGAATTGCATGTTTATTATTATACAGTGTTGATACATTTTTATCTCCTACCATAATTTATGTTAATCTGCATATATATATTTTTTACTTACTTATTTTTTTTTATTTTCGATAGATTTCTGCATTTTTCAAATGCGTGAATGTTTTTCCAGATATTCCTCGGAAATAATAATGTATTTAAATTTAAAGCGTGTATGTTTGTTCCAGGTACCTACGTTTTTACTATATATGATAAACAACGAAGATTAATACACATCCTGTGTAGCTGGATTGTAATTTAAGGCACTTAAATTCACACAACTCAGGTACAAGGAAATGTTTTATCTCAATGTTTTAGGGTTACGTACCCAAAAAATTATCACAACAAAACAAGTTCTCTAAACCCTATTGAGTTCTCTATACACTTGCCACTAATGTGCCACGCTGTAAAAGCCAGAGTGGTGCCAAAGAACAGGTATGGTTGTAGTTATTGTTCATTTTGCTAAATTAAAACATCAATAAAATGTGAAATGTTTTACTAATAGTTTGTATGAATAGTCCCGGAACCGACTAAGCACCAACCAGAATGTTATAATTATACTGAGCGCAAAATTATTATTATTCTTACACATATAATATTTGTTGTTCAGACTAAATTCTCTGTATTGTAAGTATAGCTTACCAGCTTACATTCAGCTCCTGAAATTCGGTAGAGCTAGAGAGAGCCTTAGTCAGGATTACGACAACCTGTTTTTGTTCTAGACAGGCAGGCGTTCTACCAATATCTCACCTGATCGAAAGTGTTGATGCGGTCGAAGATGTAGCATGCTTGTCTAGAAGTATGTTACATATACCAATACACTCAAAGGCTCCCAAATGATACCGTTCAGGGAACAATGGACTCGGGTAATGAGTTCGAAGAAACGCTTTAAGCGAACTGGAGTATATATTTATTAAAACTACACTAATAGTATAAAAAGGTATAGTGAGTTTTTTAACTGTAAACTCTGGGACTACGAATTCGACTCTATTTTTATTGTAGCAATAGATAGGTGTGACTATCCCTGAGTGACAAAGGCTATGTTTTATTGGGATAAAAGTTTTCAGCATCGGCGTGCTCTGAATAAATGGTTTGGTGTAATTGAATAAAATGGTTGTCGAAAATATTGGGCTCTAGCTTTGCAAAAACGTCCGCAACAGTGCCTACAGTATACATCTAACATTTATGTTTAGCTCAATAGAATGCTATCTATTATATTTTGTAAAATAATCCTAACAAAAAACTGATGGTGTATGTTGATTTGGCTATTTCAGGCATTGAATATTAATCCTTATCGCAATAAACTATTTTATGAGTATGTATTTATAATTGCATATGATGTCTTAGAGAGTATCGAAGATTGAACAGTTACTGTAGTTTGGCGCATTGTGTGTGAAAGATAGATACGTCAACATTGAACCGAATTAGATACGCAAGTCGATATTACCAATAATATTTTAAAATGTTATAACAACACACAAACCCACAAGCACTCGTGTAGTATTATTTCTTAATGTTTTTAACTGCTTAGGCTTTATCTTTTCTTTCTTAATATTTATGGATTTTTGACAACGAAGTGCACGCACAAACGGTCGCGCACATGCGCACAATGCGGCCAGCGCCGGCGACAACGCTCCTCGCTCCCACACCTACCTCTACTTATCTTATCTAAACGATCCTATCACAACTGTGACGTCTCTCAGACGTGATATATTCGTCTTAATCACACGCTAAAACACCTATAGTACTATAGATACGGAATGTAGGTGAGTCGAATAGATAAGAGGTACCTAATTAACTATACCAATTACAATTTATTACGCGTGCTAACAAGGCAGGTACTTATTTATTGGCAACGGTCGACTTAAACAACTTATTTTTCTTTTTACATGGTAATCGCGCATTTTGGTGCCATCTGACTAGTCAGGTTGAAAGAAAGTAGTTTCATAACCAAGTGATCGCCTGATAAAGATAATGACTACAAGCAATTCTGCATCTTTTGGTTAGTCGATCTTAATAAATGAAAAACATAAACGTTTTCATAATTCACAGCGCCACACTAAGTTTGATGACTTGTCTCGGGTGCCGGAAACATTTGCATCACATTCACAATCAGTAGTCGTTGTCATTTTTGGTATATCGCTTTTCCAGCGTTTCTACACTTGTATGTTGCTTTATTGTCTTACTGTTAATATTATTAACATCTCATTCATTTGTATATCCTACGATTAGGTTTTGTGTACGGCTTCTATTTAAATAATTAATCAATCGTACCACCTCCCGGCAGCTGGTTCCAAATACCGGTGAGTCGATCGTCGTACGGAGAAAGACCTCCTCTTGACAAATAAATGCCGTGTGCGTAAGAAGTAATGCTCTCTAATCCGAATCTTCATTTATATGTTGACAGGATTCTTTGCTATTATTCAACATGAGTTTCAAATGATTCAATAATATGTATCAGCTTGAATGCCAGAGGAGACGGCATGGCGGCGGCTGCGGAGACCGAAGACCCCACAGCGCGCTCGTAACAGCTAACGGGCGTTTTGCTCGTATTACCGAGCGTGCTCACAATGCCAGTGCCAATGCACAAACAACCGTTTCCGACACTCGACTCCTCCACCCAACCGACCGCCGCATTTAAACTGTACTCGTATATTAACAAGTCGTCAAGTTCGACTCCTCTCCGCGTTTAGTAAGAAAGTTGAAAGCAGCTATGCGTTAGTTGCGGAAACAGTGCTAGGATCGCCGCGGAGCCCGAGCACGAGCGTGCCGCCGGATAATCACGGACACTACGAAAATGTCGAGGCCGGTCTATTTCTGACTCGGCCTAGATATATGCGGCCGACTCCTTGCCGCTTAGCGCTTATGCCTTTTTCATTTCTGTAAATTGTTCATGAGGCGCACACAGGGCGTCAACCCACATGGACAGGAAAGAAAACCTTACTTGAAACTGAGCGGCACCGTTACACATTCGTTATTCCACATGTACGTAATAATGTCACTAACGTTTCATTATTTACGTGAAAGGTTAACTTTAACTTGTACCATGCAAATGTAACGTTTCAAATAGGTGATAATGGATATTGCAGTGATATCTGCTACACCAAGATATTCTGGAGAGAGAAGCGTTCCTAGCTAGTAACGAATTCAAAGTGCGGCCGTTGATAGTAACTTGTAAAGTAAATAAATTAAAACTTCCACGCGTTAGCAATTTATCTCGTTGAATTGGCAAATCTTAGTTTGCATTTTAGATAGCGATAAAAGTTTTTTCCCTAATGTAACCACATTTAAAGTATAAATAACTTTAAATGAAGTTTACAGTGACTTGGTCAGACGTTTGATTTATATCAGAACTGACCAGAATGTCGGCACATAGCACAAAAAGTTAGTCCGCGATTTTTCCCTCATTCATATTTTATCCTTGATTGTGTTTCAGTGATCTTTTTTTATTTTACTTTATATAACTCGTAAAATAAATACAAGATTTACTAAAAGAAAAACAATTAAGCTATGACAAAGAAAAGGCTTCGAGTCACTGACCTCTTTTATAAGAAATTATGTAAGTAATTACTTATGTTGACCTCTTTGCTGAACTTTGAAACTTCTCAATGGATCCGTGTACCGTAATAAACTTCGTTCTACTTCCTCAAGAAAAACCTTTAAAAGTGTTACGGTGTTTTTTCTTTGTACTTGTAAAAGTTGCGTTGGCTCTGATGATTCTCATTTGATAATATAATTAATGTTTGTTCGCGAGCTATGGTTCATTATAGTTACAATTGAAAGTTATCAGTGTTATCTCGTTCAACATACAAGTACCTGTGTATTTACTCAGCTGAATGCAAGTGTGAGGGTAAAACTAAAACGAACGTTGTATAGCTATTAGCTATACATTAGCTATATATTATTTAAATAATTAAACGCAAGCAAAGCTTAAGAAACCGACATCACAGCACCAGCTTGCAAATAAAAAAAATTATCAAAATCGGCTCACAACGAAAGAAGTTATGAGGTAACTTTTGAAGTCGGGTAAACGAGAACATCGTCAAAGTAGTCCATAGATAAGGCATTATTGACGATATTTCAAGAACTACTGATCAGATCTTGATCAAATTTAAATGGGACCAATTAGAAAGCAACATCTTACAAACTAAAAAATTTCGAAATCGGCTCACGTGAAGAAAAGATATGAGGTAACATTAACAAAAAACAGTCGACTTGAGTACTTCCTCCTTTTTTGGGAAGTCGGTAAAAATTTTCAAGATAGCCTAATAAAAATAAAATGTTTCAATTCGTTTATCACTTTTACTCATCTAATGTCAATCTCATTTGAAATAATAACACGTTCGTTTTATTATAAAGTAAGAGTCACGTAAATATAACTCAAATTCACTTAATAGTTTAGAGGGTACAATACTACAGCATGAGTACCAAAATACATCTCGGTTATGCAGCTCTTCGACAGACTTAGTGACCGCTCGCATGGTCGATGATAAATACATTTAGAAGGGACAGTTACAATTTTTTAGTTTACAATTTTTTTTTATTCGACGCTAGGAAGCTTTAAGCGCCACGTTATTTTTTACTAAAATACTATACATATTACAGCAATTTTTTTTTCTAGAAAATCTATAAATTAATATAAGTAGCTTGTTAAAAATATACCGTTGAAATAAATATGTATCATAAAAATACCTTACAATTGAATAAAATAAATCCAAGGCAGCAATCGGTTTCAAACTACCTCTTCACACCAATAAATAAATAATACATTAGGCAGTTTCATTGTTACCGAAATATTTTTGCATAATTCTTTAATGAATTATCAAAATAAACTTATAACCTGGCACGTGCTCATGGATTTTGACAAGTTTTTTTTTGGAACGTTATTGGATCGTGCGAAGCGAGATTGCTGAGTTGAATTGGATGTTTCAGTACTTTATCCGTCCATCCGTTTGTGAGAGGCATCTAGAGTCTACACCATAGAAGCAAATAGCTTCAAATTTTCAGAGAATATGTAAAACTATGGCATATGTGAATACGTATAGCCAGAAATGGCAATTAAAATGATGAATATAAATACAATTTTATTGGGAAGCGAATATTTTTTTATCTACTCTTATCGTTGCATAGAGCTTTGCAATAAGAGTACGAAACCGTAAAAAAATATGTAGTAACATAAACAATTAAAAAATTGTAAAATAACATGTTAGTGGCCACCAAAGTCACTGTTTTTGAATCTTTTTTGTCCCGGGGTCTATCTCAAAAACGGCTACATATTTAAAGCTGAAACTTTCATAAGATATCTGTATATATATAATAAAACATAACAAATATAAAAATCATACAAGAATCTTATAGAAATAAGGTTAAATGTAGTTTTTTTTTCTGTAAATGAGAGAAATAAATACGAAAAACATTAAAACGAAAAATGACACAATTTGTGACACACACAGATTCTATGGAGGTTGAAAAGGCTAAAATGATACAGTGCAGAACGGAGTGTTCCGAAAGGTGCCGGAACCATGACTCCAACATAAAAGCCATGTTACATTCAACTTCTGTTGTGACTACGGCCAGTTATCCGAACACGTAATGGCATAACTTCGATCCCTGTTACTGAAAATATACCATATAAAAAGGAAATATATAACATTCCGTACGTGTAGGCAGGTAGCGTCATGTTACGTATGTATGGAAAGTTAGTGAGCGAGCTAACTTATTTACAATTTTAATTATTGATCCTTAATCATTCCCTTCGGCCCATGGTGACCCATCGTTCAAGTATTCTAACTCTACTTCTTTTCTTTGTTTTCTTCTACTTGTCGTATAGAAAAGTTAGAAATTCTAAGCCAGGTTATTTCACCAGAAAAAAATCTGAAATAGAATATATATATAATCTGAGATGGATATACTAATATAAAAACAAAATACAGCTTTGTAAACGAGGTGTAACATGTAATCGATATGATTCATCACCACAAGGGTAATCCATTCCGAGAGAAATGTCTGCAGCCAGCCGAGAAGCGCGGCGCTCCAAGCTCCGGCGAGGTCGAGGGCTCTCCGGGACGGTAATGCAGCCTTTTGGAGCGAGCACGTCAGTCCATTCGCTCTTCATTTACCACTTGGTTATTATTTGACGCTAGTTTTGTGCCGTTTATTTTAAATTATAGTTTTCACTAGTTCGAAGTAACGGTTTGGTGGCTAGAACCTAATATTATATACGAATGAAAAATATGGACAATAAATTAATAAAATATCGAATACAACCTTTACTTATATTTATAGTATACGAAAAGTAGGATTACTTACTGATAAACATTAATCGTGGAAGTGGTCGTAGCTACGGGCGGGCAATACACTAAGGTATGTATATACTTATAATAAAAAATACTCTTCGACAAACCAATCGGCTTCATGAAATATTGTACGAATAAAATCTAACTCATACGCCAATAGATTACTGTTTATCAATATGGTCCTTTCAGTTGGACAACGCAGCCAGACAAACACCCTAACCGTTGATGACTAGACTAGTTTAAAAAAACATTTCCAGTAGACGACGTCATCAAACATTGATATATTTTGAACACACGTGTGTCCAGATCGTGTGTTTATTTGATAACAAGCCATATTATTATTATAACCATTCCCTCAAGATCATCTGAATAAGAACCTGGCTTCTTCCGCTGTATTCAGATTTTACATGTGTAGTCAATAGGTTGCCCGCAAAGTCCAGTACTCTACACACTGAGCTCATGTAGAGCCAGTTGATTGAACTCACTGCGTACTTCTTAAACTGTCTATATACTAAGTTGATCTCCCATATATTTTCCATGTAGTGTCCAGCTAGCCTCACAAGAGTAGAATCGCGTCGTCAAGTGTTTTCTCGGAATCGATCACTAGACGACATTAAAATGACCTACAAGTTGCTACCTACTCCACTGATTAGCACTGCTCTGATCTTCCTTAGCCCTTGACACGTTCTAATATTAAATACAACTCATTAATTGGCTCCCATTTGACCGCTATCTTCTGTTATCGCTATACTGGTGTAACATGTTTCATGTTACTTAAAACAATTAGAATAAAAATTGGCAACAGTTTCAAGGGTAAATGCTGCGATGTTGTTTATTTATTTTTATTATGATAGCTGAATTCTGTGCAGATACTTCCGACACTTTTCCATTTGTTGTAGGTGTCGGCTTCAGTATGAACTGGATGATTGATTGTTGTGGAGAAGATTTAATCGCCACCATTGGTTTATCGAACTCGGACCTAAGATAAATTAATCATTAGTGCTTATCCTGGGAGGATTAGGAAGCTTTAGAGATGGACTTACATGAGAACCCAAGTTGTAAATAAAATCTTGTATGAGTTTTAGTAACCAGCTGCCAACAAGCCAAATCTTTGACAGGAGCACCACGTGTGGAGGCGAGAACTGTTAGGATGTTATACCGCCTCATCAATATGCATAAAATCGAATAATAACAGCACCATTGCAAAGAATGGTATTTAATTGTTTTGAACGGTAATTAACAATGTGGACCACATAAATGACGCATATTTAGTGTTGGTACTGACCGTGTTTCGTTTAGATACTATTAGAGTGCTTCTAAAGTGTGCGATGTTCTGTTAAAACAAAAAGTCCATCCTACGTTACAATTTGCAATGGAGGAGACGGGATTCTGTATCGTTAGCATATTCATGGAGTGTGAAGCAGAGTGGCTCCCAGTGGTCGTTATCTGCTCCAGACGTTATCGTGAGCTTTTAGAGGGGATCCCGTTTTTCACGGCGAAACAAGAATACAGTTGCACATTATTGTTGCCACTTGGTGGATTACATAGTATTTAGCATTTTTAGACGAGGCCATTATAACGTTTTTAATATGACAGTCACGACCCAGTCGCGGCTGCCGTACATTGCCGTGATATTTTTAATTTTGCAAACATTTTTATCATTGATTATTTATTAAAATTTCTAATCAAATTGCATTTCAATAAGAAAATAATTTTAATGCTGTAGGTGTTATTTTAAAGGTATAAAGATTAACCTTTATTTTAATTTCATGCATACTCCCTATTGTATTTACTAATGAATATTATGACATTTTGATATCGAAAGATTTTTATTTTTTAAGTTGCTATCTCCCTATTAAACGACTGTTATGCAGCTGATCAAGGTTTGGTGATCTCGGGCCTAAATCACTTCCTACAATTCTCATTTGATATATTGATCTACGACAGACTACTGAAAACTGTGTAATGGAGATCAGAGCCAATTTAACCTAGCAATCAAGTTGAAAAATTGGATTTCGCTCGTAAAATTGATCGTTTCGATCCGTCATCGTATATGTGTTGTCACGTCATGTTTCGATGATGCAGTGTCGGATCGACTCTACATAGTCGGGCGGCGGGCTGCCCGCGTAGTGTACTCGATGAGTTGGTGTTCGGTGAGTTAGTGTTGATGTAGCCGGAATGAAGTTAGTGGAAATTATTGTAAATTTTAAGTGCTTCGTAGTAATCGAAATAAAAATTATAAAACAAAAACAAGTCCTATTCCAAAATTAAGATATCAAATCCGTATAGCGGCTACAGATACATCGTTCCTAACAAATACTCACTCACAAACCTTCGATATTATAGCTGGGGTTAGCGTATTTACGACATCATCATTTACAAACTTATTAGAGATAAAAAATGGGGCAAATGCGTACACCCACCAGCTACACCGTCAATAAGGACGTGGGGAGGCAATGAAGAGTGTAGAACTGTAGACCTGTACCAATGGTTTTGATGACATAGAGCACCTACCAGGAAATAATATTGGAAAAACAAATAAATATCGGGGAAAATAGATTGGGTACAAAAGTATCAATATCTATTTTATAGTAGTTTAGTTCTGTAAACAGCCTAAACGTAAGAAACTAAAATAAAAAATGCTATTTTGGCTCATATTCATATAATTTTTTATACTCTGTAGTAGTGAAACAGATTTGAATGATATTAATGTTATAGATTGTTATATATATATTGTTATAGATAAACTAGACCTTGGCAATTAAGTCATTTACTTTCATTGGTGCCTCTTTGGGGACATGTGATTAAACTATTTTGATTGCTTTTTTTTATCCTCGTGTACAACATACAATACAAACAGGTTGATTCAGCCAATGTCCCGGTGGCCATGTTAATCACGTTCCGCCATCAAAAACTGCATAAACAATATAATAGTACAAGCTTTAATCCAGTGCCGGAAATGCTAGCTCAGTATTTACGTTATAAACTAAATATTATTACCACAATGCAATAAATTGTACTACAATGTATTGAAATCAATGACAACAATGACATAAATGTGTGGTAGTTTTAGAAAGGAACCATTTATTCAGCTCAACGATCTGTATTGATTCGTTTTCAAAAGTCATTTTTCCTAGTCATATCGCATTGACTGAATTCCTATAAGGTTACTATGATTGTTCGTCGTTTTATTTACTAGGGTAGGCGTCTAGTCGTGCCCATGGCGAATGCCGCGGGGCATTATTCACTGCCGACATCCCATCGCTCTCGCCAGCCCGACAGCATGTCAGCCTGTCGACTCGTCAGTCGTAAGGCCAGTAATCACGCGAAACGTGCCGATACGAACGTTATTCATTTTAAAACTTAATTTGTTTGCTTGAACAACATATTGATTGCTTCTGCAAACTAAACGGCCGCTACCGGAAACCATAGCGCCGCTATTGCTGCTGCGGCACATACGTGTCGTGTAACCACAGCAATTTTAAAAAGTGTCACAACAAATTTGTAAATGAAAAATCCCACTTGTTAAAACCAAGTCAAATACATTCTAATGAGGAACATACTAACTTTAACGGGTCTAATTAAAAATCTAAACCAGCTCAAATCTTTCCAGTAATGAGTTCTTGATTTATAAGTATATTATTAATATTAAAATTGTTTCGTTAATAAGACTTAATTACTCTTAACTCGAAAATAAATTTGTGTAACGGCTTAAGTGACTTCATAACACCCTCACAGCAACCCTGTGCCAAGTAGGTACGAGTCAGGTGTTACTTGATCTGAACATACTATGGTGAAAGGGGATAACAGCTGATAGGGATAAATGGAGGTAGAGTACGAATATTGTATCGGAAAAAGGGAAAACAGATGACGATAAATGACTAGAACTGAGTCTTGCTATTTATTTATATATTTTATAATAAAGTGGAATACAAGTGGAAAAGGGGAATATTTTTTATTTTTTTTTAATTATACTGTACTAGGCGTACCCCGCGGCTTTGCCCGCTATTATCAAGTTAAAAAGTAGCCTATGTGTTAATCCTAGGTATAATCTATGTATATTCCAAATTTAATCCAAATCCGTTCAGTCGTTAAGGTATGAAGAGGGAACAAACATACTTACTCACTTATACACTTACACACAAACTTTCGGATTTATAATATTAGTAGGAATTATTTAGGTTATAAAAGAAAAAGAAGTTCAATATGGCTTAGACGATCTTTGATATTTAGCAAAGTGACCAAATTTTATTTATAGCAATATATTTATAAAATACTTACATTCGATCATGTTTCATAATAATTAACAACTTAATCACGTTGTAACCTACATAATTATCGCGAATCTTGTCTGCAACAATATCTATTATCATTTGGTTTAGACAAAACACACTAGACAAATAGTAGGGTATACCAAATGTGTACTGTGCGGAGGATTTTACTGAACTCTTTTTTAATACTTGATAGACAAGCATTTGATCAATTATAAATGCAGCCTAAAACATATAGGAATCATGTATACGGGTAGTTTTATCAATTTTTTATCCACAGTTTAACTGCCATTAGACAGTTCAAACCACGTATCGCTTGTTTATCGAATGCGAGGGAGGGGTGGGTGGCGGTTAGGGGCGACTGGAAGGCGCCGCGCCCGCCTTGCGAGACTCCGAGGCGCCGCCGCCACCGCGCCGCCCCGCGCCGGCTAGCTGTACTCATGAATTTGTAAATACTACGTGCCTACTGAGGTACTATTACAAGTATGCATCTTTACCGTGCCGATACAGGACATTTATTTTATCGTGAGAACTTTGTCTAATGCATAGTAGAAATTGCATATTTGCAATGTACATAATTAGTAGACAATTAAGTTTTAGTAGGTTGTATTTAGTAGGCATACTCTTTGAAAAACTATACTTTTTGTCGAATAGAAGCTACACACAGTGGGCGCAGGTACTTTTTGCATTGGTATTTTGTTTTGCTTTTTATGATGTATAGGCAAGCTTATGACCGCTATCTTACCTGATGGAAAGTGACGATGCGGCCGAAGATGGGACATGCTTGCCTAAAAGGTACCTATTCACTCTAGACTCGAAGACACCTACATTGTACCGACCAGGGAACAAAGACGCAGGCAATGAGTTCCACTCCTTCGCTGTACGGATGATACACGTAGAAGCGAAACGCTTCGACCGCACTAGAAGTATGTCAAATAAATGGATTACGTTTGACAGTTTGTCTTGATGTCTAAATTGGCATCGCCCTATTTGGACACGGCCTACAAGCTCGAGTTCAATCGTCCTATCATAGCCTCTCTTTATGACTGGACTTGTACCTCTCCAACTTGTGCATTGGATATATATTATATCTTTCAACAACAGTGCTATCGTCTGCGTACCCAAAGAATCAAATACTATCCTCGGCCTCATCATCACTAACCAACAGGTGTGATAATGATCAAACTCTATTCGATTTAGATGATATAAAATATTGTTACTGTTGTATCTACTTATATGATAATCGTAATGTTGTGCTCTGTCAAATGAGAGTAATAAATAGCGATTACTTCGGCCTACATAACTGTGCATGATGCACGAGCATGTCTCGCTGACGAGCCCCGAACTGCCGAGCGGAAGCCGCACGGTGTTCATTCGGGGCCGTGATATTTGGCCTCGGCTCAACTGTAAATATACTCGTATACATCTGGCTATCGCTTCGGCCCTGCCCGCGGTCATTCAGATAAAGCAAACAATAAAAAAGTTGTTCTGAGGTCTTCATACACACACATCGGACTCATATAATTAAATCTAAAAGTATAATAGTTGTTTATTTTGATCTGTTACCCCGTACTTAAATCATCATTACTGGTTTGTAATAACTAGCTACCACAGTAAATGTTTAATAAGTCGCGGTTTACCACCCGCTAGCAGAATTCCGGTAAGAACAAAGTATTGTTCCTGTAGCTCTAAATCTACGAGAGCTCGTACTACTCCATCGTGTTTACTACCACACCGACACTTGCTACTAGATGAGATGGTAATCAATAGCCATATAATTTTGTAATTTATTTTTATTAGTATTTTAGTCGTAGATAGTAATTAGTAAAATTTATAGTAAAATCTATTTAAACCATCCATATAAATGACCGTATGTCTTTATCCGGAAATTGGCGAACTCGGATATAAAAGTATAATTATTTTCAGACTCTCGCACGTAATATGGTGTAATTATTCTGGTATTTAAATTTCATATTTCGTAGGTTTCACCCAAGTAGGAAACTCATTCGTTTGTTTGGTTGTATAAGACTGTATGTTTTTTACTCACATTTTATAGATATAATGACAAATGGTAACACACTGAATCGTTAATCCTTTTTACGTAAATACTATATGTAGCTCTGAATGATGAAAATTCAATTAGTTTCCAGTCTCTACCAGTAACCGTGCTATGTGTTACGAGTGCTAGCGTTGTCCGAGAAATAAAGTGTCACAGTATATTATGATAATCGTTTAGCGACGAGTCGTGGCTGGACGGCTGGACGTGGTACCGTCAGCGACACAAGCCGCGCGCGCCCGCCACGCGCGAGCCAGCACTAGGCCTACTTACAAAAAACAATCCGAGTGTTTATTGTTGCCAAGCGTACACAAGCGCGTCAGAAATAACTGGTTAACGTTGACGTACCCACTATCGCAGCAAACGTCGCTGCCAAATCACATGATTCACATTTTAGGCAGGTCACGAGCGACTCCCACTTGTATGTGAAATTATTGTCAAATCCCGAATTCTCGAACGGCTATGCAGCGTCCGCGCCGCCGCGCCGCGCCGAGGCTGGCAGGCGGGCTCAGAGGCTAATCCCACTGCGTTGCAAGATACTAGTATATCAATAATACCAATTGTAATGTTCACGCAGCACTTTTATAGCTTTGAATCGTTATCGCGAACAAACACACAAAATAATAATAGTATAATCCTGGTCTTTATCAAAATAAGGATTTCATTGACATGTGTAGACGTAAAGTAGACGCTGGCACGCGGTCTCCTACTTTGACATGACACTATGTTCAAATTACAAATACAATAATGAAGTGTTAAATTGGCCCATTAGGTGTCATTAACGGACGATTAGTGTCGCCCGCCCCGCGCCGCGCCGCGCCGCGCCGCGTCGCTTACGCCAGCACTATAAAATGTATCGCCACGAGCCGCTTGAATGTGTGTCAGTCAGTTATTCACATCTCTATTGCCAGCTATTTGCGCTATACATTTTATTTGTGGTTGTTTTATTTTTATCGAATTGTTTCTTCATCGAGGTTTCTGGCGTTCGGTTTGGTGTTTTTTTGTGTAACCGAGAGAAGAGAAAGGGCAGAGCAGTTCGATACTATTCTGGTTTCCATGGAAACGTAATAGTACGTAACCTTCTCTGCATGAGTTCGGGTCCCACTTGATCTGTTTAAGTTTCAAGGTGACGCAGATGTAAATAAAGCAATTATAGTCATTTGCGATTCTTTTAATTGAACTCAATTAATAATTACAATAGGAATATAATTTAATATCACGGGATTTTGAACCAGATTTTTGCATTCGGCTGTTCTTATTCTTATTTGAAATACTCACGTGACTTTAAGTGCAATAGATCATATACCTCTTCACTCTTGGGTTGGTCTTTTAGCTCGTAATTTTAACGGAAATTCAAATTAGGGTAATGTGTCTCTTCTCTATATCAGTTTATGCATAATAGAAACAAACGCGTGTGTACTCGCTAGTGCTATAAACCATGAATTGCAGTCGGTTTTTGGGTGCATTTGTTTTTCCCCTTCTCATTCGTTTGCCGCGGCCGGGGGCAGTAGACCTTGCGATTATGTTGTTATGTTGCACTCCTTCCAAAATATATACCTACTTGACAAATTTCCGAAGGAGTGGAACTCCAGTGTTGGTTGTTTGTGAGAGTTTTTAGTCATTACTGAATATATAATACTCGTATCTACTATGTAAACGTGTTACCTTTTCGAAAATATTGAACCACATAGTAATATTTTCAATATGAATAAAACGATGCCCATGTTTTTGCGATATTTCAACCTTTAAGCTGAAACCTGAACCTCAATGTTCAGCTGAAATTGAACGTTCACTAATAAAGGTAAATCTACCTTATATTTAAGACTTGTTGTATTTTTTAAGAGTCCGTTATCCATTGGTGCAATAATACAGAATGGTTATTAATTTGGAAAAAAAATATGTTAAATAACTTATAAAAAAACAGTTAATGCTCTTTTAGTTATAATTAAAAGTGGAGCCGAGACTCCTCGGAACATATTTTCCTCGTAGTTTCAAATGAAGCCAATACCGCACATTTGAAATGTTTACTTGCATTATTAATCTTGTTGCATACACAAACAAGCCAAGCTTAGGCAGATCAGTGTGTTAGAATCGAGATATATCTGGCGGATTTTGGATAGGACTAAATTATATTATGAGATTTTGCAAATAGTAAGACTACATAAACGCAGGTAAATAATTACAATTATTTTTGATAGACATACGATCATATTTATAGATAAACGATCTACAGTTATTAGAGGGTTCATTAAAAGTTGGGTACTTCATAAGTTACATTCCTACTTCGAATCAAACACACAGTCAAGTGAAAATTATTTATTAACAAATGCAATAAAATTGTTTTCATTTACGAGATGATGACGGGATATATAGCGTGTGTGTGTGTGTGAGTGCGGGTATGTATATTTGTGGGTAAAGCATAGTAAAGTGGCACCGCGGGTATAGAAGGGTGCGGGGGGGGGGGGGGGGGCGTCGCAACGGCCGGCGCGTGCGCTATCACTCGCTAAATTTAACTGCGATGCCGACGCTACATAAATGTCAAGATACAAATTTTTATTGTATATTAAATTCCGATGACGACAGGATTCCGTTAATTGTCCCCGTTGTCGGTAAATACGCGGGTTGTAAGTTGTGTTTATGGGATCTGTTTATTTTCATAACATCAAGCAAATGTAGAAAAACGATATAATCAAAGTGCCCACAAAGGGCCACTTCGTTAAGTAGAATTATTTACTTTTATTAAAACTCGTGAAATCCATTTTTAAGTTGTTTCGTGGACATTGACGTAGTATCCACGAAAGCTTTCTTTTTAAATTTAGTCACATTTATATGGCAAGAGGTATTAAGTACTGCTCTTTGTAATGGACACGACAGATAGCTAAGTACTTGATGAAACTGTTTAGTAGGATTTAACTTAATGTTATTGTTAAACGTGTGTTAATCCTAAGATAGCAGCTATTTATAAAAAAAAGGAATATCAAAAATAAGTTTAACAAAACATTAGCAAATAGAAATAAGAGCCATAGTGGGACACGCGATTGGAACGATGTTCATCGCTTCCCATCGGGTGAGATAGATATAAAAAAGTTCTTTCGATTAACTATTAAGGACCAGACAGAATGCTTAACAACATTTAAAGGTAATTTTAACCATAAATGAACTCATAATCCAGGGTCTCTTTCTTTTGTAGAAATTTCTCTAATAACCCTAATTTCCAAAAAAATATTTAGAGAGTCTAGATTCAAACCAGCATTAAAAGTCAAGCCTTTTTCTCCGACTGGTCCAGGTATTATTTCGCTAATTTTTTTTTCTATGCATTAAACAAGGCTATATAGAAAAAGACTCGTGACTGTTTTTTCAGCAATTTTTCGCCAAGTGTAATGTGCGAAAAGGAACTTCATTCCAATACTGTTGAGAGTGAAATAATAATTTATTTTAATACATAGGGACATGATATATTCTAGTCTTTAGATACATTTATGCTTTTATAAAGTCTAATAAAACAATAACATTGTATAATTAATAACATAACTAATCTACTTACCTAATAATACCTAATAACACAAGTTTTAGTTGTTGGCAGCTCTAGGACTATATGCAAGATTGATTGGCAAGCGTTGCCACAAGTAGTGTTTAATGGAGTCAAAATTCCATACAGTCAAACTGTTAAAAATCTAGGGGTTATTTTTGATCAGTGCTTGTCTTGGGGCCCTCAGCTCGAGGCCGTTAGCCGTAAGATGTATGCTGCTGCCGGATCGTTAAGACGACTCCGGAACTTTTTACCTACAGCTACTAAAGTTGCGCTTGCACAGTCTCTTCTTCATCCTATCATTGATTATGCTGACGCCTGCTATTTAGACCTTACTGAAGAACAGCTTAATAAACTTGAGCGACTCCAAAATTTTTCAATCCGGTTCATATTTGGATTACGGAAATATAATCACGTATCTGAATTTCGTTCAAAGCTCAAGTGGCTTCCCATCCGAGCTCGTCGGAATGCTCATATCCTCTCCCTTCTCTATAATGTCCTTTTTAATCCCACTTCTCCCCGCTACCTTCACGAGCGCTTTCAATTTTTCACCGAATCTAACTCTCTAGCATTGAGGTCATCAGAGAATCTTAAGTTAAAGATTCCCCCACACAGTAGCTCTTTTTATGACAGATCTTTTACTGTAGAAGCTGTTCGGCTGTGGAATGATCTTCCAGTTGAAATAAGAAGGGCACCATCACTTCATATTTTTAAGAATCAAGTCAAGGCACATTATATTTAATTTTAAATCATATTGTATCTATTTCGTTAATTTGTCTAAGTTTTTGATACTGTTTCCGTTGCTTTCTTTTATTATTATAATATTTTTTTTTCTCCTTTAAAATAAATAGACTAACGTATTGTTTGTATATGTGTGTATTGTTTATATAAAATATATATTATTATTATTATATAGTATATATGTACCTATGTATATGTAAATTTGTAATTGATGTGTATATGTATTATATATATTAGATCCGTAAGCACCGTTATGAATAAGCTTTTTATGAACGACGTCCTATTATTTTGCGTTATTCCTGTCCATCCAAAGGTTGTCTGGAAGAGATCGCTTTCAGCGATAAGACCGCCTATTGTTACACTTTTCTAAAACTGTACTGTTAAAATTTTACTATTTGTGTTATTTATTTATTAAGGTGTTCAATAAAGAGTATATCTATCTATCTATCTATCTAATACAAAAAGTCATTGGTCGGCAGTGTGCCTAAAATTAAAAGTGAAATTATTTTAAACATCAAACAATGCTAACACTATACGAGTATATACGACAGGGGCACAGAGTTCGTTATAAATGTCGCTATACACTTCCACTCAAACATCTCTTGTTAGTTAGAGCAACAATGTTACAGGCAGCGGCGCACCATTCTTGGCAAAGTATACTATATCTTCGACTGCATCTTTACTTTCTATCAGGTGAAATGGTGGTCGATGCTTGACTATCTATTATTAAAAAATGCACGCAACCGGTATTTGTCCTGGTCGTCATGTAGGGAGGCCCTTTGTTGTGCTCGTAGTAACCCTTATCTTAAGCTAGACGCTCCTGATACCTCCATTGATTTTGTAAAAATCTATGCGGATAAAAGATGACTTACGGTTATATACGTTATATTACGTACTTTTGTGCGAAGTAATACGTTATATTTTTACAATCATTACATTGTTTTATTATTGTTAATGCTTTCATTCACTCTCACAGCCAAGTTCGACGACTTGTTTTGTGGGTACCGAAAACATTCACATCACACACTCAATCACACTCAGAACCAGAAACACACATTTCCCACCCCCACACAAAACTTGTATCTTGCAAGAATCGAACCCGATATCTGCAGCTTAGAAGCTGGATCTACTTAAGACAAAACTTATGATATGTCCTGGCATTCAAGATAGTCTAAATTTACTTTATCAGAAACACACTGTGTTACTTTCCGAGCAGATTACCAGACTACATACAGACAGTTTAGCCATATTGAATGCGCCTAGGTATCGCAATCCTGACACCAAATGGTGGGGATGGATTAGTGGGAATTAGTCTACACAGCAAGCAAGCAGATAAACCTGATAGACCAAACTATAAAGCTCACATTTAATGATAAGTAAAACAGTTAATCGTCGGTGTGCATCAACATCGACGAGACACCCCCTGGGGCTAAATGTAACAACTGACCATGCTTGTCTTAACTAGCCGTCCGGGGGTGGGGGCACATGATCTAAGTACTTAAACTCCACCGTTGGAAGCGCAATGAGAGTAGTGTTTAAACGTATTGTAATTTATATCCAAGAGTCTCTTAGCGTTGGCTAAAGATCAACTAACGTTAATATTTGTGATTATATTATTACTAGCTGACCCGCCCGGCGTTGCCCGGGTAAACAAAAGCTAAATAAACGCTTTCTCACTCACAGCCCCACTGTAAAAGTACTATAAGTTGTGTCGTGGGGCCGTAAACAATTAACACCACACACACAACATTCACGTCATACCCAGAACCAGAAACATAAACTGCCCGTGGGGAAAAAACTTTTGTTATTGTGTTCCCACCGAGATTCGAACCCGCTGCTTTAAAGACGAACGCGCACTCATCTACGCCGGTGGGTAGTTCAAAGTTCAAAGATTCCCCACCCTGCGTCGCCCGGTTAAAAAATCTACACATAAACACTTCTACATTCACAGCCCCACACTAAGTTCAGTGACTTGTAGCGTGGGGCCGTAAACATCCAAGATTCACAACATATTAAAAACCAGGAACACAAATTTCCCGTAGGGAGAAAACTTCTGTTACCACCGCGAATCGATTCCGCTGCTTTGAAGGCAAACGCGTACCCATTTACGCGAGTAGATAGTTCAAAAGATGACCTGCCCGGCGTCGCCCGGTTAAAAAATATACAAATAAACACACTTCCACATTCACAGCCCCACACTAAGTTCAATGACTTGTATCGGGGGGCCCTAAACATCCAAGATTCACAAAGTATTCACAACATACTCAAAACCAGGAACACAAATTCCCGTGGGAAAACACCTGTGTTCCCACCGGGCATCAAACCCGGTGCTTTAAAGGCAAACGCCCACCTAACTACGCTAGCGGGCAGTTCAAAGTTCAATGATAAGACTAAACAAAAAAAAACAGTCGAATCTTCTTATGTTAGCCGGTTCAAAACATAGACGTATGCCGGATTACGCAGTAACTGTTCCATTCTGTGATCCACCGTTTTCACCCTCAAATAAACTTAACGATTTCTCCTAGACTATAGGTCCAAATTATATGCAGTAAAGAGCAAATTAAATCTACGTGAACTACGTAAGCCGATGAAATAGGTTTTTTTGATAAGGATCAATATTAAATACTTAAAAAAAGCCAACGAAATAGAAGCCGCTATTTTTTAATGAGCAGGAATTCGTAGTACGTTTCTGTACATTTCTGACCCGTCCCGTTCACGGGCGGGCTCCCGTGAAACTAATTTCACGATTTCTCATAGACTATTTATCCAAATCATATGCAGTAAAAAGCAAAATGTATTTACATGAACTACGTAAGACGATGAAATAGTTTATTTTGATAAGGATTAATACTGAATGTCTCAAAAAGCCAACTAAACATAGGCCGCTTTTTTTTCAGATTTTTTACAAAGAAAAGTATTTTTTCTGAGCTATACATACATGTTAGATATATGCTGTCGCGGACTTTTTTGTAAAACTCATGAAGGCCAACATTTTTGCCATACATTGTATTAAACTATGTCTTACCGTTTAGTCAGCGTACGCCGATAAAGCGGAAAGTTAGCAAATTTTTCTCCGACTTGTCTTACGAATATTATTATTTCGAACTGATAACTAACTTCTATCCCGACAAAACATAGCCTATGGCACTCAGTGATAGTGTAGCTATCTATTGGTGAAAGAATTTTCAGAATCGGATCAGTAGTTTCAGAGATTACCTTTTACATACAAACAAACAAACAAACAAACAAACAAACTTTACCTCTTTATAATATTAGTATAGATAACGCTTTGAGAGAAGAGTAACACACGGACTAGTCCTCAAATCGATCTTTGCATTTTACAATTATGGCCAAGGGTGTCATAAATAAAACCTTCACTCGAAGCAAATAAATGCATGTCTGTCTTATATATGTGTATATTATTATAATGAAACTTAGAATGGGACCTGTTCATCCTTGTCCCATACTAAAAGTTGCAGTCGTAATGACCAGGTAGTCCGGTGAACTCACTTGAGCCTTGTACAAACGAATAGATATTCGGATAACAAATAGATAGCGCGGTGGCGATGGCGGCTGACGGTGGCGGTCGACGAGGCTAAACGCGGAAACAGTGCGCTGTCAGTCTCATTACCACTCATTTGTCATCGTCGACTTCACACGATCGCCAAACCCGCCACGCTCTCCTCCAATATATCCTTCTACTGGTATAGATACAGTGTTCAATGCGCACCATTTCTTGGTTCACGTCTGAAGGTATCACTTTTGTTTGCGCCAAAATAATAATTATTCATAAATAATGATACTTGCTATTGCGAGAAGATCGAGCAATATGTCATCAACTTATCATCTTCATATCTGATTGGGTAACATTTATTTACAAACAGTGTTGCATAACAACAATCATCCGAGCACGCGGACGCTACGCGGACATGACGACGCGGCGCAAGTGGAGGTGGACGCGGGAGCGTGCGCGTGCGCGGGCGAAGGCTACAAAAGCATTAATATAGGCACGCCACTCATCCGAGTTTGTTTGTATGAACATGCCACCAAGTATTGTCCAGAGGCAATACCAGTCCGTAAAATCAATCAGTTTTAACGTCGTTGGCGTCCGGCCAAGGTTGGAAATAAAAATATGCAAAGAATGAAAACCTCAGGTTAAAATCGTCTTGGAGAAAGATGTGAACCATCAGGCGAGTGAGCGACGACGTCGCTGCGTTGCGCCAGCTTCCGGCGCGGAGATGAGGACGTTCGCTACCTGCGCAAATCGTCACTCATTACTTAGTAAGTTATTTCGTAGCGTCCAAACTGGTGTACAGTGCGCTACAAATATCTTAAAAACCATTTACGCGCTCAGCTGGGTGAACGAAAGTCGATTTGATGAAGTATCGTAGGCCAACAATTCACCACTAGTAGATACGCAACGAATGGTTTATTTCCCGTCACGAAATTAATTAGCTTAATGTTTGCTCGTGACTCGCGATAGGTATACGTGATATTCATTGACGTAAAAACGTATATCAATGAACACTAATTATAGCCTATTAAATGTTTGAAACGTTTTACGCGCGTTTGGCGCGCCGTCGTCACAGCGTGACTCCGAGCAAGCCGAGCTGCGCGGCGTATCAATGGTGTGTGCATCATTGAACGGTACCTCCCGCTATAAATACCCGCGCTGCGTGGCGCTTTACATCGCTTACCGCTGATCGTTGCGCGCCGCCCCGCCGCCGCCGGTCCCGTGACCGTCCGCGCCACATGATCGGGTTCACGAGCGGAACCAACTCCGACCGAACCAAACTCATCGTCCGACTAAAATGCACATTTTATTTTTACACGCAGAATGCGAGCTTGAATCTATTTGCGTGCTGTTCAATTAAATGCACAGTAATAGCACAAAACTACCCTAAGCCTGTGGTTAGAATTGGATTAGAAGTATATTATTATGATGTACGTAGAAACGAAGCTTAAAATCAAAGCAGTTTATATAAAGATTTTCATATTATTAAACTAAATAATAGATATAACTAATAACTCAATGAACCACGGAAAACATTACATTACACTGAGACTGTAGGAACCGTCTACGAGACGAAGGTAGTATTCGTACGTATGTTATTACCTGATCGACACAGAATAACTAATATTAGTAACGTGCTCATGTGAAGCGCACAAAGAGAACTTCAGCTGTAGTGCATGTACTGAATAGACAAGATTATTAAAGGCACCACCACTGCGGCAGCGGTACACGCGTTTGTTTGTATTTGCCGTATCGTGCGACGTCTCCACTTCAGGAAACAGGCCAATTTGATACTATGTAAGGAACAAATTAATGTTATCGTAAGAGTGCCGAGTATGTTTTGATTATTGTGGCATAGAACAAAGAATAAAAATAAAATGTGGTCCTCGCATGGAAACGTTTACCTACATTTTGTATTGATGTTGCAATTGTAAGTAGTTAGAGCGTTATCACAACAGTTATTTGCCTAAGAGAAAAAGTTTTACAAATCTATAGAATTTTGATTTTTGTGGTGTGCCCTTTGTTGTTTTTTTAAAGACAAGTTTTTATTGTTCCCACAATGTAATCAATATTTGATAAAGGGTTCCGGAAACGGAGGCGCCACGTAGTCGGAATTTACTTTTAACGATTGGAAACAAACGGCTTCTGTTATCGTATCGCGGGTACCGGTAACACATCACACCATAGACTAAATAACAAGTTTAGTATGAGCATCACACATTCAAAATTACATCCAGATCTAGACACTTTCAAACTTTTCCATAACTCGAACTTAGCACCCAAAAAGGCGTACAAGAAACAAACTGCGCAAGCTTAGTAGCAAGGTAGATCATCGATGAAGAAAGTGTAATTACGATAGCAAATATTGATGCAATGATTTTTAAACGATACATCAAGTGCCATTAAACCGCAATTATCGATCATCATAATAGATGCACTAGAATATACCGTGACGTTTGATATTAACAGCTATACACGTCATTGTGAATAACAATTAATGTTTTTTGCCTATCAGATGAGCTGAGCAAGTAACGTGTGATTGGGTGTGCGGGGCAGAGGTCCCGAGGGCTTGACGTCACAGCTCCGCGTCGAGCACGCGGTTCCTTATCAGCAGTATCGCGGGGCCTTTTCGACTGACCGGGACAGCCAATTTTCTTCCTCTCTCTCCCTAGATTGTTGACAGCTTACATAAAGGAGTATATATAATTTTTTTTTATGTATTTTAGAGATAGCGTCACACATCTCGTTAATAACGTTAATATTAATGAAAGGATAGTGTCGTCGCTCCAGGCAGGGCTTGAGTGGCTCAGCGGTTAGAACAATAGGGCATGCTCTATGGCTGCTTCAATACCGAAATCAATTACATAAATTGTTGTTAGGCGATAAATCGATCAAGCTAGGTTTACATTTTAAAAAACGTTTTATCCGCGTTTTCAGTCGAGCAAAGCTCGGTCATCCGAGTCTCACTGGTTGACAGACAATGCACAGCCTGAATAGCCTTAATTTGGACGGTCGTAAGGACTTTTTTTAATTCAGCTCCTAAGGGGCTGAAAATTTGTGAACACATTTGTATGAAAGTACTTTGTTTATGAACTTATTCGTATAGTCGTGAAAATAGTTTTCTCAATTTTAGAATAGTGTACGACTAAATTGGTGTTTATAAGTTTCTCGACCGGAATGAAATAGAATTTAGTATTTAGATAGACTTATATTCGAAGTCAAATTCGTAAAGCGGGCAATTATTATTATCTGTATGATATATTTTATATTATTATATATAAGTTTTTTTTATAGTGTACGGCCAATAGCCTATACTTCCTAAAACTAAACTTAAACTATATACAGCAAAGCACTAAGTTACTTAAGGCCAGCACTTTTCTGGCACAAGAGGCCGTGGTGACCGAGCTGGTCAACAGCAATACCACACTGACAGCTATGGGCAACATAGCAACTTGCACCCAAACGTAAGCATATGGCGAGACGAAAAGCAGATGGATCTATAAGTGTATGTGTGTATTTTATTTATTTGTGCGGATATAAAATATTATGTTGCTCAACTCATCACGTCGAAACTATTAAACCAATTTATCTAGATGAAATCCAGTTGTAACCCGCGGCTTTGCCCGCGTTAGTGTAATCTGAAACGTATTGAAAGAAGAAAGAACTTTTAAATAGGTTTTCTTAGCTCCACTTGTTACTTCTTGACTACGAAACTTTCCCAGATTTACACTTTACAAAGTTTTTACCGATATTTCTCTAGCCTCAGTTGGTCCAATAAAGTATTTTGATCTTGTATGAAACAGGATTTAATAACATCATTTTCTCAAGTCGACTGTATTTTTTTTATATGTTTTACCTCATAACTTCGTTCTATGTGAACCGATTTAGATATTTTTTTTGTTTGAAAGATGTGGCTTTACAATTGGTCCCATTAAATTTGATCAAGATCTGATCAGTAGTTCTTGAAATATCTTCAATAATGCATGTTTAGTACATCTAATCTGATCAATGTTCCGAAGATAAAGCGGTGAAGTCTGTTTTTTTAAGCTTTGCTTGCGTTTAATTATTCCATAACAGTTCAGTGCCACCCAAAGATAAAAACTTGTATCGTTCAAAATCCTGGCAATGCACTGCGCTCATCCCATGTCATCCAGAGATGTTAGATGTTAAAATTAGTATTATTTGTTTTTTTTTTTTGCTTACTCGGCTCTGTTTTTTTGACAAATATATGAAAGAAGGTCAAACCATTTTCGAAGGTAAAGCAAAACCTTTTACAAACCTTTTCCTGTGCATAATTAAAACACCAGTTCTAACTCCCCGTCTCATAAATCCACTCTGTGTACAAAAAGTTGTTTAACTTTTTCACACTAAGTAATGCAGTTCTATTTTCACAAAACAAATGTAATCGGTTGCTGCAAGATCCAATCATGGTAAAGCTGGATCCAAAGGGCTCGCTTTAACTAGTTTGTCGTCGTTTCAGGGTGGCGTCCTGAAATTAGGTTCCGTTCGAAACGGTCTTCAACAATCGTACAATTGAGAACGTTCACAAAGGTAGGAGGGGGAAAGTGAAGGTAAAAGGGGGTTGTAGACAGGGATTCGGAAACGAACATTTTACCTTATACCTATACAACACAATATTTGCGTTTGATGTTTCTTTTATTTCCTCTATCATATTTTACTTGCAGATATAGTGTTATTTTAACATAAAACAGCGTAATTCACCTTTTGATATACTAGACCCGGGGGTACTGCGAGATTTATCTATTTTCAAAAAATAATCAAAGCGCCTTGTTCTGGCGACATGTGATCAAAATAGTGCCAGCATTTGGCTCAACATCGCAAGTCAAGAAGCAAAGTCGTGGCGCCGCCGCCGGCATGATAAACGTGCTGCCCATTGGTAACAGGCTTGAGCAATTAAGTGAAATTTAAGTTTGGTGGCTTGTAATGACCTCTTATTGTATAGTTGTAGCTCCATTCTATTTGTAAAGACCCAGTGAGACAAATAATTAAAACTTTTAGTTCTGAAAACATTACATTCTTCGAATTAATATTCAGAAAAATAGTAGATATATCCTGGATCATTTTAGCAGCTTTGTTTCAATAATTATTGATTTGCGCTATATTTTATAGTAACTATGCAAATAAATATTTTTGTACATAATTCAAAATCAATCATTCACACGGGCCCAAAGAGGCAATCATGAAAGTTAATGACTCGACTAAATACATAATTTCAGCTTAGTCTTAGAAAATGATGGCTATCGGGATTAATTAAATGACTATATTCAAAGCTAAATTATGGCTGTGTTTAATCAAAAAGTACGAAAATGATAAAATAACGTAGGATTCATTTCGTTAGCTCCGTGTCTATTGCAGGCATAGCTGATGCAAAACACAAGGAGAAGGTGAGCCGTGAGCCGTGAGCGTCCTTTGTCTCGAGTCTCAACGGCGAGGCAGGCGAGCCTGCAATCTGAACACCATTCAATATTGGTAATCCGAGCCGTTCATTAGAATTTATGTAATCGAAATATTATCTCCATGCCGGAGTACACGAATACGTCTACTCTACATTAGATAGTTTTTGTACACGTTATACACTACGTATGTCTGTAACAGCTCAACGGATTAATGAACAGAGCCCTGGACCTGTTCTACCAATGGTGAAATGCATGTATTGCCAGATAAGAGCGTAGCACATAAATTTAATAAAACATTTCAATATATTTGAGTTTATTTAGTATAAACTCAAATATATTGAAACCAAAATGCTAATATGTATAGTTTAGTTATATGTAAATAAGTCGTTCACTTGATTCTATGTGTCACGCCAGCCAATGATATCTGCAGTGCCAATTCGAACTTTGAATGATAGAGTCCTAAGTAGCACTGCAATATGCACTTATCTAAATAAAATTTAATTACGGCTTTAAAAATACGTTGCAAATTTTCGTTTTTGCTATTACACCTGTCGATATAACAGACAACGTCACAGGTTTTAATTGAATTTAAAAGTCATTCTACTTCAATGAATGATTTCCATCTCTCCTTGTGGTTTTTTACTTATATCCTTCTACTTTAGGGAATTCCACCTCCAAACGGCCGAACCCCTATCTTCCCACATGGGGACGCGGCCACTTTGTCAATGTAAGTTGAATCGAATAAGTGCCGAGCGAGTGAGTGTGCTCTTTCTATTTACAGTTTTAGAAAAGAAAAACTTATTGGAAACGTTTCTTCATACTATATGATGTATATATGCTCCTACGTAGACTGTCGGATAATGTCATTGTGAGTAACGTAACGTATTTATTTTCTGCGTTATATTTCTTGTTTATTTTATTGTCATTCAACGTGACAATGCTGCTTTTTGGTAATGCAGTGGTCTTTTAGAGTGAGTTGTGTTAGTTATTATTTTTTTGTTTTAGTTTATAGTTTCATGGTTTATATTTAATTGTTTAGCCAAAGCTCATTGAAAAATATTTTCGTTGTTTATAATATTAATGATACATGTTATAGTATTTAATTTCATTTCATCAATATATATTATAGTGAATATTTTGTTGAATAGTGCTCAGGAATAACTTTTAATAAAGACTGATTTCTGAAAAGTGTTCGTTTTCCTGATTTCGATTTTTTATAACGTGAATTTGTTTTATTGCTTCTAACAAGGAAGCACGTTAAGTGATTCCTGTGCTTGAATTCAACATGACTCAATAGAAACAATAAGAAACTAGTTTTAAGAATAAAAACAAATAAAGTAGCATTTTATATTAAAACGTTACTCACGTACATCGAAAAATGAAATATCCACAAAACCACCATTGGTCAATATAGTTTAATAAAAAACCCTCCGTCCCGCAAATATTTCAACCCTGCCGCATCAGCATAATAAAGGCTTTCTACGAGAAAGTAAGCGCGCCGCGTAGAGCGTAGCACCCTCCCGTAGCGCCTACGGATCGACCCGTAGCTTTCGTTCCTGTCGCCTTGTAGCAAGCACTAAGTTACCTAAATAAGATTTACAAGCTTCATTGCGGTTTACTTGACTGCGCTGAAGAAAAAAAATTTCTTCGGGTGACATGTAAATATTATCACTTTTGATGCACAAGATAAGGATGTCTACCAGGTAGAATTCTAAATTTAGGTCTAGAATAAGGTTTCGCATATAATTTTCAGCGAACTACTATTATTATTTTGAATACGAGTGGTACATAAAGTTAAAATTACCCTAAACGGTATTAAACTCACCGCCGCGTGCTTAGATACATCTATAATTGTACAAGTTACGAAGAATCTGAAAATATTTTGACGTAAATGCAAGTAGATACCAATTTCAGACCGCTCAGAGCCAAATTCGTCCCTAGAGCAACATCGATATGTACACTGAAGCTTCTTTGTTTAAAGTTAGGAAACCGTAATATGTTGCGAGTGCCATGTTGGTCGTGGAAAGTACTGCGCCTTCATTTATGCAACATCGACCGGTGCGTCAAGCACCCCGCGCCACGACGCAGTTCCCACACTCAATCATTAAAGCAAATGTATTCTAACTGCAATTGTCATAGCTAAACGAGGACCACCGCACCTACTGTTATACATTTAGAAAGGTAAAATATCGCTTAGGAGGGGATTTGAACATACCCTATTGCTTCTAGCGTTAATTTTCCTTTCTAAATTTATAACTTCAGTTCTTTCTAGCATGGCTAAATCGAAAATACTATACATATACATTGGTGTAAAAATAAAATGGAAACTTCAACACAGTCAACGATTATAATTAAGAATTAAGTGAAGACTTAAGATGTGACAATGACCTCTGGCCGTAGTACATTGGTTTAAAGTACGATAAGATTTTGATTGATACAACTTATTGAAAAATAACCTAAGTTTTACCATTTTTATCATAAAAAAAAGATATTTGTATTTACCGAAAATAACTACTGTAAAACGCGAGAGTTTAAACTCATACAGGAAAGAGAATTCAAAAATCTTAAAGCTCGCGCCCTTAATTCAGGTACATACGCTCTACTTCTTCCTCTACTTTTTTGTTCCTCGGAATAATATATAGGTCGTCGTACTCGTCCACGGCGTATTTCCTTGAATTTTGATGAATGTTACCCCAGTAAAGTTGGGGTTACTTACGCATAAAATGCCACAAAAAATATATAATTGAGTAAAACTCAATAATTTTTTTAATAATAATTCTTGTGTATTTCATAAGAAGTTTTTAATAGCATAAAATCGTTTACTGTGGGGTTTCGTAGCAAGGAAAACCTTTTCAACCGCATCAAGGACACATGTATTATTCTTATTCATAAAGACTTAAACGAGAGGAAGCCTACAGAAAGGCTAGATTGCGATAAAAGCAGGAATTAAATTAAGCAGCCAATGCGATGCCGATCGAAAACGGCTTCAGTGTAAGGATCTACAGGCTTACGAGATTAGGCCGGCCGAGGTCGCGGGGAGCGGGGAAGACTATGACAGGAGGGAAAATATTTTGCATGCTAGAGGAGTCGGTAAACTTTAACGTATCAAATACCAGTAATAAAGAGCGGGATAGAGAGCGGGGCCAGAAATAAGAGCAAATACTTAAGGGTACCACGCTTTACGTCGATGCGCCAGCTCGCCTGATTCTTTTAATTTTCTCGTGACGTGATATGGGCATTATTTTATAGACAAAGTTCTAAACGTCCCTGATGCGATTGCCAATGATTCATGTTTATTATATAAACGTTATACTGTCAAATTGACGAATTAACTATAATTTATTCTTAACATTAATATGTTTGTTGGCGCTTCTGATAAAACATTTTGTAAGCAACTAAAATGCAGCTACTTATTACGATGAAACATTAAAGTGTTATGTTAGAAATGTGAAAGAACACGTTAGTAGTTATCAAAACAATCAAAAAAATTGGATATAAGTATGTTAGATATTAGTATCGCTTTATTTAGTCACAATACCGTCGGCAGAATGCGAAGATAAGCGCGGTCATGGAGGGTGGCCGCTACGAAAGTGCTACGGTACCTGATATCAGGGTATGACCTGGAAACAAGAAAAAAGACTATGAGATTCTTATCATTTAGACTGTGACAAAAAGTTAGGAAAATATTTTTGAAATGTTCATGTGTGTTTATTCATTGGTTGTTGTTCGTTTGTTGCACCATAACTTTGAACTGACTTGAAGTGGGTCTTGGTGAACCGTAAGTATGAAAAAATGTTTACAGATAGCTGGCCCTGATGAAACGAGACTAGTCTAGACGATGTGTCCCTTTTTTATAATGCTACATTTCCTTGCTTTTATGATTAGAATGATAGCCTCGTGGTATAATGACACTAGCACGGCAAAACTACGAATATAAAAAAAATTAAGGCTAATTTTATCGAAGATAAGGAGGTAAATTTAAGAGACGACGTATATTTTCGAATCCACCAAAACTTAACAGACAGAGGTCTGTTATACGATGAAATTTAACTTTTATAGTACAAAGGAATATAATTAAGAGCAATTCGCGGTCACTGAAGAGGAGTGACAATAAACATTCGGGGAAAACGACAAGCTGATAATATGAATAGACAATCAAATTAAAATAATAAGCCGTATTTAGGTCAGTGTTTACCTCAAAATTGTTTTCGAGCAATGGGATGTCCAACAATGTATGCGTAACTCACATTGATTGAGATTTCCATTGTTCGCTCTACTATAACAGCTGTACGTTAATACAGGCGTGGGCTACTAAGCCTATTTTGTATCCAACCGTAACCACAAAATACTTGTATTAAGTAGGTTAGTTTGAAGTCGTGACGAAGAGGCCTTGTCATAAGCGTATGTTTGTGTAAGAAATAACCCTAAACGCCTGTTTCAATATACGAGATGAATAAAAATATGTGAGGCTTTTAAAGATATAAATGCATAAACATTCGTTTATTTCTATGTAAAGTTAAATGTTTTTTTATTTAAAAAAAGAGAAGGTTCTCATTTCGTCAGAACATTTTTTAAATATAATATGTTACTCGATAAAGGCTGGACTGAAATAGAAAAATATTTTTTGTCTAAAAATTGACAAAATCTGGTTACGGGCTTACGTGAAGTTTATTTGAAGCTTTGTTTGCATTTAAATTATTGTAGTAATGTCATGTACAGTACAAATCAACATTTAAAAAAAAGAGAAGTTGGTTGTAGAGAGTAGAGAACTATATAATTGTATTCAATGATATAGTTCTCTTATTCTCTAGTTTATAAAAAAAATGTATGCGCTCAGTATCAGTTATGTAGTTTAGTTAATATGTGATATTCAAAGAAATACAAAGCTCACAGTCATTGTTCAGAGGATAATCTTGTATATCCATAAACATCAAAAGTAGTTGTAATATTTTCGAAACATGCAATGTTTTATCGTTGTAGTAAGCAGTTTATTATTCCTTGCAGCGTCAGTATGCTTTGCGCTAAGAACGATTGTTTTCGAATGTCGATAGAGTTCGACGGCCGCGTCTCGACGCTCGTTACATATTTATAGGGCGACAATTGCAATGTTGTAAGACTTACACGGCGCACTACCAGAATAATAACTTTATGGAACGTTCATTTACACTCGAGCTTTTTAAAGTACAGCACACGTTAATTATAATAGTCGAAGAAAACCATCAATCAAATAATCCTGATTCTTCGATTTCTATACAAGCAAAATAGCATGTGCCGGACACATTCACATTATACACAATCATATACAGAAATACAGACGTTCCTTGAGGAGAAAGCTTGTGTTCCCACAGGGAATCAAACCCGATACCTACTACTTAATAAGAAGACGCGTAACCAACTGCGCCAAAAGACAGTTCAATTAGTGTAAATCATGTTCATAGTAATGATTATGAAGCAAAAACCAGATGGTAGTTTAGACTACTTTTTTATAACGTGTGGTTGCCATGTGTGTCAATTTTAATACCTAAAAATGTGAATTCATTTACAATTTCTAAGTCTGTCCCATGAAGAGAAAAATCAAGAGGTGTGGTAGTTTTTGGTAAGGTAAGGCACTCTGTTATGACAGAACATTATGGCATATGTGTCTTTTTCATATCGAGCAGGACACACACAGCGTACTCCTTTCTATCCAAAACATTGAATACCTCATGTATTTATATCCAGAAAGAATGGTAGATTTGTTTTTTACTTCAACTTTTTTTGTTTGAGTAATAAGGTGAGCTTAGCGCAGCCCTGTCGTGAGGCGGGCGAGGCACGGTGCGCCGCGACGCCGCGCCATTTGTCGCGCGTGACTGCGACGTCGACGTACGCCTGCAACCGCGGCCGCTGCCCCGCGGTGCAGATCGCGCATCGCGCGCTCCTCCCTCAGCATACAAATGAGGATAAGTCATATTAAATAAAGAACTGAAATTCCAGTATCAGTATATCCAAGTTTTGCGTAGCTTGATCAGGGGTACGGATGTCGATTGCTAATGAGTCACACCAACACATCAAAATATTACTATAATGCGCGTACTCGTGCAAATAATAATAGTTTAGGTATCATCGAAATCGGGCCAAAATTTTTCAAAGTTACAGCGATGTAAAATTTTACCGCTTCTTTAAATTTGCTTTCATCCGCGAGCTACTGCGATGACATCACGCCGTGAGTATCAGGTACTTATATTAATATTTTATTTCGCATGCATATTGTATAAATACATAGTACCTGGATGACCGAGCTTTGCTCGTTAAAACGACGTTTTCTAAAAATGTAACCTAGCTAGATCGATTTATACCCGAAACCCCCACAAACAAAATTTCATGGAAATCGTTGGAACCGTTTCCGTGATTCAGATTATATATAGGTATTGCTATCGATCGGAAAGTAGTTTGATTTTTAAAAAATAAATCACACGCAAATCTACCCGAAATATATTTAACAAGAAAACAAAACAATATACCACTTCTAATACAATGATTCAAACTATTAACTAAATCATTAAACTCTAACAGTTATCTAAATCCTTAAACTACCCTATTTTTAGCTACAACAATAACCGAAACGTCCGACGCGTCCGAACGCCACGCACAAAGTGAAACCGAGGCCCAACGAGCGATCGCTTTTATAGTGCCGTGCTAGTTCCTGGTCTGGGGGAACTTAGATTCGATAATACGGCCGTTCCTGATGGCGAGGCGTCCTCGACCGCTTCATCACTCAGCAGGGACATGTCTATTCCAGCTACATCTGAGTTGGCGTCAACAAGTTCACCCTCTGCAATATAGAAATCACATATAAGCGTTAATGTTCTAAAACCTAAGGTTTTGGAAAAGCGATTAAAAATGAAAATTTGGAATTCTCACTACAGGCGCAAGCGTGCACTCTTACATCGGCAGCGAGAATGAGCCAAAAAATGTTTTAAAAGTAAAATGAATGGATAGCGTGCAAATGCCTCAAACTGCGCAATTTAAGGCACCCGCACGGTGGTATTATGTTAGCTCGTATATGGAACGTCTAACACAGTAGCGCGTTTTGTCGTCAATATTCACCGATACAGGTAATGAACACCGCCAACACAACACAGCCACACAGTAGGGAAGTAAAATCCGGCCGAATCCACCTCTACCATACTGCTCTAAAGAAATGGGAAGTAAAGCACCGAGGTGCCCACCTCAACCTCAGAAATGGGAAGTAAAGCACATAAGTGCCCACCTCAACCTTAGAATTGGGAAGTAAAGCACAGAAATGCCCACCTCGACCTCAAAAATGGGAAGTAAAGCACACAAGTGCCCACCTCAACCTTAGAATTGGGAAGTAAAGCACAGAAATGCCCACCTCGACCTCAAAAATGGGAAGTAAAGCACACAAGTGCCCACCTCAACCTTAGAATTGGGAAGTAAAGCACAGAAATGCCCACCTCGACCTCAAAAATGGGAAGTAAAGCACACAAGTGCCCACCTCAACCTGCACGTAACAGTCTCAAAGAAAGCGCTGCACGTGTCCGGGGTCCACTCGCCGCGCCACAACACCATATGTTGGGCCGCCGCCTGGGTCTTTTTGCCGTAAGACCCGGCGAGGAGTTCCAGCTCGTAGCGGTGATGTGGAAGCGTTTGCAAA